>VXBA01001784.1:308077-335018 GCA_013399895.1 Serilophus lunatus | reverse complement strand
GCACACTGCTGGCTCATGCTGAGCTGGCTGTCAACCAGTACCCCCCTCCAGGTCCCTTTCCACTTGGGCACTGTCCAGCCACACTGTCCCCAGCTTGTAACATTGCAGGGGGTTTTTGTGGCCAAAATGCAGGACTCGACACTTAAGACTTATTGAATTTCATCTTATTGGATACTGCCCAGCTATCCAACCGATCCAGGTCCCTCTGGAGAGCCCTCCTTCCTTCCAATAGATCGACACAAGCTCCCAGCTTAGTGTCATCCGCAAATTAACTGATGAAGGACTCAATACCCACATCCATGTCGTCAATGAAAATATTGAACAACACTGCTCCCAGCACAGACCCCTGAGGGACACCACTGGTAACTGGCCTCCAGCCGGATGCAGCACCGTTCACCATCACTCTCTGGGCCCGACCATCCAGCCAGTTCCTAACCCAGCAAAGAGTGCTCCTGTCCAAGCCATGAGCTGCCAGCTTTTCCAGGAGTATGTTGTGGAAGACTTTCTTTCTTTCAAAGTTAAGAAATGCTTACACAGTAATGGAACAAGATCTTAAAATGAAAACCATATGAGAAACTGCATGAGAAAACAATAGGAATAAATTGGTCCTGAAAATGGATTTGAGAGTGATTGAGCAAGGAGACATACTATCAATCAATAATCTTCACTCTGTAATGAAAGTGTATTAATATTAAAACATTGTTTTATAAAAATGGAAAGATCAGGCATTGAAAATCTTCCAGATATGGAAAATAAAAGTCATTATTTCTAAATGTGAACATCTAAACTTACCCACACTTTTCTATATTTAGTACCAAGGTTAATGGATGCTTAGCACCTCAGAAAATCACACAGTTTATCCAGCCAGCAACTTCCACAAAGCTTCTGAAGTGAACTAATGAGCTCACTGCTCTCAGTGGGGAAAGCCTTTCTTTGTCATTTGCCCCTCTTACCCAGGCTCAGTTTCACCCCTTTGATTATGATTGCTTTTGCAACTGTTTGTTGTGCTGGTAAGCAGCAAAAAGTATAAAAATAAAATTTAAAAAAAGCAGAGAGGAGTACTGAATTTGAAGATTAGCTACTTTAACTAAAACAAACCCAACAACTGTCAGATCCAGCAGATGATGTGCGGAAATACATGTGGAACCATGAGGCCAGATCACTCCTTTAGTGCTGGGGATATATCAGCACAACTCACCACTCTCTGTGAGTAATGATGCTTACATTCATGTGTCTAAATCTACCTCTCCACCCTCCATCATCCTCTTATTTCAGTAATAAGCACCAACAGTTTCTGTTTCTACAAATAAGAAAAAGTGAGGCTTAAGACACATCATATGGGTTCCTTTCAGATTTGGACACTTAATTGGGAAGGTTATGCTGGACTCCTAATAGTTGTACACTTCCTCCAGCTATGAAGATGGAATTTTTTTATTGTCTCAGGATCTTAAAGGTTGTCTCATCATCCTTCAGAAGTGGTCTGTTGGAAGAAACTTTAGACAACAACATTTCTAACTCAGATGCTTCAGTTTAGTGATGGAACAATAGCAACCTGTGTTTCACCACTAGATGAAGACAATCCAGTTTTGTGAACTAGAGATGACATTAAGAACCCAGAATCTCCGAATTCTGTATATTGATAAAAAAAAAAAAAGATTATTTCCTTTCTTTGCCGTTTCAAATTCTCTTCTCAAGGTGAAATAAAAATCAACAAACCAGTGCTTATTTTTGCATACCACAGGTTAGCCTCATGCACATTTTCTCAGAGCACATGGGTCTTGTAAAGCAAGAAAAATATGTGTGCAAGTGAAGACAGGCAGGTTCTGAGTCAACAGGCACAAAGAGCTTTGAAACATCCAAAAAATGCCTTCACAGAAATATCAGCTACAGAACATCCTGTAACATTAACCATTTAGTTCAGTGTATCACCTTTTCATCAACTCTCCTAGCCAGATATTTATTTTACACCAGTTGTGGCACAAAGCATCATTCAGTGTATTAGCTGAGACATTTTTCAACAAGAAAGAAAGAAGAAAATAAATACATTCTTTACCTTATTCTTCCTGTTATCGTTATACTTGATCAAATCCAAAATAAACATTAAAACCTCCTTAGGACAAAGGTTGTGAACATCTCTCAGAAGGGCCATGGCAACAGGCATAGTCTGTGGAATAAAATTAATTCTAGCATCACTCTTACATTAGTGAAATGAAAGTTACACCCTGAAAAGAGATACATCCTGAAAATCAGCAATTAATGAATTTACAATAGCAAATCTCTGAAAAGTTTTATTTAAATATCATTTGAAAGTCATATCAGATCAAACTGCAGTTATTGCTCAATAATTAGTCACAGAGCAGATATTTAAAAAAGAAGAATGTATATCCAAGAACAGACTCTCAAGTCAAGACACTACTAAAAAGGTAACAAATGAAAATCAATGCAATACAGAAAATTATGATGGAATTAATTCTGAGACAGACACTGAATTTGGGTCTTTCCATGTGAAGATGACATCTAAGCTTCCATTACCATTGAGACATAGAGATCCAACGGGGTCAGTGAAGCCTGAAAAATTATTAGCCAGACAGGTATTACTCTGATCAGGTATTTATTTTAGAATGAGCTAAGCAGATCTCTAGGCTCCACTCAACATAGATTTAGGAGCCTCTACTCCAGCTATATAAACTTGGGACATAGGATTAAAAAGGGAGAAAAGTGTGAGATTTAGTGGTAAAGAATGAACAGTGACAGAAAAAAACAGAGAAAGGCAAAAGAAGGTCCAAGAAAGATGTGGGAAGAAGGATGAAGCAGTTTTGGACAGAGTGAAAAAATAAAATTTGAGTTTTCTCTATAATCTGTCATATGAAACCTATGAAATAAAAACTCAATCACCCAATAATTATAAAGTAAAATTTAAGAGAAAAACAATCTAATTTTGTTATCCACTATACAACCAAAAACCGTGTGTTTCAGTAAAAGCATCTGTCCTAACACCAAAATAAGCTGCAGCAATACATGATGTTCACAACAGAAAGAGGACAAGAAAGATTACACAGTGCCTTGGACTAAAAAGCCCACCAACTTAGGATTTATGAAATTCTACCTGCAATATAGTATAATAGCTATTAACAAATAAAAGCAGTTGGTGATTTCACCTAAAAGGTAAAATTAGTAGCTTCCTTACCGTGCTATTGAAGAACGAGCTCACAAATAACTGCAAATAATTATTTTCTGCACTCGGTTCTTCTGAACAAAATGCTAATTTAACTTCAGCTACTTGGAAAAAAAACTTCCTGAAACTTTTTTAATTGTTCTTTTTACTGAGATGGAACAACTAGAAGCCATATGAGAAACAATTAGTTACTCTGGATTTTTATGAAGTGGTAAAGCAGGATTGTGTTATCCATGTTCCTTTAATTGTCAGTTGCAGAAACATTTCTGCATTTTGAAAGTTCTTTTAAAACATTCATTGAGAAAAATAAATTTTACCTTTTGCAGAAAGTAGCTCTGGAAGTTCATGAAGTTGTTTGTCTTCACAATGTTTGGACAAGTCTTACAACAAAACATTCGGGTAAAGAGTGACTTCATGGCTGGTGGTCCTGTCCATGTACTTACCATGGAATTTGCAATCTGAATAAGTAGGGGGAAGGGAAATCATATTAACATGACCACTGCAAGTTTAGTTTGGCTGTAGAAAAATACACATTTCCCATAATCAAAAAGGATAATTGCCAAGAACATTCTCTCCTTTAAATAGGTACTTATTTTCATCGGTGTACTATCTTATATTAGCTAAGCTTTCACTGTCACTCTCAATACATCTTTTCTACATCAAAGGTAAATTTTATGAAAATTGTTCCACATGGAAGACATTTGCTACTAATTATCTTTCCATGATAAACTTCTGTTCTTAATTATTTTCTCTTTTACATATTTTAGATGAAAATTCTGTGTTCACTAAGCCAAGTTTTCTGACTCTACGGAAGCCAGTGATGGAAGAGGATTTTGCAATACCAACTTCCCAAATTTACCCTGCCAGTAACCTCAGCCTAGACTTTCAAATAGGCCTCAGCCACCTTAAGAATAAAAGACCACCCCTAAAGTGAAAGGCAGGGCAGTTCTCTCTAACTTTAATTGTAATTTACTGATAAAGACTGGGAACTGAGAACAATTTATTGCTATGGTCTGCTTTGGTGTAAGGCGGTAAGGCTCCACAGAGACAAAACTGCTTTTTGGTCTTCCCAGCATTCTGAGTTTCATGTTTGCTCCACAGTAAGAAGCACAGAAAGCCTGTAGACAAGAACAGCTGTGCCTGCTGATGGTTAATTTGTCTGATGTGTGTATGCATACAAACAAATGGGACCAATGCAACCTACAGTTTAGCAAAAATTTCCATTATTACAGACCCACCACACACTATTAAAAAGCAGGAGGCTATCTGAACCTGGGCAGCTACCCATTTCACCACTGCTCTTGTGTGGGATGGGGGCTTTATTACTGAAAACCATTTTCTCACTAAGTCAGGCTTCAAAGGAAAGTCAGAGAGGGGAAATATTGCAGTCAGGCATGATGTTCCCTTTGCAATAACTGAAGTGTTTGAACCACTGATGTAGGTATAGTTTTTTCTGTAAGCTACAACGATTCTTTCTGCAGAAAAAGCTTAATTTCAAAGATTGTTTAGAAACCACAATGAAGAACTTAAAACTGCAAATAGGAAATTTATGCAGCAGTGTCAAATAAAACCCAATCCCCAAAAATATTGAAGTTTACTCTGTTTACAAGATATTCACTATTCCATTAATCTCAGGGTGTACATTTCAAAATATTAGCTTCTTATTTTAAGCATTTCATTTTGCAAAATCTGCAAATGAAAACAGTATTTTCAAGTCAAATCAATAGTAGTTGCATCATCATCTTTTCAGTATTTTTCTGGTCTTATCACATGTCCTCACTCATTTGAATTTCTCTTTACTGATAGAATCCAATCTTTCTTATTCTACAGATGCACTACACACTGGATTAAATGTATCTCCACATTCCCCAAACAATAATGCAAGTAGCCTGTCTTGCATTATTTCTACTTGAAAAGGCAGCAGGTACATTAGATTTCTGCATCATTCAATTCACTATAGCATAAAAAAAGTGCACTAAGATATCATGCACGGTTCTGAAACTCCTCAGTGTCTGGGAGGGAAAAATTTGTGATGGTCATGTACCTTTTTTATGCTTTATTGCACATCCCCAACACTGCAATGGATCCAAACTGGAAAATCAGCCTGCACACTCCCAGGAATTAATATTGTGGCATTATTTTCTGGTTTCTCTGTATTTGTTATTTGTTGTGAAGAATTCAGCACCACGTGTGTGTGTGTGTGCACATACACACATATCTCTTAATTTATCAATGAGGATTTAATGTCACCTGGATACTGTATGGCTGAGAGACTTTTACCATGAAGTATACTGAGAAAGTGTAGCAAATTATTTTTGATAATTGCCTTATCTCGTATAATTTCTTTGTATCAACAGGAGTACACCAAGAACATTGGACAACAGTAACTTAATCCAGCTGTAAACTGCAAATCAACCAAAAAAGAACACTCCCTCTGAATAAATAGGAGGGCCTTGGCTTTTTTTCAATAAAGAATATTTCAATATTTCAATAAAGATTATTTACAAGCAGAGAAAATTGAACACAGTTAATGACAAAAGGAAGTTATTTTTACTGATGCTCTGATGTTCAAATCAGTAATAGAATGTATTACACTTTTTTCCTAGGTAACTTACATAAACATATCTACAACTCTGCTCTGCCATGCTCCTTCACCTTGATTCAATGCCACAGCCATACTTTTTGCTTGCCTTATAATCTTCTTTTCTGTAAGTCAACCACCTTATCCATAGACCCAAGATTTTCCATACAATTACAACTGAACAAAACCAGTAATGTTTATCTGCAGCCCAACTGCCTAAGAATTCAAAGTAAAGACAGAAAATACTATTGCATTTAAATGTTGTAACAACTGTTCTTTTAATATTTATCTGTGGAATATACACTAACCACATATTTTAAGTCAGATACTGGCAGCACCAGTACCAGCACATACACTGGCAGTTTTACAGCTGTGTTTCATAATATTAAAGTATTTTGTCAAAATCACTTCTTGGATTTTAATTTTCAAAATATGACCAAAGGAATTATTTCTTTATAGGTACTGAATTATTCCCAACAGGTACACAGCAGAAAGTAATATGCCAATAATCTGAATTCTACAAATTGTCAATAAGTATGTCTTCATGTCCATAAAAAGCATGCCACCAACATGCCTTTTCAGAAATTCTTATTTTTTTGTTTCCACCCAGTGTTTTATGGAGTTTTCTAATTTTCATTCTTAATGCTAATTTTGTGTCTACCAAAAAAAAAGACCTTCTCAAGGCAATTATTTGGCTTTTTAATATTTGAGTGTAGCCAAACTTGATTATTTTGTGACCCTGTTCAATCTGAAATGATACAGAGCAACAATCTGAATTCACATTAACAGAGATGAATTTCAGCACATCAGAGTTCTTCAGGAACTTCCCTGAAAAATAATAAAAAATATACTTTGGTTCTGAAAAAAAATTAAACAAAAGTCTTTTATTTCTGCCACTTAATGAAATCTGGAAAAATCCCTTGTGGTTTTCATGTCTGACATCTCAATTTTGACAATCATGAAAGCCTTCTGCAGTCTCCATTTACAGACTAAAATAATATAGCTTTCCTTTCAAATCAGTCATGTTAAAAATACTTGGCAAATACATTTAAGAGGCTAAATATCAAGCCAGTTTAAAAAATGTGATGAGTTTTGACCCATTTTCAAACATTTACAAAGTCAAGTGGTTTTCTTCCCTTACTCCGATCCACACAACCTCACCTTTGCCAGGCAGAAGCAGGCCATCATCCTCACCCGGTAGAAACATTGCTCCTGTTCTAGAATATCAGTCAGTGCAAGACGTGATGCTGGAGTAGGGAACTTTTCCAGTGCCAAAATGGCTTCTTCTTGTGCAACCACATCTCTCTCATATCGAAGCTGATACTGCCACATGAAATCTGACTGTTCAAATTCCACCTTCCTCAGTACTGACATGTCAGGGTCTATTCTTATCCACAGCAAGGGGGAATCAGCACTAAGACAGACGTGGAAAACATTAATAGCTTACAAAATTCCAAGACTATAGAAATTCCCGAGATGTTCTAACTTGTTACTCATTTGTATTTAGATTCAAAGAAGCATAAAAAAAACTAGGCTAGAGGGCACTTTTCAAAGTCTCCTGGCCCAATCTCTTGCTTCTGCGATAGCAATTCTATAGCCATGAAGTCAGCTGAAAGGTATAACTGGAAACGTGTAAAAATCAAGTAATTTATTGTATCACCTTATCGTGCCCGAGATTTTTCATAAAAAACTATTCTAGTGGTTAATCCACACTTTGCCAGTATTTCCCCCCAGCTACAGAAGAGAAGTCTCAAAGAAAACAAAGAAATGTGGTACAGTCTTGAAATTTGCCAGTCATATAATGAAGTACAACATTATTATCCAATCCTTCAAAAGAGCAAGGGGAATACTGCTCAGACTCACACCAAGAAACTTCAACAAGCTAACTTACTCCATAGCAGAAAGGTCCATATCCACCTCTTCTCCATTCATCAGTGGAATCTTTTTCTTCTTATTTCTATGAAAAAAGAGAATATAGAAAAAAAAAAGGTATTACTTACCACACTGGTAAATATATGTTTATAAATAGAGCTTAAGCCTGCAAAAGTACTGTGTATCTCACCACATCAAAAAATAATGCTCTCTCCGGCAAAAAATATTCACAAATTTGAGCCATGCATCCATTTCTATAATTTTTACTTGCACCATTTTTACAATGACACATAAACATAGAACTTCGAGAATTAGAATTCAAATTATTAAAATGCATCAGGATACTGAATCTGTTTGGAAAGTGTGTCACTTTTCTTGCTCATTAGGTTTACTGAACAGCTCTGGCACTCTTCACAGAAAACTGTGTAAGTGCTTCTTTCATGTATCTTCACTCCTCTGGCTCACATTTGTGTTCCCTCTAATTTGTGTTTCCCATTCAAAGATATTTTGAATAATTGGATTACTTAGTTTTCATTCAACTCATACTATATACTCTTTATAAAAACTTCTACAGAATTACTTATAAATTTCTTAAGCAGTAAGAAATTCTGTTTTCTCCATTTACATCACAGGTAAATCTTAGCAAGATTAAGAAAATATAAACACAAAAATCAAAAAAGGATGTATTTTTGATCAAATGCACTGTACTTTTACATATATCCATACTAAAAAGACTTGCAGTTTGTATTTCAGTTCTTACCTTCTGCTTTTAGAATGGCAAGGTATATCGTGTTTAAGACTGTTTTCTTCAATCTGCAACGTATGGTTGAATGAGCCATCAAGTTCTTGCACTGTGACTTTAAGAGGACCCTTCAAGTTCACAAGATTTTGTTATTAACATTAAAATTATGCTTATTTGTGTAAACATCACAACTGTACATGTAGGTAAAATATGGAAAATGCACCTTACCACATATTTCTGAGTCCCAGGAGATGTGTAGTCTTGTTTTATTTCCAATTCCAATACATTCCGCTTTCTATTAAATGCAAAGCTACCGTAAAATTTCACGACTCCACTCTGATCCCTAGTAAGATGTATAGGAATTCTAATGCACAATGCAGGAGTTTTAAACAAACATAATTCTCAATTCTTTACACTTGCTTTATGCTTCTTTATTGCTAGAATTTTCCATCCCAAGAAAACTAGGAAATGAAAACACCTAGGTTCATTCAGGAATTTTTAAATATTGTTGAGGCTTTGATGTGGGTTTTTTGTTGTTTGGTTTTTTTCTTTCTTCCTTTAAACAGTTCTTTAATGTCCAATCATGTCTCTTATGGAGAAAAACTGAAGTTCCATGAAAATTACCTAATAAGAAAAAATTCATTATGAAAAACTATACAGGACTCCACCACATCCATTGTCCTTGGCATGCTCTCAGAGGAAGTAATTGAGTAAGACTTCAGTAATTTCAGTATGGTTTGTTTTACTACACATTTTAGTTAAATAAAACTAAGAGTAACATGTAGACATTAGTTTCTGTTTTCTACCAACACTACATTTAACTCATTTTATTGCAATTTTTCAAACTGGGTCATGTGAGCATTCCCATGTGTGTGTATATGAGTTCACATATACATAAGAGTACACAACATAAATGATAAAAAGTTAATAATCTTGCTCTGCAACTCTTCCTGTATATTAACTTCATCATTCATTATCTGTATGACAGCCATTACTACACCTTATTTATAGTAAAATAAAAACACTAAACTGAAGCATTTTAGTCTAATGTACATTTTCATAAATCTCTGATAATAGAAGACCAAAAAGAGAAAAGGAAAATCTGTTCTTTCATGTCCTCACATTTCAGGGAGAAGCTTCCAGATATAAAGACACTTTTACCAAATGCGGGTTATCAAGTTTTCTCCCAAAATCTGGCCCTTTGGGTAGATACCTCAAACTGCTTCTGTACACAGAGGCTGCCTTCATAAAGCTCTGTGACTCTGACATCAGGTAAAGTTTAAGGAAGTTTTAGTGGTTTCTTCAGCATAAGGTTTACACTCAGCATCAACACAGCCCTTGTTACTAGCATAAGACAGTGATAGTCAATAGCAGTAAAATCTCCTCCCAAACATAAAACCTGATGTGATCTTATAGGGTGGAAAACCTGCTGTCCCAGGTGTATCAGCATTTGAAGCAGAGTAGGGAGGTTGTAATAGGATTAAATGCAAGTTACAGTTAACAGGATAAGCCCTGGGGTGAAAGTCCAGTGAAGCTGAAAAATCCCCAAATATGAGAGTTACAAGTCTTCTTTGCTTACAGAACAGATGTAGTTAAGATTCACTCAGCTCAGACAGTAATGCTGACATTTAGGTATAGCTGCAGTGTGAATATATGTATATACAGAACTTCTGTTTTCCTCAAGTATGTGTATTTGTATTTCATGAACACTTCTGATGCAAATAAAATGCTAACTTGCCATGTTACTCTATAAATATTAATTATACAGTGCTTTTTAGTTATTAATGTTCATGCATCTTAATATCTAAGTCAGCTCATATAAATACCTAAATACCTACTCTTGTCTCTGAGAACAGTAAGGTATGTTTTTGTTGCAGTCATGTATAATTCTAGCCTGCAGTCACATTAAATAAAGCTAACAATTAAACCTGTTAAATAGAGCAAATTCAAATTTACACTTATATCAATCCAAAATAAAAAACCTTATTTCTTGACTAATATCACTGAAATTTGAAGAATGAACACAGAGAGGTTTATTTTACTTGAAACTGTAATATTAACAGCAGCTACTAAGCTATTAAAGTGTATTGTGAGCTATCAGTCTGTGCTTTAGATTTTATTTCATGGTGATTTACTGGAAATTACATATTAAAATGCACCAGACTATAGCATTTTCCATGTCAGACTTCAGCATATTTCTATGGGCAGTGTCCTCTGGAATCCCTTTAGTATAATTTGGCCTTAAATTCCAGCAGAGTTCTTGTGCTTCTTTCAAAGTAAAACTTAAAATAATTAAATCCCTTCTAGTAAAGAACACGCAAAAAAGTCAGTATCCAAAGGACTATGAAAAGATTGTGAAGCTGTGAGTCACATATACATCTAATTCACAGAATAATGTACTTCACTGTTTCATGCAAAGGTATTTCATACTTTTCTTCATATTCCCTCAGTAGTGCCAATTAAAAAAAACCAAATTCATTCTCCATATTAACAGTCCAGACCAAGAATAAAAAGGATACACCCACTGCTTTATTAAAGGTTGGATGTCTTTGCCTGAGACATTTGATATAGATTTCAAAAACCCAGATGTGGAAACCAACATCTGACTCCACATGTGTGATTGGAACTTCTGAGATGAAGCAGTGCTGGCCAGACTCAACAACTTGTTGAAAACCTAAAATGATAAAAAATTGTTACTTTCCTTAAATAATTCAATATATAAAATAAGCTTCTATGTTCAGTTGTAGTTAAATTGCTAATAAAGGCCAACAGATCAGAAATTGTGATTTGCAATCTCAAACGTATCTTCCTCAAAGTTACATATACATAAGCACAGACAAAATCCATTAGAAGTCCGTCTACCTTCGGAAATTATCTACAGCAAAACAGATCACTATGTTCTCTTTCACAAATAAAACATTCAAGTTCTCTGCTGTATTTTCAACCTCCAACTACTTAAAACAGATTTAGCAAAATAATGCACGTTTTCCTTAAAAAAACCCAAACCAACAAAAAAATCCAACCAAAAAACCTGAAATTGATATGAAAATATCACTCAGTTTCAAACTGTGTGTTTGTAGCATACTATCTTTTTTAAGGCATGTCGCAAAAGATATTTAGTAAAGAAGGGAAACTACAGTTCTGCAGAAGTTTAGCATTTCAGAATAAAATGACAATCTTCTATTCAACTGCTTCTTCTAATATAAACATCTATAAAATTATCTGTGCCAGATGGAACACAGACTGGAGAGAGAAGAAGCTGGATTCTCATTACTTCTGTTATTTATAATTTCATTAGATTAGCTCACAGCAACACCAGCTAGGGCCAGTAAAATCGGCTCTCAGTTTTAACAACTCATCACAATAACCCGAACCAATAAAATACCTTTAAAGAGAATATCCAGTATACAAAAAGTATCTTAATTTATGTGTAAGAAAAATAGCTAACTCTATCCTAACACAAATGACCTATGTCTTATGTTTGTTCAGGCCTGAAACTGCAAGTGGAACCCTGTGATGACCTGTTTCGTTCTTCTCTAAACTCTATGTAATGATTAGAAATGCAATTAAAGACAAAAAGCTTTCTATATTCTGCATAATCATTTTAATACCTACCTGCAACATGAACTCCATGCTAATTCTGTTCTCAATCAGTCTCATAACGAGATGTGCTTTACACTGGAACATAGTGTAATATTCCCAGGACAGTGTATGAGGGTGTTTGATAGAAAAATGTAAGTGTGATGCAGGGCTGAAAAGAAAGAACAAAACCAGCTCTCTAGTTTGCACTTAATGAATGAAACTTAAAATGTACCTAGCAACCAGGCTTAGAGATATACCAACAATTACTTAATACCCCTGGTAGTGCTTTAGTTGTATATTACGGCATGTTTAAAACGACCACTCACTAATACAGAGAGGTGATATAGTATATAGTAAATACTTTGGATTTAAATAAATAACTGTTGCAATGAAAGAAAAGTAGGAGTTTTGCAATTCACAGCAGACTTTCATGTCATGAGCCAAAGTAATTGTTTTATTTTAGTTAGCAACTTCATCTTTCAGTACTTTGGCAAACTTGGTATCTTCTAAATCAGAAAACATGCCAAGGAAGCCTAGGCAGAGCATCATGTTACAGCTACCACACTGTTTCCATAACTTGAACTGTCTGTGGTGTTCCTTCACACATACCCTTCATGACTATAAACCAAATATTTTAAATGGTTTAAGTTCATTCCATATCAGAAGAAAAATAAATGGTGAAATCCTGAAACTTTAAAAAACAGAACTGATTTCTGGATAGTCTTAGTGGCTGTACAGCAATAAAGCACCAAAAGACTTAATTTTGAGGAGCTTCTAAATTAATTTTCTCCACCAAGTTTTATATTTCAGAACACAAGTATTCTCACTTATAGTCCAGTTTCAAATAGAAAAGTAGTTGTAACATGTAACCCTTGGGAAAAAAAAAGACTTTTTTTGCCTCCTTTCAAGAAGGCTACTTCTCTTATTTGAGAAAGAGAAATAATTAAAAGCCTGACAAATCTATTGAAGAACCAAGTCTGTAGCAACTCTATGTTGTTATGTTTCCTCTTTTAATTTTTTTCCACAGGACATTTGAATTTTCCATGAATGAATAAATAACATCTGAAGAAACAGTACCTACACCATGTCAGGCCAACATCTTAGGAAGTGGAAATCCAGATTTATTTCATGCTGGTTGGTGGTTAATTAGAAATTGGCCATCGCAACATTGAAATCCCAGCTACTTAAAATTTCTGGGGTCAGAACTGGATTCTTCCACTGTGATTCTCACTCATAGATAACCTAACTAAACCATTTCCAGATGAATCAGATGCCAGAATTGTCCAAAGACTTTAGAAGACACTGCAATGCAGAATGAAATGATTTGCAAATTGCAGCGATCAAAGGTAAGTGCTCTAAGCCTGAGCTTTCATGCCAGCTGCCTCAGGAAGAACTTGCTCTCCCAGAACCTTCAAAGACCTACTAAACAAACCATTTTTTCAAGCAATCTTTCCATGCAGTTGAAAGTTGTATTCCAGCCAAATATTCTAGCAGGACAGGACCAGCACTTAGCTCCTTATCTACAGACCTTAAGATTTCAGCAGATGGCAAGAAGCAAGGCAGCTGCAATACCTTCATGATTTTTCCATTTTTCTATTTACTGGGAGACTCCCTTTACTTTGCTCATGAATATCTATTTAAACATCTTAAGAAGATAAAAAAAAAAATAATTCTAAATCTAAGCAAGTACTACCTTTCTCAGGTACAGTAATGATATGAAAGAGGAGCACATAGGTTTACTCCTTGCTGTTTCTAGTTGATAAGTAATTGCTGAAGTTCTCCTTACAATTCTCCTGGTATTTTGGACACTGTTCTGGGGTAGGGAAGGTTTAGCAACCACAAAAGAACTGAAATTCAAGGAGGAAACTGGGGTTGCGGCTCAGACATTATATAATAATTTGGTCTCACTATAAAAACTATTTATCCAGCTTCAAATTATACAGTTGATTGACTTTGGTAAAATTCTTTTCTTGCAAATTATAACCAAGCCAGAATCCACATTTTTGGCCTTCTTAAATTTACTAAGTCTTGATTGATTTTGTCACTGGTTACATTATTTAACTGCAAAACAAACTGACACAACTTTGCATTTGACAGTTACATTCTGTAGTTCATTCACTATTACCACCTTTCTTCAGATAATATTTTCCTTGAATCATTATACTTCTAAAACTTTTATTGTATTGGAACCAAATGAGAATTAAAATTAGCCTAGGTCCATTAATATGGACCTAGAACCATGAAATTTATAATGCTCATGCTCTTGAACACACTACAGTCATTCAATGTAAACCTAATAGTAAGCTTCTCTCATATGAAATGTATCAATTTCTTCAAGTTTTTAAGTTTTACTATACAGTGGTACCAGCACAAACTAAGATTGAATAGAACCAAAGTCTGAGAGAGGAGAACACAAAATGAAAACACAACACACAAAGCTTTGTTCTGAAGCTTTCATCCATACAGCAGTTAACCTGTGTTTTCCTGTCCTTCATTTACCCAAGGTCTGGGGTTTTGTCTTTTAGAACAAGTCTCTGGACACCAGTGTTTGTGTTACACCAGACATAAACAGGAAGAACCTATGAGATCTGTGTTTTGCACAGAAATTAATTCATACGTCTGAAAGAAAGGGGGTTTTTTTTGGCCCTCGATGATTTATTACCAAATTCTATTTCCAAATTAGTCGAAAAATGAGGTTATTAATTAACATAAATTTTCTTCATATTATTACTAAGTGGAGCTGGTGTACCACAAATAAGTTGGGCAGAAAGCTATATCATAAGAACCAGAACAAAGAAATGCATAGAATATGTTGGAGAAAGATGTTCTAGACTTCATTATGAAAATACTTCCCCTAAATGCAAATCACCTCCCAGAGCTGGGAACATACACTTAATTTACATAAAAGGGAACTTTGCAATCTACAAGAAACAGCAAGTTGTAATTAATATTTAAATGACAGTGTGGTTATTACTAACAAGGTGTAATACAATGAAGTAGTAAAATAACTGTAGAAACATAGAGTGTCCAGCAATACATTACATAGAGAAAACATACGTTTAAGAGCATCACGACAAATTTTTGTCAATTATTTGTGTCCAATTCCAGAATAAAATGAAATTATTAAAATAACAGTTACAAAGTGACTTTGATCTTAATGAATTTCCCTTTTTTAAAAATGTGGTTTCATCTGATCCTATTGCTGTGAATTTAGTTTCTCCGTATAGGCACATAGGCTGCTGAATTGTAATGCTGCCCATTAAAAAGTCTGCCAAAATCTCATTCTGCGAATTTTCTTTGAAAAAAGACATTATCAGCAACAGCATGCCATAAAATGACTGTTGCTGTCATTTCCTTTTCAGATGTACATGTAGCAAAAGCACTCAGGTACTTGGTCTGCATAAAAGAAAGAACAAGACAGCAAACTAAATCGAAATCCACCATGAGCAGAGAAGCAAAACTGGGCAATAGCTTAGCATGCACAGATATACCTAAGCTGCATCTGTGATTGTCAACAGTCAGAAAACAAGGTCACAGACAAGGGTCCACCTGGCTGTGAAACTAGCCAACATGTCCTATTTCTGATTTCAGAAAACACTTCCTCCATCTCTCAAAAAAATATTAGTATTCAAATTTTAAATGGGTGATTTTCATAATTCATTCAGTTCTAAATCCAGAGTTTTAATTTTAAATGAACAAAATCTGGATTTGCACACAATCAAACGCAAGATAGCCACTGTTACAGACAATTTTGGTTGTATTTTCACAATGTAGGGGCTTCTGCTGCAGAAAGGACAAGAAATTCACATCTTCTCCCACTCTCTCTGCACAGGCTCTACTTCACAGTTTGGCATGTGCTGCTCCTGAGTTTACAAGGAGCAACTCCTTGTGAGACTCTGTCATAACTAGAGCATTTATGCAACAGAAGAAAAACAGAGCAAAAGCTTGTTATTGAAATCCAGATCAACTCACTGGTCTGTTATCTAGTAATGTCTTTCTACCTCCAGTGGTACTGGAGTATTACAACAGAGGTAAGGGGAAGAATTTTAAACTAAAAATACTGAAACTACAGTTATTGGGAAAATACAAACCCAGCCAATACACATTGGTAGCCAATGGTTCTTTACAGTATGCTGATCTAATACTTTTTCCCCCAAAATACATTAAGAAATCTCAGCATAAGGTTACAAGGTAATATCTGAGAGTGGAAAGAAAAAAAGAGCAAAAAAATAGAAAACTGATGATACTGTAAAAAGTCTAAAAACTACTAACCACTCCAAAAATAGCTCAGGTCAAAATTCTGGCATCATATTCTCTTATCCTCTTACTAAAAAGCAGTTTCATAACAGCATTAAAAACATTCATTATACTTAATTCCCTTTGTGATTGAAAATAAAAGAAACATAAAACCACAGTTATTACAATATACTCAAGATGTACTTTATGAGACTAGTAATACATGCCCTGGGCAGCTCCAGATCTTCAGCCTTTGGCCTTGTGCTACACAACACACCCAAGGCATATATTAATGGCCTCATAAAAACATATCCTGCAATGACTAGCAGCTTAAATAAACATACTTGTCTTTCTCTTTTCCTCCTCCGAATATTGGATGCAGTAAAACTCCACCAGTCTTCAGTTCATATGCCACTATTTGATCTAACTCCTAAAAAGAACATACATCAGCAAGCATATTTTCAAGAGCCGAGAAGTTATTTAAAGAACACAGGAAAGATTCTAATATCATTGCTCAAGCCATACCTCCCAATTAAGCTTGTTTACAAAGAGAGAGAATATTTTAAAATCAAGGATGTTCCTTGCATCACAAACAAGAATACAACAGTTGAAATGAGCAGTTAATACTTGTTCTGGGTTTGGACAGTAGGTCAATTGAACTAACATAATAACTGAAGAATATTATTATTCAATAAATAAGTTGTCTCTGACCAAAAGAAATAAAGGTGATCAGTATTGCCTTGCAGTAGCAACTACACACACACACACATATATACATACATATAGGTACTTATACAATAATAAATATTTAAAATATTAATAAATACATATGTCTGGCCCAAGCTCTGCACTGGAACATGAGACTGAATTTGTGTGATGCTGTGCCCAAGTTAACAAGCACACTTTAAGGCAGGAAGTTTGTATAGGCTCACTGCCACCCAACAGGCAACACAAATCCAACCGTGTCAGCTTGAGCACAGGAAGTGTAAACTGATGTCCCTCTGCAACCACGCTAGCTAAAGAATTTCCAAAAGTTGATATGTGTTCACTTGAATAAACTTACACACTTCCATCTATTGGTAATCTGTTCAAAGAGGGAAGGGCAGAACTGGAGGCTGTGACTGTAGCACCTCTCAGTTCTTCGTGGTCACCCTTAGCAACTCATGGGGGACATGAGCAGTGACACCCAAAAGCAACTTGTGCTGTTCACAGCAGTGAACTCTTGCAATAGGCCTTCCTCCAGTTCTGCTGTTCAGTGTAGAACCCACATCTTTAGCACAGGCAGCACACAACTGCTGAGAACATCATGCAGGTCAGGATATGGTCCTGGATCCCCATGTGAGTACAGGATGTAAATGGAGGGTTAGGAATTTACTTTTTTTGGAATAGGGAGTTAAAGAGAATGTGATGAGAGGAAGATGATACACATCTTTCTGTGAATGGACATTACTGGCAAAGAATGAGACAGACTAGAAAGTACCTGTCTCAGAGCATTACACTTGGAAATGTAAACTACAGACAGAAATTTCTTTTCCAAGAAAAGAAATCTCTTTAACAGGGATTTTTTTACTGTTTCATTATTGCATTTAGCACCTCTATGATATTAAAAGATACTAGATCCACTACTGATCCAAGCTAATACTGCAGGCCTTATTAAGCTGTATGGATGGCCATCATGGTATAACAAATTCACCAAATCCATGTCCTTATGAACCCTGTATTTTACATATTCACAAAGTAACATCTTTTTTGACTCTTTTTCTTGTGCAAAAGTTGAAACAAAAAGAGGAAAACTAAATGCACAGAGAGACTATGAAAATTATTATTCACATGGCAGTCACAAAAATGTATTTTGGTTCTTATATTTGGTGGTTTTCCTTGCACAAAGTGGTAAAAATATTTTAGCTGTAAATCTTGCTCTACTAAACATTCTTTTAGATTCCAATGCAAAGCCAATTCTGGCTTTATTCTGTATTTCCTTTGATACCAAACATCTGAAAGTTATAGAAATGCCACTATTTATGATGTTACCTGTTTAATCCAGTGGCGATACTCATTTACACCAAAGGTTTTTTTCATCCAAAGGCCATAAATGTAGCCAGAGATTCCCTTTAGCACCCATTCATCTGACCTATAGTAAGAAAGAAGCATGAATTATATCAATTCAGAAAATATTTTGTAGGAGATGGTATTTTTGATCAGCTGAAAAACAGTCACAAATTTCAACAGGTTATATAACTTCTCTAAGTCAATAGGAGTCTGATGAGCTGTGAACCAATTTATGGAATTTGGCTCTTGGATGGGACCAATGAAATTGAAAAGTCAGTGAAAACTGAACTTCTACCACAGAAATTCAGATTAAAACATAAACTATATGAGTTGAAATAGTAATAATAAATAGGCAGAAATGGACACTAAAGCTAAAGCAATTGCTAATCTATATGATCTTAATTTCTTGATAAACATCTCAATTCAATGCAGAAGATTTGGAGAGCAAGTAAACAAAATACCTGTGTCACAATTTGGTGGACACCCATTTAAACACATCTTCTATGAGTTATGTTTTAAGAGAAAAATATGGACAAGAACTACAACATGATCATAAAACTAGAATTGTAAAGAGAACAATATACAGGGCACAAAGACAAAATAGGAACATATAAAAAGGGTATCGTTATGAAAGATGCAAAAAATTGTCTTCACCATGGAAGTAGGCTAGAAATAAGGAAAAGAACAAGAGAAATTACAGCAGCATAAGTATCAATTTAAGAATATGTTGATTTTCCTTTTTTAAGACAAGTATTCTCTGGGACTTTTGCCATGAAAAAAGTAATGGGCTACTTGTCCCCAATATATAAAGTGTATGTAAAAGGCTTTAAAATAAATACTGATCATAACTTCAAGAGCCACTTGGGGACATTTTCCCATTTGACACTAATTTTTGCAGTGCTCACCATAAGTGATTCCTTCATTTATTAGTTCTTGTGCTCTATAAGTACTTCCTATGCAGGCTACACTTTTTCATCCAAAATATCTGAGAGAAATTTGATGATGCAGAAGAGTCTCTCTTTTAAAATTTCCAGGTGCCAAAGCACACTACAACATTCAGAAACACATATTCAATCTCTACAGGCTTTGGAACTTTTATCTCACATTTTCCTTTCAAACAACAACGAAAAATACTAACATACTTTCTTTTATTGAACTGGTTTTATTATTTTTGCTTTTTATTTTTTTGCTTTCTTCTACATTTCATTTATTCTACTGTTTCATTTATTTTGCTGATAAAATGCAATATGCAAACTAAAATTTGAGCTCCCTAGATTTTCCCCATTTTCTAGAGAATACTCTGGTAAAATACTTACCAGGACATTCTGGATATGAAACACCCAAAGAACTGTTGGGCCAGGGCCTGTGCTAAACACCTCCTTGTCAGTGGAGTTTCATCTATAATCATTGCGCTGTGCAAGAGATTTGTGCTGGACCCCCATAGAAAGAAAATACAACATTAAGTAACAGCTCCAAAGAAACACAAGAGAACTTGTTTTAAAAGACAAAACAAACAAAATAACGCCTTCACTGTTTTTCCAGTTAGACAGTAACACCTTTTCTTTAATATCTTAATCCAGGCAGATCTGCTATCATAATCTATATAAAATTCTTTGTGCAGAGGCTAAGTAGTTTAACTGGTGAAACTCTTGGATTTCTGATACCCTATTCCAGATGAAGCAAAATAAACCACAATCAAACTTTTGCACTTAATTTGAGATCAAATGTTTCATGCACGGCATTTCTAATTTAGAAGGAAACTCATTGCCAGATTTTTCTTAAAGTAAATACAAATCCAACATCTTTACAGCAGATAAAAATGGAAATGGTGTTAAAAATCCTATAATGCCAACAAAAATGTGCTTTTTCAAACCAGAGAGCCCAAAACTCAGGCTACAAAAATAACTAGAGTTTCAGTTATTTCTCAGCAGCCTCAGACCAAGAGCTTCTAGGCCTGTGGTGTAATTTAGTCAAATACTAACCTGAAAATACTCATGGATGCATAAGCAGCTACTTCAACATAAGCTTCATCTATAAAAACAGTCTTGAAACAGGAGTATGGATAGCGGCAGGTAAGGATCTCCTCATAGAATTCAAACACCTCATGAAGGTATGACGTGGTATGTTTGAGCAATGGCAGAAGTTGTGGTAAGCAAAAGTGAGTCACCTACAAACAAAGGAAAATTTGTTACAAGGCCTATGAATATACCTAAATACATAAATATCACACATATTATACAACAGGGAAAAATTCCAACTCCAACTAAATTTGCCCCATAAATTCAGAAAAATTATAAAACAGAATTATTGCTCATTCAAAAGCTGTATTTTTGAGATAAATTGAAACATAGGCATTACTAGGTAAGCTTTATCATATAACTGTACTAATGGAGGTTGATCTAGACATATCCACATTTGACCAATATTGCAACATAAAAAAGTAGTAATTCTTTAAAAAAAAAAAGGACAGGGGACCTCTATGATGAAGATTATTACCTCATGCATGTATGGATCAACGAGTATTTCAAAAGGTCCTATTGCCAAGGAGATGTTAGAAGCTGCAGTTGGAATAGTCAACATGTAATGAAAAGTCTTCTTTCTCATATCGTGAGTGTATACAGTTTCCACCAAATCTCCATTTGAAACAGCCACCATTGCAGCATCCACAGTATACTCAAGTTTCCAGGTACACAACTCAGAATATGAATCAACACATGGAAACCAAAATCTAGGAAATTTAGGATTGGGGGGGGGGAAATTATAATTAAGTTCAATTACTTTCTTTTCCACAAGTGATATTTGTCTCAAATTCCAGACTATTTTCTTAAATATTTTAAGAACATATAAAAGTTGACGTACTGACTCCTACAATACATTAACTTCATAAAGCTTGACAAGGTTTTTGCCATTACCTGCTGATGAGCTATAAAGCCTAGACATCCTAATTACTAGTCATTAGATGCTACTTCACATCCATAAGCTCCTTTCAAGCACAAACTCAGTTTTAGAATTTTTCTAAACTTAAAAGAATTCAAAGAAATTATTTCTATTTCCTACACTGTAAGACTAAATAGGAAATACAGTCTAATTCAAAGACAGGTTCCTTACCTTGTAGAATTCTGATAGCCACATGAAAAGACATGAGCCCCTCTTTCTGCCATGTTGCCCTCCATGTTGGGTACCACAAAATGAAGGCCTCCTTTTGGCTGGTCCAGAGAAAAGTTTATATGCACCTTCAGGACTTTAAGCTCTGCAGCACAAAGACCAACATTGCAGTAAATATATACAACTTACATAAAGTTATTTCAGAACAATAATCTGGCTTTGGACTCTCGGTCTTTCTGATTATATGCTCACTTCATTCTCATGGATTTCTGGGTCCACTGAAGTACAGTCCAAAAGCTTTCAATCTGAGACTTCCTAAGCATAACTTACAGGATATGAATCTATAGGAATCTTTATTAATTAATATAAACTGCAATTGGAGCAACATTTCATCTTCCAATTTCCAAGCAATAAAGTATCTTTATACACTGATTGTACCCTAACCATGATCTCCTTTGTACTTTGCTGAAATAATTTTCTACAAAAACCGCATGTAGCAGGCACATTCTTAAAAAATACATTATTGTCATTTGCAGTTGCCTAAAACTGCTTACTAAAGTTAATGCTTTTCCTGTAACTTAAGTGTCTTTGCTTTGGTTCAGTTTCACAGAAATCTCACCTATGAATAGACTGGCAAGAAAACAAATTCAAACATACAGTGAAATTTATCCCACAAGTCTCACCATATTTTGGCATTCAAACTTTGAATAGTGAAATTATACCTGTTTCAATATTTGCCTTTTTAAGCTTGCATGTAAAGCAACAGGAACTTACACAAAAATTAAAACTAAAAAAAATTGTCTTTCCCATTAAGGTGCATCAGACAATGCTGTGAGTAAGCTTCATAATCCAGTTGTTTTTGTTCTCTCACAGGTCTCGTAAATCCATGAGAAAAACTTATTAAACCATGTAAGAAAATCATACAAGAAACTAGTAAGATCCACATAAGAAAATAATCAACACTGGAGAGTAATTTATTAAGTTACCTATTCCAGCATCTAGTATGCCAGTTTATAAAGTAGTCTACTTTCACTACCGAATCAATTTTAAAATAACCATTCTTCAAAAATATGTATATAGCTACATCCTTGTACATTATTTTCTTTCTTGGATCATATACATTGCAAGTAGCTTCAAAATTACAATTTAGCAACCAATATCCTCACTCCCACCCCATTTGTCTGGGGTCATGACCACTCAAGAGTATCTTTATAAAGAGTGTTAAGAAACCTTGCAACCATTTCTCCATATTACTAAGAGGTGTAAAGGTATTTTTTAAGACTTCAAGTGGAAAGATATGGGTGACGAAAAAGAGCACACTAACCATAATTTCATGAAATAACATTACTTCTACTTATTTATATCTACTATCTTCCTATGCAAACTTGTAGCTAAAAAACTCTATGGCACTTTAAATTAAGGTTTCAGTATGGTCTCTTTACCATCAACATGTTTCCACAGCTCCGAGGGAACCTTAATGCAGAGTTCTCCATTTCCAGCATCGGGGTCCACAGCACTGACTGCAGCAGCGTAGGCATTGGAAAAATAGTTGAGGTTCCTCCTGTCAGAAATACCCAGTTAATCCTTGTACTACAGTTGTGCTGAACCACAAAAAACCAACTTTGGCAGTTACAGAATTTCTATATTGAATTTCAAGGTGCATGTTCAACCGTGTTTTGTTTTGAAAGGAGGGGAAGAGAAAAGCAGTAAAGATTTGATTTCAACAATTAGAACTTAAAACGTGACTCTTGCAGAAGTGATCTATGATCAGAAAGATTTAAGCAGTAATAACCGCCAATAAACTGAGTGAGAAATGCTCAGTGTTCTTTTCTTGCCAATAATAGTAGTATTTACATTTATTGGACTAGAAATTGTTTTGTTTTGGTTTGTTTTTAATTTGAGATTAACTTTGTTTCTTTTTTCTAAAGACCTATCATGAAGATCTGCTTCCTCATATACTGCAGTTTTGCTCTTATGTTGCTTTTCTAAATGTAGTACAATTTTAGCTTGGCCATCGTATTTTTCCTTCCTTAGCCTGATGGATAGGAATAGGGGGTTTTTATGCACTTGTAAATATCAACAAAATATTGCACCTTACAGTTTTAGCCTGAGTACACAAACACAGAAATATGTGTTATACTTTTTAGTCCCTAGAAACATTTTTCTTTTTTAAAGTGTTACCATAATTTATTTGAGATGCTGATACAGATTATTGTAATCATGTTTGAGCTGCTAATTAACTGCTTATTTCATTCCAAAGTCATACCATTACTTCAGTTATGATTTAGATTAACTGTTTTCTACTGAAATGAGCAGAACATGCATATGTCTGCTGTAAAAATGCTTATGAGCAGGGTATTATCTTACTATTTAATGTGCCTATGTTTAAATACTGGAGGATGACCAGTCAAGAATAAAAATAATGTGGCTTTTATACCTTCAAAATCGATTTTTAAGCTGTGTAAATCCTCCAGTACACAAAGATCTTAAAAAGCTTGCACAATTCTATACGTGAAAACAAACTGAATTACTTATCACCTTTTCCCCATAATTTAGGTACCACTGACGAATCCAAACACTGGAGGCAGAGACACAACCAAGCACAAAGTCACTATAGAATCACTGAACCATGGAATAGTTTGGCTTGGAAGGACCTTTAAAGGTCATTTAGTCCAATCCCCCTGCAATGGGAAGGGACATCTTTCTCTAGATGTGGTTGCTCAGAGCCCCATCCAACCAGACCTTCAGTGATTCCAGAGACTGAACATTTACCACCTCCTTGTGAAACTAGTTTCAGGGTATCCTCACAGTAAAAGAGTTCTTTCTTGTATCTTTATTTTATATCTTTGTCTTAATCCACCCTCTTTTAGTTTAAAACCCTTTGTCCTATCACAACAGGCCCTACTAAAAAGTCTGTCCCCATCTTTCTTGTAAGACCCTTTTAAGTATTGAAAGGTTGCAACAAGGTCTCAGAGCTGTGTCTTCCCCAGGTTGAACAACCTCAGCTCTCTCAGCCTTTCCTCACAAATCCATCCCTCTGATCATCTCTGTGGGCCTCCTCTGAGCCTGCTCTCACAGGTCCATGTCCTTCCTGAGCTGAGGACTCCAGAGCTGGGCACAGCACTGCAGGTGGAGTCTCACCAGAGCAAAGGGGAGGGGCAGAATCACCCTCCTCGACCTGCTGCCCCCATGCTGGGGAGGCAGCTCAGGTTATGTTAGGCTTTTTGGGCTGCAAGCACACATTGCCAGCCCATGTCCGGCCCTTCATCCACCAGCATCCCAAAGTCTTTCTCCACAGGGCTGCTTGCAATCCCTTCATTCCCCAGCCTGCACTGATACTGGGGCTGCCCTGAGCCAACTGCAGGATTACTGCACCACAATGGAGTAAATGAACTTCTGGCTGGGGACTCCATCTTCCATGGGATCTCAAGTCCACACAAAGCAGACATGATCTCATTTCAGGATTTTGCTTTCATCTAATCATTCTCTATTCACCACTCACAGAGGAAACAACCCAAATTACGGTACCTTACTTGGAAGAATGAAGTGTAATTAACCACGCCAGCATCATTCTGAAAGTCTAGATATGTCAAACACTATGCTTAATATTCTTAGTCTTCCACATATAAAAAAGTTTGCTAAAACACTGAAATACACTGAGAACATATTTTCACGTAGTTCTTCATCTTTGGCAATAACAGTGCACAATTCCCTGGCACCACTATCAAGACTAAGAATGTCAGGAGCAGTAAACTTGTCTGCTTTGTGTGGAAGTTTCTGAAAATCATACATGAATAGTAAATGGGACCATTTGAGCACAGAAACATCCAAATTTCAAGATTTAATACTTTTTTTTTTTCCCCTTTTTCACAGCTGAAGTGTACCTAAAGATAAGATATAACTCCAATAAGTTTTAAAAGCAAAAGTTTGAATTTGTACACTGGAATATACTGTAACATCAGCTATTGCTCCAGAACAATTCAAACCCACTTAACCTCCAGCTGATATGCTGTCTCCTAGTCTCAGCCATGCATTCCTACTGCCTCTCTCACTAAGGAGATTACTGTTCATGTGACTCTGCAGGGATGCATCTAAAAGTGTCAAATGGAAAAAAAGTCTTTTTTTTTTTTTTTCCAGACAGCTTTCAGTTGTTTTAGCTCCCTGATCTGTCATACTGAGGGGCCAGAGAACCACCCTAGCCAATGCTGCTTTAGTCTACCTTCAAATGGCATCCTAGAAAGGCAAACAATACCATTGGAAAAACTATTTCAAAAAAGACTGCATGGCTAAGAACTATCTTAGTAATTAAAACAAACCTAGCAACAACAAACAACAGTAAAATCCTGTTAGATTGTAAAGTCAGAAAGTTTTTCATTTTCATCTAAACTGGTTCTGAAAGTTGACTATTTTTGACAGGGGATCCCTTTGCAATACATCAGTGAGAATTTGTTCCAAGTCTGAGGATTGTGATGAGCTTATGGCTACACTTCAAACACCAGTGAATTCACAGACAGGAAAAGGTTATGATTTTACAGAGAAAAAAGGTAGACTCCACAGAGCTTAACATTTTATGGAAAACAGTCTATTCCGATATTTCTATTTTTGTGAAGTGTTCCAACTCAAATGGGTGATTCATTGTAAAAGGAATCCATTAAAGACTTACTACCACAGATTAATTTTTTCATAGGTTGAACTATTCTCCATAAACTGGATATGGCCATTTTAACAAAAACAGAGCACATGCCAAGAGTTACAGTCCAAGGAACAATGATAAATTTTCCTGATGCTAAGTATAGATTGACAATGAAAAATTCATGGGTTTTTTCTGGTAGAGATATATTTTATTATCAGAATTCACCTCAAACACTGTTAATTACAGCCCAAGTGAATGCAGCTTGACCGACTGTAAAGAAGTGGTCCAGGAGAGGCTTATTTTGTAAATCTACTAATTGATTCCAAATAGCTCTATGTCAACTTTCCATACCATTTCTCACTACTAGCTGCACCTGAGCTACAAATATATGCTAAACATATAGCCTATAAACCATTGTCTTCTTACAGTACTTAACATCAATTTGACAAAATGAGTTCTCTGATCTACATGTAATTCATGGGATGGAGAAGATTCAGAGGCACAAAAGGTAAAGATCCCAGGCTGAGATAAGAGCAATTTACTGGACTGTTATTTCTACATCTGTATTGGTTTTTCTGTGGCCAGGTTTTGGTGGCAGTGGGGGGGGCTGAGGGAGAGGCTTCTTCAAGAAGCTACTGGAAGTTTCCCCCATGCCCAGGCTGGGCCCGCTGCTGACCAAGGCTAGGCCAATCAGTAGTTGACAGAACGCGTCTGTGATAACATATTTAAGAAGGAAGAAAAAAAAAAAAGTAGTGAAAATGAAGATGGCTGCCGGAGAGGAGCAGGGTGAGAGCTTGTGAGCAACAACGCAGACACCAAGGTCAGTGGAGAAGGAGGGGGAGGAGATGCTCCTGGCGCCGGAGCTGAGATCCAGCTGCAGCCCATGGGGAAGACCATGGTGAAGCAGCTGTGCCCCTGCAGCCCATGGAGGACCACAGGAGTGCAGAGATCCACCTGTAGCCCGTG
>VXBA01001784.1:287682-307708 GCA_013399895.1 Serilophus lunatus | reverse complement strand
AAGAATTTGCTGTAGTCCTTATCATGAATAGCGAAACCTCTCGTTATATTCTCGCTCTCCTCTATAGCTGGGCAAGGGGGAGTGAGGGAGTGGCTGTAGTGGGCCCCTGGCACTCAGCCCGGGTTAAACCACTACAACATCTAAGACAAGGAACAGTAACAGCAACAACACAAATGACAGAATATCCAAGAAAAGAGGTGAACAATTTACACAACCCTGCGGAAAACCTCCGAAAGTGAATATCCAGTGCTCCCTCTGTCACATGGCCAGGTGCTGAAGTGAGACCTTCCCCCATCCCTGGACTGTGGTACAGAATAACCTCTGGGTCCCAGCCAGGTCCCCCCCTGGCTACTGCAAAAATTAACCTGTCTTGGCCAGAACCAGGACATTTTCCACCCCTTATTCCTATACCACCTACTTCATGCCCAAATCCTACACTTTACAACTATTTATGTGGATGTGCATATAAATAAGCACAGGTATCCTTTACATAGTCAATGGCCATCTAAAATGTCTGTTGAGTTCATTTAGTCCATAACTGTGGGTCCTATCCATCCTGGATGTCTCCCAGGGCAGGAAGTCTGGTGTGCTGTTGGCTGGCTGCAAGCTGCATCAGGAGCTGACGACTGGTGTGTCTGGAGCAGATACTCACTGTCCATGGTAGTTATGGGCTACACTGCCAGTGTTATTCAGCTACCAATATGATAGAATTCAACATTACAAGACTGTAGCCCAACTCTTGGGTACATGTGCATCTGCATGACATACTTCTATAGCCAACTTCTCTACTCAAGCAGTGATGTCTTGCCACAATTCAGCAGCCCAGATGGGTTTACCTCTGTGATGCCAACTGGCCTTTTTCCATCAGTCCAGTCACCATCCATGAGTCACTGCAGAGGTCGAGCACTGACCATTTCTCTTGCTCAGCAGTATCTAAAGCCAGCTGGGTGGCCTTCAGCTCTGCAACCTGACTTGATCCATCTTGTTCCCCAACAGTTTCTATGATTTGTTGTATAGGACTCCATAGGGCAGCTTTCCATTTTTGAGGTAGCCCTACAATACATAAGCAATGAGAGCATATTGCTTTGCATTTTCTGGTAGCAGAGGTGGGGCCTCCTCAGCACATGTCACTTTTTCTTCCTCCTCTGATGGTAGTCCAAAATTTTCACCTTTGGGCCAGTTTGTGATGACTTCCAAGATCTCTGGTGATTGATATTTCTTATTCGAGCTCACTGTGTGACCAGAGAGATCTTACTCCACATAGCATCAGTGGCATGATGAGTACAAGGGACTTTCCTTTCAAACATCTGGCTCTGTACTGGCAGTCAGGGTGCCAGTAGAGGCTGTGGCTCAGTGCCAAATAGTTCTGAAGTGGCTCAAACCTTTCCATAAACTGCCAGGATCTCTCTTTCAGCTGTGGTGTTAATGGGCTACTTGTGACAAAGCAACACAAGCTCAGTCCACCAGAAATTTTTCCATTTTGTGCAAAAGCTAAAGGCTTGATCAGTGAAGCCCTGAAGGGCTGCTCCTCCTCACAGCTTACTGCTGCTTGCAAGTAAAGCAACGGTGATATCAGAAGCTATCAAACCATCTTCGTATTTTTAATGTTTAAAAAGTATAGGCTTCAAGATAAAAAAAAGGTGCATGAACAGGACACATACAGGAAAGCATTATGTGCACACTAGCTGTGCAAAAACATAGCTTCCTTTACACAGAAGTAACAACAAAATGCAATAGCTTCTCATCCTGGCACCCTCATTCTCCCACAAACATGTGAAGTACATAACCAGGCACCAGCAGGATCATCACAAACTTCACCTACCAGAGATCAAACCACTTCATCAAAACTCTGAACTTTTGCTGCACCTACTTAACAGTTTACACTCTCATCCATAAGGTCAGGATAAAACAGTTTTCTTTTGCCAGTTTTAAATAAATAGGGCTGAGATACAAGCAGTTGTCTCGGTATTCAGAATATACACTGTGCAATTTCTTCATATTACAGCCCAGAAAAAGCAAATCCACCGCCCCTTATATTGACAGAATCGAGAAAGCAACAATTTACAAGGGTAAGAAAGATGAATATGATAGACAGCCGTGACAGACACCAGCAGCAGCCCTAAAGCATGACCTGAAGGGACAGTCTCCAACACTGTCTGTAGTCTTTGCAAGATTCCAAACTCTTCCTCAAAAGCAAAATGGGATTCTCTGCCACCTTGTGTACACGTGGTGAAGTGGTGTGAATTGTTTCACACCTTACAGCACTGCTCAGGTGCTGCTCAGTCAGGGAGGAAGTGACTGCACTAAGTTCATCCATCTGTGCTGATATGGTTGGGGACTTACAGACAAACTGGCAATGGTATCAAAGCTGAAAATACACCTAATGCACTAATTAACCCTAACGCTTCCTACAAGTTTTACCAATTTTTAATTACCTTTTCAGTGAGGACTTTTCTGAAATTCAAAAGTAACAATAGACAAGACTTGAAAAAATTGTTTCACCCTCTGCAACGCTGCAAATGTGAAACAATAGACATAATTTATCAATTTTTTCTTCAATGGATGATAAAACCTCAATGTATTATTTGAATTGAAAACAAGTTGAATATTTAAATTCAGAACACAGAAGTGATGTGACAGATTTCACCCAAGAATTAGCAAAGAATAGTATGGTGGAGCAGAAGCAATTTCACTTGGCACTGCTTCTATTTCATAGTTAAAGCACTTTTTAATCTTGAATTTTTCAACGCTCTTTTATCTATGTTTTCTTGCATGTCTAAATTTGCACAACACAATGAACCACTTCTCTCAACTTTCACCTCCTATCAGCAATGTAATCTCTCAAGTCAGAGATGCTGTAGCACGTCTTCTAACTTTTACTCCATACAGAGTTTCCCACTTTTAATGAAAACCTGATTCTAAATAAGGGAGTGAGAAGCCTTTATATTATTTTAACTTAGATAAAAAAGAAGGAAAGCGTCCATTAAACTGATAACTTTTCATTGGAAAAATACACATTTCATCTAATACCTTGTAACCCATGTTGCCTCTGACTCCTGAGACACAGAGAGAGGATTAAGTTTTTTGTTGAATATTTGGTGACCTCTGTCTTCCATAACTATGAATAACACAGGAGTTATGAAATAGAGACTTTCTATTAAGTCTGACTAGCATGAAAAACACCCATCACTTTCTCCACAAAATGACAGAATTATCTCTCCTGATCCCTTTCTTAACATAATGGATTGCTCACTGATAATCTTAAATGCTGCTCTTTTCTCACATTTCCAGAAGTTATGCAGAATTCCAGTCATTACAGAAGCACAGACTGGCTGAAGCTGGAATCTCTAGAGACTATCTGGTCCAACCCCTCCGCTCAAGCAGGGCCACCTACAGCCAGTTGCTTAGAAGTATGTCCAGATGACTTGTATTTCCAAGGATGGAGACTTCTCAGTCTCTCTGGGTAAATTGTTCCAGTGCTCAGACACTCTCACAGTAAAAAAGCACTTCCTGACGTTCAGAGGGAACCTCCCATGTTCCAGTTTGTGTCCACTTCCTCTGGTCCTTTCAGCGGACACAAGTTAAAATACATGAAATTCTACCAGAAAACAAGAAAATGCCTTTTACTGTGAGAGTCATCAACACTGGAGCAGGTTGCCTGGAGAGACTGCAGAGATTTCATCCCTGAAGATACTCAAAGCCCAACTGGACACATTCAACCTGCTCCAGGTGACCCTGCACGAGCAGGGCAGTTGGACTCAGTGATTTCAGACTCTTCCAGCATGAAGGACTCTGTGATTTCACATCAGCCACTGCTAAATATGAACCATCAGCCACTGCTAAATATGAACACTTTCACAAGCAGCTCTCTAACAATTCAGCAGATTGTAAATTCAACCAAGCCAGCCAAAATAAGGCAAGAGAACATGAACATAAGTTTCAGTAAATCAAAAGAGAATATTTAGGGAAAACATTTGCCCATCTTGCTTCTCTTACTGAAAATCAAACAGATAAGAGATTTTTTATCAAAGTCACTTCCCATATTATTTCCCCAAACATGTGGGATGCCTCATGTTCTTAAACTTGCTCCAGTATCAGACAGTGGATATTTGAAACTTTCCCTTTCAAATTTCAAAGTGAGTTCAGGTAACACTCCAGGACTTGATGATCTTTAAGGTCTCTTCCAACCTTGTTGATACTGTGACTTACACTCTTATCGACAACAACTATTAATAAAAGTTTGATTCCATAGGAAAAGCCAAAAGCTTTACTTTTTAGCACTTCATAATAATTTAGTATCTCTGCAATGAGGATTCTGAATTTTTGACACACCAAGCAACAACAAAAATATCAAGTCACAAAACAAACAGAATTACAGATTTAAGAGACTCAAGTGGCTCAGTATCAGGACTCAAAATTTCACAGCCCTGATAACCAACTCAGTGTCCCATATAAATGAACACTGTATTTGCAAACTGAATAATTGAAGCCCTTACAGAAGTGAGGAATAAAGGAATACAGAGTATCTGTCACAAACAAACAGTTCATATCCAAGTACTTTTTCCCCATAAAGTACTTTTTGAAAAAGTTTTTGATACTTTTGCAAAACAGTGCAAAGATATGTCAGCAAAAGAAGTGCAAAAGAAGAAAAATATGAGTCAAAATTACTGTCAGAATACTTCCCCAAAACTAAGTCACCATATCAAAATACACCATTAGGAAATTACCAGGTAAAACCTGGTAGTAAAATAAAAGAGGCCACACTTAAGAGCAACAGAAGACATTGACCTGCAGAGTTTCACACACACCACTTACTGCTTGGACTCATGGTGACAAACCTCCAGCGTTGGGTCGTTGTAGATGAAAGCTGCTTCCAGATCATTGACCCTCACCCTGTAGATCCGACACTGTTTGCTGTTCAGCTTGATTCTGTTCAGGTTTGCAACCGTGGGGAATATTGTCAGTTCCACATAACCCTAAGGAAACACACATCAGAGCCCTCTGTAAAATCTATCAACTCACAAAACAGAGAGATACAAAAGAATTCCTATTAATACAATTCAAAGAAATTCACTGGTATAAAGACACCTATGTAAAGAGGAAACCGGTTTGCCCTTTTAGATGCCTAGAATTGCTTTCATGCTGTTTAACAGGTGAATTTTACCAACTGTGAAATAAAACAAAACAAGCAAAAAAACCTGAACATGTCTGATGTTGGTTTTACTGAAAATATCTGCCTTTGTTGACTAGATTTCAAGTCAGTGGCATCACTATGCTTTTCATCAGTATGATTTAGTTTTTGGTACCTGAGCTTGGGACAATGATTTTTAAAACCTAAGCAGAATCCATCTGAGCAGTTGCGTAAACTCAAAGACCCTCAGTGACCTCATCCCTGAGATTATGAGTCTCTTCTAAGCTCCCGAGAACTGGAGCTGGAAAACTCTATAAACTCATCCCTACCATCAGCTAACACTGTGTGAACATCAATTTTGAGCTGCACATTGCTCTGTAATAGTATTTGCAATGCAGTGGCCTTCACTTAGAAAGCTTTTTCTTATAGAGATTAAAGTGTTCACAATTAAAAGGTATTTTATCTGATACATGTCAACCCAGACGTTTAATTTCTATTTTCATATTTTATTAAAGAATACTTACTACAACAGACTTCCTCTGAAAATTTATGTTGTTGATACAAACTACCTGGTGAGTTGTACTGGAAAAAAAAAAAGTAAAGTAAGTAAGGTTTTGCACAAATGCCAACACTTAAAATAATACTTTAACCCAGTTTAAAGAAAAAAAGGCCCAGAGATATACAGGATATAGGTAAATAGAGATAAATGCTACATATAGAATATATTTATAAGAAGAATTAATAGTTATAAGGTATAAAGAAGGGAAAAAGAGAAATATATAAAGATTGGTGGAAATCCACCACCAACTGCTTTGCAACTTAGTTACAACCAAAACAGTGCATGTGCAAAAATGACAATTTGGCCGTTTGCTTCAAAGCCAAGCAAATTTTATATCTATAAAAAAAAAGCCCTGCATCTGACACAGCAGTAAAAAAGGGACATGGCAGCGTGGTCTGCAGCACTGAGACTGTGGAGAAACATCAAAGGTTTAAAGAACACAACGTAAATATCTCTAAAAAATGAGGCTGCCTTATTGGCAGACCCGCTGCCCCTGAACAAGTCCCTTTACACCACAAAACAAACACCAGCAATACACGTTTTCTGAGTGCAGGTCACATCACAGGCAACACCTCCAGCCTGCTCAGACACACCCTTACTGATCGGCCTGCGGCCTGTTTCGATGTGCACTGGCTCCGAGTACAGCAACTTAAAAAAAATGGATACTTATAATTTATACGGTCTCGGGCTCTCAAATCCTTTGTCTCCTTTCTTCCTGTTCATCCTGAACCGCAGCACTGAGCACACACACACTGCTGACCGTCAGACCGGCACCGACATCCTCCTGCTCTTCGCTCAGCGCGGCCCGCGGTCTCTCCCCCCGTCACGAAGCCTTCGGTCGCTCATCGCCCCCCGCGGCCCCGCCGCCCCCGCAGTCAGGAACCCTCGGCTCCCGGGAGCGCCATCCTCACTCCCGCAACGTTCGGGGTTTGTCCGGAGCCTCCTCCGAGCGCACAGGCGGCCCCGAGCCCGCGGCGGTCACGGCTCCGCTCCGGAGGCGCGTCCCCCCCGCCGCTGCTGCGGAACCGACCGGCGGGAGCGGAACCTGTGGAACCGGGACGGTCGGGCTGCGGGAGAGCCGGGGGAGACAGGGGCAAGGGCGGCCCCGCGGTCTCCCTCAAATCCTGCTCAGAGCTGCCTCAGATCCCGCTCAGCGCTCCCTCAGCAGCACGGCCCCGCACCCGCCGCCATCTTGCCGGTCACCTTCGACCCCGGCGGGTGAGAGGTCGCGGCGCGACCGGCCGAGCTCCGCCGCTTTCGGGGCGTTGCTTTTTACAGAAGGGCGGCGCGGCGACGGCAGGGGCAGCCAGAGGCGGGGAGGGAAGGGGGTGTGAGGTGTTGGCTGGTGAAGAGAAGGGACCCCCCCAAAACACCCCAAAAGCCGCGCGAGCCGCCGGGCTGTGTTCCCACGCGCAGGCGCGCTGAAGCTGCGGCCGCGCACGCGCCATGCGGGGCGGGGCGGGGCGGGGCGGCGGGACCAGAGGGATCAATGGGAACAGCGGGATCAATGGGAACGGCGGCATCAATGGCAACAGCGGGATCAATGGGAACGGCGGAACAATGGGAACGGCAGGATCAGTGGGAACAGCGGGATCAGTGGCAACATTGGGATCAGTGGCAACAGCGGGATCAATGGGAACAGCGGGATCAGTGGGAACGGAGGGATCAATGGGAACGGAGGGATCAGTGGGAACAGTGGGATCAATGGGAACGGCGAGATCAATGGGAACGGCGGGATCAGCGTCCATTTGGAAAGGGAAAAACCTTTTAGTGCAGACACGACCTTGCAGGAACCACGGCACAGAGACACCACATCACCTCTTCCCACACATGTCCCTGCTCTTAGGATCGGGAGGACACTCGATGAGTTTCTTCACAGCCAAGCTTTGTTCTAATTTTCAATTCACCTGTTTGATGTCAAAATAAATGCTTGCACCGAATAAGCTGATGGAATTTTGAAAGCACATTTAGTTTTGAATGTTCAACAAATCAGGATCACTGTGACTTCATTTCTTGTTTCAGAAACCAACCCCTCTGTAAATACACACTTGGACCACAGACTACAAAGCCATCCATTGTGTTGGGTATTCCAACTAAGGAACCCTCTGTGGTACAATGGAAAGAATTTCCAAGGTTTTCACATTCATAGTCTTCAACTGTATCAGGGGAGGTTTAGTGACTTCCCCTTGGAATGGGCTGCCCTGGGAGGTGGATGAGTCACCATCCCTGGATGTGTTTAACAAGAAATTGGATGAGGTGCTATGATTTAGATGATGGGATGGTGTTAGGCAATAGGTTGGACTGGATGATCTCAACGGTCTTTTCCAACCTTGTTAATTGTGATTCTCACTGGTGTCTGAGAGGGGAACCTCCTGGTGCTACTGGAGACCATAGGTGTTGGAATCACACAGTGAACAAGGACAGTTCTTCCCCGCAGAGCCATTCCAAGCTCCTGCAAAACTGGTCCAGCAAGCTGGGGGCACAGGGAACTGACCTTGCATTGCTGGGCAACAATGAACAGAGCTTACGAAGTAGTTTTTCTTCAGCTTTTTATCTGTATAAAAAATTCCAACTATGCACACATCCATCTTAAGAGTTACATTTGATTTACAGTTTCTTTCCTCTCCCCGCTCGCCCTACACTGGAATGTTGGCAGTTCCAAGGTTTTTCATACCTCATACCTGAGTTTGATGCAGCAAATGCTTTTTGTATCAAATAACTGACAACTGTTAAGTTTAAAAAATAATCTGAAAACCGTCTAATCTTAAAATCTGGTTCACTGCATACAGTCAATCCTTTTTAATTATTACAAAATTTCAATCTCAGGCAGACCATGACAATATCATAAAATCATCCTGCTTCATTGCTCTACACAGAATATTCCACTTTAAGTTTTCAAGGCACAATTTCTTTGTGAATTTATTTGCAATAACGAAGGTTTAAAAAAATAGTACCACAAAGTTTTGTAAGTTGTCTTTAAAAAGCACAGGTATTCTTCTGTAAAGCATCAGTTTTACCACAGCTTATAGGAAGTTCATAATGCAATGTCCAACTACTCTCTCTTATATTAACACTGCACTTTAATTTGGGGTTTTTGTAATATTTAAACGGCCATTCTGCCAAGTGTTATAGTGTCAAGAGCTTGTGCTGATGGCATGCACAGACATGACCATAAAAAGAACCACCTTTCAAGATTAAGACCAGTGAAGTCTCAATCAGGAACATCTTGTTCATGAACTTTTCAAGGTCTGCCCTACTCAAAATGTCAACACTGCAATGAAATCTTTAATGGTCATTAAGGGGCAAAAGACTAAACATTCTATTTTCCTGCTCAAATTGATTCAATTGACTGAATTATTCTCAGGGAGGTTTTAAATATTCATGTCAGACTTCAGTTTATGGACAAACAGATAAAAGTGTATTCAATAAGTAACCTGACTTCTGTCTTAACCAGACACAATGGAAAAAGAAGTTGGTGGGCAACAGAAGGCAGGCACAGGAAAGTGAGCTGAACTACAGTTCCTTAGGAGGTGCAAGTGCCCTCACATTCCACTTGGATGAGCACAGAGTAGTACTTGTTCAGGGAGCTTAGCTGCTTAAACTCCAGTATACAGTACAATGTTGGTTGGCAACTCCTTTCCCCAGAAGGCAGCAACAAGCAACGTTCACTGTTCAGTATCTTCAGTTCTTAAAACACTTGTTATGAGATGGGTCTTCTAGAATTATAAACTTTAACACCATTCAGCATTGAGCAGCGAGCATACTTTGTCAGAAGAGCACCAACAGTTTGCTTCTCTGCACACAAGTCTCTAGAGACAAAATAAAGCAGTTGACATTTGCATTAGAGATGTTCTCACAAAAAATCAACCCCTGAAGTACTTGTAACTATAGCAATAAACTGGATATTAGGAGAAAAAAAACGAACTACTTGAACTCTCACATACTACTTTAAATTACCTGAAGTTTTTATTATTACTGTTCTTTCAAGGGTTTTCAATCTAGCAAAACAGCTTTAAACTATTCAATTATATATCACAATACATTTATTGCTACTCATAAAGGGCTGATGCAGTTACTTCTAAGTTACCATTGATATCTGCTCAGGTGTAGCACAGCTGGGCATTCCAGATAGTGAGGAAAGGAACAAATGATGCAGCACAGGAAGCACTACTGCTTGAGTTCTAGATATGTTAACTTTGATTATACATGTCAGGAGGTTTAGCCTTTGAGTTACATCTGCCTCAATCAAATAAGAGACTTATCACTCATTTAAATCCAGTAGGATCAGCTTTTCACACACATTTAAATCCAACTAATAGAGCTATAGATCCCAGAGGTGAGTATTCTATTCATATAGAATTCATATTTATTTAGAATGCAGCGTATAGTATTTAAGTCAATGACAGCTCATCAGAAGCCAGCTAAGCAAAAAGAGAAGAATTACAACACTATTTTAATAAGAAGTAATATATCCTTACTGTATATAAGGAGTGATATCCACTTCTGTCCACTTTTCCCGTATGCCGAATAAGCTGTTGAATCTTTCCTGATTGTCTTCAGGTAAATCTTCTACTTTTAGCAGAAAAATGGTCTCTGGTCTTGAGCTTTTATCCACAAGAGCCAAGCCCTGTATATCAGCATCGGAGATGAAATGTTAAGTAAAGACAAAACAAAGTTCCTTCTTTCTAACAATATTCCATACAAGTTGCTCTTTGCACATACAAAGCCTTCTAGACCTGCACTACCAGAGGCAAAGTGAAGAAGTAGCCTAAAGACACTGTTTTACAGCCAGTATTTAGAATTTCCTTTATGACAAGAAAAAAGGGGTAATCCATTGAATTCCAACGTCTTTCTGCCTCTTTTGAGCAAAAAGATTCCCACAGTGCTTGCTACTCTACTGGCTGTCACCACAATCTGCTCAACAACAGCTTCAGTTTCTGTTCCAATTACATGTACAAGTACCAACTTTTCTTCAAACAGTGGAACATGCTAGAGTTACAGAAACCTGAATTATCATGATTCCAGACTACTGGTGCTCACAGAATATGTTACATAACTCAAAAGCTGACAGAAACAACACAATCGGCACCCAGTACTGGATAAAATCTATATATGACACAAATCGGTTACAGCCTACTCATGAAAGAATCTGTTCTTCTCTATGTGTTTACCTTAAGCTGATCAAGCCTTGTTGTCATCCCTTCAGGGACACTTTGTTGCCAGACTTCTTGAAACTCTGACAGATTGAATTTAACTGCATTTTGCAAAAGCATTTGTGCTATAGCTCTACATATTTTATCTTCACGCATTTCAAAGAAAACCTCCCCTGCTGAGAAACAAGAAATAGGTTATCTTGGGTTCTTGTTTTTTGATAAAAGAACAGAGAACAGTCTCATATTTCCATTCGGTTCTACAGTCTTCTATAAACCAAGGATGCTCTTTTTTCTTTTCCTCATGAAGTAAGCTGACTTGGCATTTCTTTGGATAAATGGTGGTATCTTCTCATTCTCAAGAACAAATTACACAGAATACAGCAGCACTTCCCCAGCTACAGTATTAATATCAATAAATATTTGTCCCCCATCTTTCCCTCTTTCACAGTATACTATTTCTCCTATAGCTCTCACTCCTATTTCTGAACGGCTTTTTTTCAAGCACTTGTCCACTTCTTTAATCATCCTTATGAGATCATGAAGGGAATAATGAGATTCCATATTCTCTCACACCAACTTGGCTAAAATTCTCTAAACAATATCAGGCATAGACACTTCCTCCCACTTTTTCAGTCACCTGGACTTCCTGTAATTCAGATTTGTTCCTTGTGCAACCTATTAAACACATTACAACAACTGTCTGTTGTCACTCCAACTACTTTCCTACATCCTTTAAAGTTGAGTGCAACTCTTACTTTATCCAAAGATAAGATGAAAGCAATTGTGGGGAAGAATTCAGACTGAGATTAAGGCACTGCAATATTATGTCTGTGTGTGAGATGAGCAATGGAAATTTAATCAATATACTCAGTGGATCTTGTGATGCATTTCAAATGACCAAAGGCAGATGACTATTTCAGGCAAGCTGAATTCATGCCACTGACTACTCACAATAGCACAAAGAATTGCTTAAATATCTGAGACTTCCCAGGGTATCCAAAGAGAGATGCCATCTAAATTTTGCTAGTGATCTCTCTTTAGTCACAAAATTATGACTTGCAGATGCCTAATAAATCCCTTCCACTACCTCTGTTGGTTCCCAATTTTTCCCTAGTATCTTGTACATTTTAATAGTCCTTTTTCAGATGAAACTTCCTTTAACAATTGTACTGATTTGTAGTTCAGTTTGGTCCCTCCTTTTACTGATACTGTAGCAAACTCATTTCTTTGGGCCAGCCTCACAAAATCTGCACTTCCTCTTTATTTCTATTTCCTTTATGCAAAGTTAAACCATGGAAACTTTCTCAAACTTACCATCATCAACATATTTCCTCCCATAGCTTAAAAGAATGTGTTCTATCATCTCTCTAAAAAAAAAAAGTAAATCAGAAATCAAGTTTTAACACTATTAGAACACTACATAAACAGCTGCTAAAAAGGAGATGAAATAACAAGGGGAAAAAATTAAAGAGAATAGAGGATGAGACACATCTTCATAGGTGAATGAAGAACTGACAAAAACTTAAAAGAGAATAAAAGGGAACAGAAATAACAGATGGGAGTTATTTCAGGCTATCAACTCCAAAGATCTCTTCCACCTTCTAGTTATAACTAGCAAAGACAGTGATCATCCCCCAGTACTTAGCACTGGGGAGGCCACACCTTGAATCTTGTGCTCAGTTTTGGACTCCTGAGAAATGCGTGTCCTCAGAAGGACACTGAGGAACTAGAATGAGTTCAGAGAAGAGCAAAAGAGCTGGTAAAGTGTCTGGAGCACAAGACTTACAAGGAGCAGCTGAGGGAGCTGGGGATGTTTAGTCTGGAGAAAAGGAGGCTCAAGGGTCACCTTATCACTCTCTACAACTGCCTGAAAGGAGGCTGTGGGCAGGTGAGGGTCAGCCTCTTCCCCCAGGTAACAAGCAACAAGAGGAAATGGCCTCAGGTTGTAGCAAGGGAAGCTTAGATTGTATGTAAGAGAAACTTTTTCATGGAAAGGGCTGTGAAGCACTGGAACTGCCTGCCCTGGAGGTATTTAAAACACATATAGATGGCACTTAGGGACACAGTTAAGTGATGGGTTTGGTAGTGCTGGCTTAACAGATGACTCAATGACTTCAATGTTTTTTTACCAAATCATTTTATGATGCAAGCAACAATCAGGTAGTTAATTATCCCTCACTGATTTTTTTCTAGAACTCTGTCATCAAATTATAGCCTAAACTGCAGACATGAAAACAAGATCTCTTTGTGAGCCAAAAGCCAAATAAATGGAAAATGCTACATATTGTAAACTTAAGACTGTGTTCGAATGGTAATCTTGCATTACTTCATGACTTCAACTCTTATATTCTGAATTCAGTATTACACCAGAAAACATTACCTGTTGCATATTAACTGAGATGGGGGTAACTAAATATTTTTGGCTAGCTATAGCTTCAGAACAGGTATTTCAATATGGTCAGGAATTTTCCACTTAAGTACATGATACTTCCATCATTTACAATTCAACAGTAATGTTTCTACTATTGAATCAATGGAAGCATTACCAATAGATACTAAAATTAGTTTACTAATCTATCTGTCTAAATTACTAATGCTGTTGCAAATTTTTAGAGACAAAGAAAATATATCATTAACACCACAGCAACTGGAATCTAGATTTTTAAGACTATAATTCTAATAAACAGTTAATAATTGTTATAATTAGTAATAATTAATAACAAATGTAGGCAACTTTAAATGTTAAAAATAATTGCTTACCTGGGTTCTAGGGATCCAAGTTCTTCAAGGCAAGTACGTAAAGGAACCTTACTTAATGGCCAGGACTCTGAGTCTATTAACTGAGTCACATGATCCAAGAGTTTCATCTCATAGTCAAATTCAAGAATTCTCCAATATCCTGCCAAACAGAACACCATAAAACACTGGTAGAAGGAAAACATTACTACCTTAATTCTATTCCCATTAAGATACATTACAGGAGTCTGGACATTTAGGTCATGCCTTTACAAAACACAGCAGCAGAATTCTGTCTTTTTCGGGATTAAAACTGAGAAAAAGAATTAAATAATATAAGCAAACATAAAGGAGAATGAAATTTAACAATCTCAATTATTTCTAACTCTTGATGTAGATTAACTGCCACAGATACCAAGATTCTACAAATCCCATCCCAAGATCAATCAAACCTGGAAAAAGTAGTAATCAGTTTGGGTACAGAACTGCATTAACAAAACTGGCAGCACTGGCAATGCAAAGCGACAGTTCAGGTCCAGACAAGTCCATTAAAAATCCATATGTGACAAAGGACAGATGTGGTACAAAGGTGCTGTGCATGTGTCACTGACAAGCAAAGTAATCTGTGAGATCTTCACTTACATAATGGGATGGTACAGAAATGATGGAGCAGAACTATTCTATGTGGTGGACAGTGATGGGATGTGAGGCAACAAGGGAAAACCCAGCTGGTTGCCAGAATTCTTTTTGCCTTTGTAGATGGTCAAACACTGGAACAGCCTGACACAGAGCATGCAATCTCCATGCTTAGAAATGATCAAAAGTTAATCAGCCAAGTCCCTTAACAGCCAGCTACGAGCTGGTACTGTTCTGAAGCGGAATTTGGACCTGATAACCTCCAGAGCTCAGTTCTGCCCTTTTATCAGTCTGACTCAAGGACTGCCATCACCTGGTGTCCCAGTGAGAGTTTGAGCATGGCCAAGTAAACAATGAGTAGGACCTATCCCAAGGTGAGGTACATTCTCAAGCCTTGCCTCACATGGCAGGAATAAATCCAGTCTGGGAGGAAGAAAGGATTATAAAAATCGAGGGTTACCTTAGGATCAGCTATTATTGCCTCTAGAACTGCAGAAAGTAGTACCCACTGATTCATGAAGAGGGCAATCAGCCAAAAAATATTCATCCTATAGTTAGAATAATCTGATGACAGTGTTTGTAACACCAAAGAAGGAATTATCCTCAGAAGAGACAGACTGACAGTGCCTGCTTAGCTTTATTCTTTCAAACAGCTTCATAGCAGTGGGGGATATAGAACTATGGAATTAGATCTCAGAACTTTGAAGTAAGTTGCACCATGAAAGATGAGGATATGGAATGGGCCTTACAAAAACAAGACACATATTTTGGGGAAAATACTAGGGTTAGTTCCTCATAAGCAATAATATTATTTAGAGATTCATACCCTCAATTTTGCAGGCATCTATAACCTGCAAATGGTGGAGTATTTCTTCTTCACTTGCTTGAACAAGACTTAACAAATCTTCCGTTGTATACTGCGACAAGAGAAAAACAGAAGGAAATTAAACAGGTTATCTTTACTCTTTTGTTTAGCAAGCATGCTAAATGCATCGGAACCTGTAACAAAGGAAAGATAAAAATCAATTATCGCTTTTGAAGACAGAACTTCAACTTAGTACCACCCTTGAGGCAAAGTCTCCTCCACCATGATCTCAACAGCAATGTGTTGTGTTTCAGTGCCTGCTATCCAATTAGCACAGACCCAGTCACAACACATGCAGCTCCTTGTGGAATAGTTGCATGGTGAGATGGGAAGGTGCTGTGGATATTGCGGTAAAGACACAGGAAGAACAGAAGGGTACCATGAGGAGTGAAGTAATGGAAAAAAGCCAGACTTCAATCCATAGGGCTTCATCAATGCCTTTATTCACCTTACATTACAGCCTCTTCAATCAACAATAATGTTAAAGTTTTGTTGAGTATAGGTTAAGAATATTTCCTGTCAGAAAGAAAAAGTACTTGAGATCTATTAAACAATGGGAACACAAACGGAACAAACCAACACTAAGTTTGGAACACCCACATATTAAAAAAGCATTTAATAAATACAGAAAGGTCTCCACTTCCTGCTATGCTATTCCTATTAGTCAGTATATTGACTTATCACCAGGTCAGGCTCCATCAGTATGTCAACAAGGGATGACAACATTATACAGCACTTAAAAAAGCACTGCTAGCAATTGAGAGCAAAAATATCCCCAAATCAATATGTGTTTGTAAGTTAGAAGCTGCCACTTGCACAGAAATCCTCAGCATTTGTCCCTGCTTTCAGGCCTGGGTAGCATTCAACAGCTTTTTTGAAGGCATCACTACCCTCAGCTCTGAATGGGTTGACTTGCATCATGTCCACACCAGCAATTTCCAGACAATGTATTTAACATGTTTCTTATCTTGAATCTTACCAGATGTCTGTGATCATCTGAGTATGCCTTGTCCTTTCCCCACAAAATTCAGTACTAGCCTACTTGTAAGTTCTCCTGTAGTTTGCTGAATCACATGCAACAGACTTCCTTACAGTGCCAGAGTTCCCTATGACTCTTCCGCTGGGGTTCTCTGTGTATGATACAATCCTGAAAACCATGAGAAGCTTAAAGTAAACCATGAAAATAAAATGTTTCCTAACAGATTAAAGGTGGCTTATTAGTTGCCAGCACATGATAAATATTAAGTAAGCAAACAATAGAGTGGAAATCTTTACTGCACACATATTGTTTGGGATTCCAGTGACAATTAGTCTCATAGGAAAGAGCTCTTCCCTGGAGAGTTTCAGATTCATTTAGAGTTCCACCAGTGGCAAGGTGAGATTTTCTACCTGTATCAGACATATCTAGTTGTTCTGCAGTAAGCTCACGGAGGAAATGCATTCTCCTTTAAAATAAATGGTGATCAGTCCCCAAAATAGGCACTAATGTTTGGGAGACATTGACATGTTTTTATAACATTTGTTCAATATTATGAAAAAATATTATTGCATATGACATTTTGTTCTGTTGCTAGCCTTTGTGGATGCTTTTAATTCCTGGACCTTTTACCTCTGCCATTCCTTATTCTGAATATGTCTCTCCATGCCTAGATAACAGTAGGTGGCAAAAGCAATGCTGGGACAAGATTATGAAACTGATCAGAAATCAGTTAATCATCCAGAAAGAGAGAGGCAACATCTCTCTCTTAGGGAGAAAAGTAACATCTATGCTTGTACATCTAAGCATACACAGAAGGATTGTTGGTATCAGCTTCAACCAAACCTCAGCATAAAATACTTTGGAGCAACAATTTTTGGTTTTAAAGCCAAAAAGAAAACAAACCAAACTAACAAAACCACAGATTTTTTTATCAGTCTTTTATGTAAGATCATATGCTGCACAGTCCAGATCTCTCCATTACTCCTTAGATCCTAAACTGAATTTCCTGGAAACATAAAAGGGCAGCAAAACAGGATTTTAATTTGTGTTTTCCCTTCTTGTAGCGTCAGTCTTATTCTCTGCCTTACATCACTCAACATCCTCTTCAACTCACTGCTCTCCCTCATTACCATAAATGACTGATTGGCAAGTGACTTGCACATGGGTGTTCTCTGATCTCATACATAGTATGTCCTAAGTGACAGACCCAAAGAAGGAAACCCTGCATTATACCATGGCAGTCATGTAACTCTCAAGGAATTTAAAAAAGGTGCTGAAGACTGTCTTCCAAGAAACCTCCCATATGACAAGGGAAATGGCCAGTCTCTTTCCAAGTCCTCCCTTTTCATCTTTTTACTAATAAAAAGGTTGCTTAATGGTACTCAGTGGAGGTGCTAACAATTACCAGCTTGTTTAGAAAAGAAGGGTTAAAATATTAACTCAAAGGAGCACTGTGAATCATATAAGGAAAGGCATTTTTCTACTTAAGCATATATCTTTCCTTTAATTTGTTCATTACCAATTACAAGAAACCAATTTAAGTAGCAGATTTACCCTTGAAAATGTCAAAGTCTGATCTTTACATCTATCAGGCCCATCATATGGATTTTCCATTAAAAGTTTCCTCAGTTTCTTCAGTTTTGGTCGACATCTCCTTAATTCCCAATAGTTATTGGAGAAACCAGCAATCTACAAGAAAAAACAGCAAATCTTAATTCATTTTAATATTCCATCTGGATTCAAAGCTGCTTAGCAAACATTATCAGCAGAAAGTGTTATTCTAGTCACTGAAAACAAATATATTAATAGGGTAATTACTTTAGAGACAAAGCAATCATTGTAATGTTTTCAATATAAAAATGTGCCACAGGCAATGAAGAATAAAAAGTCTATTATTGATTGATAAAAACATGCATAAGACAGTAGTGCATAAGACAAGGATAGAGACTCACCTCTGCATGCAAATAATAGGAAATCATCAGCAGATATATTCCTGCACAATCCTCCTCTACACTTTTTATCTTAATACTAAATTATTTTACTGCCATAAACCCCTTCCTTGTATCTATCTGTATCTATCTTCCCCACTTCTTCTCATGCTTGGGATCTACTTTATGATCTTTTTATGCCTTAACAAATCATCGTATCCCTAAACTCAAGCAAAACAGACAGTAAGCAAAGAGACAGGAAGCTACGCTTGCACACCACTGACATCTCTGCTCTTTACCCTGATGCAAGACACAAATGAGAAGTGTGCAAAGGGAAGCTCAGCTGTAATTGATTCAACAACACTGAACTATTGGAGCTGTACTTTCAGAGCAATCCTGAGGTGTTTCATGGGGTACAGCGTGGACTTCCCAGAAGATTCTTTGAAGAGGACAGACTATTAGAAGGCCTTTCAGCATCATTTCTGCTATTTACCAAACTGACAAAAGTTGAAACAGAAGGGCAGAGGCAGAACAGGCTCCAGTTTTGTGCCTCCTGACCCAAACATTAGTCTCTTGTTAAAAAAGCTCCCACAAAAAAGCCTCTTGGTAGAACTTCGGAATAATTTAAGTGCTTTACCAGACTACTTGGGGTTTTTTAGAAGTCATCTACTAAAAAAATAGTTAAACTTTAAAAATAACGTTACATTTAAATCAACTACAAGCAAGCTACCTATGTACAGAAGAAATCCATAGAAATTTTCATAAAGAGACATCTCTCAGTTTTAGTCTAACTATTCCATAGCTGGCTTGGCAAAAACTTGAGGTAAACACAGATCTCCTGATAACCTTCCAAGCTTCATTTTCACCTACACGTCAAACAGCATTTACTTAAGTGTTAGGCTTTTTTCCTGCCAAGTTCTTTTCTGAGCAATTTGGTAACAAATAAGATATTCTGCACAGAAAAGAAGTAATTCTAATTTATATTCCAAAGCTCACAGCATGAGCTGGTCTATGTGAGGTGAATAAAATGGCAGATGTTTGGCTGTGAGGATCAGCCTTGCAAGTGATACAAAGAGTAGACCAAGACTGCAGCAGAAGGGCATTGAAGCCTAAGAGTACTGAGCACATATAGTAACTTCAGCTATGTTTTAGAATTTATAGTGTCAATGCACCATCTAGCATTTTTAAAATTATTTAAGAAAGGAACTATTTTAAAAGTTTTAACTTCTTGGAAACAGTAATAATCATAAGCTATGGATAAAGTTCAGCTGCCTGTAGAAAGGTCCTACAGCCATTTTTGGACACCCTAAGGTATAGCGTTCCCCTGTGTATAAAACATAATTATAAATACATCTTCCTGGGGCTGTTCAATATACAAGGAACCTATAGGAGGCTCATGTCCCTTTGCAGTGGCAGCCTGCAGCTACAGCGATACTGCAAGGCATTAAAATGGCACTGGAAGCCTGTGTTTAGGCAATTGAATTGCAGCTGAGTTTCACATATGCATCTTGGACAAAATATGAGAAACTATAGAAAATAAGAAAGCAGAGAATTAAAGTAAACAAACAAAAACCCAGAAAGACATACCTGTGAATGAAAAATATTGCAAGATTCTGGATCTGCACTCAGCTGCTCTGGAGTTTTGCAGCCAGGAATAAACAGCAGCATATTTGAGGTATCTGCTATTTTCATGTCGTAAGTTTTATCTTGGCTGCACAACACTGCTTGTTCATCTTTGTCACCACGGATTACTAGGCTGGAAAAAAAGGAAAAACCAGCACAAAAGTAAAGATGTGTCTTCACCTCTGTTTCAGGAGGAACATGTATTAAAGTTGTCTGATATTTTCTCACATTCGTGCATTTGTAAAGAAGTTACAAACCGCAGTTCTGTTCGGCGGCAGCAGTCACAGCACACCAAAACATTAATTCAATTGACTAAGCTTCCAGTTTCCAGCGTAACTGTTCGCTAGACCGCGGAAATCTGGACAAAGCCACGTTTAAGCGCAGCGCCCGCGCCCCGAACCGCGGCGGCCCCGCCC
>VXBA01001784.1:272852-287657 GCA_013399895.1 Serilophus lunatus | reverse complement strand
CCAGCTCGGCGCACAGCCCCGGCTCCAGCTGCAGCAGGCAGCACTCCCCGGTGCCGGCCCGGGGCCCGAAGCTGATGCAGGTGACGGCCGGCAGCAGCTCCGCCGGGTCCAGCTTGGCCGTGTGCAGCGTGGCCTCCACCTCGGCGCGGCTCCGCACGGACTCGGCGCNGGCTGTGCTGCAGCGAGTCTCTCGATGTGTCGGTGAAAGGCAGTAACATAAGCAAATAGCGCTAAATAAAGTCTAAATGCAAAATGTTATGAATTGAGACATTGAAACAAAATGTAATGTGTCTAAATCCAAATACAATTTTATTTGATTAGCAAGCAAGCAAGCAAGGAGCAAAAACAGCGCTGGGCAGCCGGGGAGTCTCTGCTCCACCAACGGCGCGGCTCCTTCTCTCACAGGTCCCTTTTTATGTGGTCTTGTTTTCTGCCGATGTGTCACTGCAAGGCTTCCTGCTTGTACTTTGCCCATGCTTTATCAGTTGTTAGAGGGTCTTTTTCCTGCTTTTTGTTAGGTGAAGATCAGCACTTTTCTTCTTTTGCCCCTTTTTTTCAGTGATTTGTCTTTATCCGGCATGTTTCAACTTTGGACCTGTAAGCTGGTAAAGTGACTATGCAAGCGTATCTTACACAGTGGGCTAGACTGCAAAACGCTCATGAGTTTCCTATAGAACAAACAATGTATGTACTTTTCGCCCATGATTCAGTGAACAAACTTTAGGTTAATCTATTACACAACATACAACAAGGAGCTCTAAGATGGTCGAGTCTAGCCTTTCATCCGGCACTTGCTAAGTTCACCACTAAACCATGTCCCTACGTGCCACATCCACACATCTTTTAGATAGCTCCAGGGATGGCAACTTCACCACTTCCACGGGCAGCCTATTCCAATGCCTGACAACTCTTCCTGTGAAGAAAGAGTGCAACCTGAGGCCAGTTCCTTTGCCCTTTCACTTGTTATCTGAGAAGAGATCTGTAGGAAACCCCCACTTTGCTACAACCTCCTTTCAGGCTGTTGAAGAGCGTGATAAGGTCTCCCTTGAGCCTTCTGTTCTCCAGGATAAACAACCCCAGCTCCTTCAGCCTCTCCTCATCAGAATCTTTCCCTTCCAGACCCTTCACCAGCTCTATTGCCCTTCTCAGGACACGCTCCAGCCTCTCACTGTCCTTGTAGTGAGGGACCCAGAACCAGACACAGAATTCAAGATGTGGCCTCACCAGTGCCAAGTACGGGGGGGACAATCACTGCCCTGGTCCTGCTGGTCACTCCATTTCAGATATAGGCCAAGATGTTACTGGCTTTCTTGGCCACCTGAGCACACACTGGCTCATGTTCAGCCACTGTTGACTAGCACCGATTTTCCACTTGTCGCTTTCCAGCCACTCTGCCCAAGCCTGGAGCATTGCTGTGGCACGCTCTGAGTTTTTGTTCAACACCAGAGCATGATAGCAAGTGTGAAGAGAGGGAGACTGAGCATGCAAGCCACCAGAGTGGGGCCTGCCCTTGTATGGGAAGGCACCAGGTGAAGCAGCTGCAACCCACCGGCATCACCGACCCCAGCTCCTTCTGTCCTGACAGCTATGGGGACAGTCTGACTGAGGACGAGTATCTGCATGCTCTCATCCACACCTGATCCCTTAGGAAAGGGCTTCCACAGAGGTTTGCTGCTCGTGAGTCAGGGCTCAGCTGGGCTTCCTGCCGTGGGCTGATCTGGGCTACTTCTGCCAGAGGAAGGTGTGAAGAAGTGCTTGAGCTAAAGCCATGACAGAGATCAGTGGAAACCACAGGCATGCGCGATTATTGTAATGGAAATAGTCTGCAGCTCAGACATTCAAGAGGAAGTCTATTGATGTCCTTAAACCATAAGAAGAAAACAAAAGCAGGGACTCGGAAGACAGTGGCTTAGCAGCACTGCAAGTCAGTCTTATGCAAGGAGCAGCACAGGATGACTCTTCTTCATGCCTTATCCAGGACAGCTGGCTCCCCAAAGGCTCACTGATTTTTGCTGCTGGGCATATTATCACTCAGCCTAGTGGCATGTTACTCCCAGCTGTCTGCTGTGTGCATTAACTAACAAATAGTTACTCTGCATTTCTGCATTGTGTATATCCACTTTCAGAGTCCCTCTGTGCTTGGTATAAGTCTGCACCAAATGACCCAGACAAGCAGGTTGGACCACTTTTAATATGGGAACCAGAAGAAGGAAATGGGATGGAGCTGGCTCGGTTCCGTATGCAGCCCAGAAGAGACCAACTGTTGTTTATATGTGACTGAGTCAGGCATCTTCTGCCTTCAGAAGGTCCTTTGCCAGAATGGTGCCAGCAAGGCAATTTGCCTTGGAGAAAAGTTTGAAGTAACCTCTATCACGTGCAGGGATTTGTTCAAAGTCTCAGCTATCTATCATGCTTTCAAGTTTTATTTCAGTTATTGGAAGGTGGAAATACAGTCATTCTGTACACAGGAAGCCAAAGGCACTCCAACTTTGGCTAGTTTCTACTAATGTGTATGTGCAAACTGATATGTGTACAGCCTTATTTGAGACTAATATTTTGCTTTAATGTAAACCTCTTCCTGCACACCTCTTCGGTAAACCAGAAAATCTCTTTTTAACAAGTAAATGCTCACACAGCTACTAACTGTTGAAATAGCAGCTTAATTATGCTTGGTTTAATTTATTCCCTAATTTGTGCAATTTACCAGTTATCTTGCAGACCTGCTTCTTCTCTCTCATTTTCATTCTGCAAAATAAAAAAAGAGATTCTGATAGAGCCAAGGAACGGCATCCAAGGCATAAGTTCATAGAATTTGTATCTTAAAAGCTCTGCTATTTAACGGAAACCTAATAGAAATTAAATCACTGGATATTATTCAGGAGTTGGTATTGATCTGTGGTCAGGAACATTTGTAGTATTATTAATTTTTCCAATCAGTTATGTTTATTCTAGTACTTCTGGTTGAAGATGCTTTTTATATTGTTTCCTGAAGAACTGAAATGTATATGCTTGTGCTGCCTGCCATCTTTCTCTCTCTGTCCCTCACTTACCACTCTGGAAGTTGCTGTTCAATTTGAAGCAAATTTGGCAGGTAAATTTCCTAGAAGTTTGGTGAAAACTCAGTGGCTGGATGGTTTATTAAAGTCCCTACTTACAGGAACACAGCTGTAACCCATTCAGAGAGGCAGAAGCCAACTGGCCCATCAGCAAAAACATGGGCATAAATCTACAGATATATCTCATTTCTCAGGAAACAACTGGTGTTATGCTTCTGTTTTCAATGGGAATGCTTTAGAGCAGTGACCTAACTGATGAAGACTGGTTTCTCTAGGAACTCATGAAGTTGGTTTCTTGAAACATGGATGAATCATTTAATGGATTTGAATTTCAAAAAAAAAAAAAAAGGAGATGCTGAACTATCAATGTTGCTGTCAATTTATACAGAAATACATGCTATGGCAAGGGAGCTTGGTAGGATCCCAAATTTTTTTTTATATTGATGCTGTGGTACTATTTATTTACTCTGGAGTTGCTGTAGCATAAATGTGTTCTGTTTTCACTTTAAGATGGTCTGGTAGGCTGAAACTATCAGGGTTCAGCAGCGTGTAACAGCATGGTAAAAGCAGGAGTGAAACTCACCTGTAGGCAAATGGAAGCGAGAATTGAGGAAGCAATTAATCCAGCCATCTCAACTAACCACCAACTGCAATCAGTCCGCCTAGGTGCACGTTTGAGGCTCTAAGTGGCTGCTGTGAGTGTACAGCTGAGAGGTGCATCTCTCATTATAAGGAAGAAGTAAACTGAACTGGTAAATGACTCACCTGGGCTAGGGATGAGAGGCGGGAATGAAGTCAAGTCTCAACGAAGATAAGCTTTGGTGTAGTTTTTCAGTTGACAAATGCTAATGAATGCTAACAGAATATGGCTGACTAGCGTTGAGTGAAGTTAGCAAAACAAAAAAAGGATTGCCGAAGATTATTACAGTCTTGCCTTTGAAGTTCTTGGCCCTGTATAATGTTTCCCAGGACTCAAACATCAAGGATGTGAACAGCTAAATGAATGAAAGGCAGCTGTGACAAATCAAAGAAAGGAAGTTCCAATAACACCAAAGCTCAACAACTGAAACATAAAACAATGAGCCAGATGATAACCTAGTATGGAACAGCCCCTTTACCACTGTCAGGGTCTAGTCATTAGGAGTGTTAGGAGGATGACTTGCCAGGTGTGATTGCAATTTTTGCGCTCAGGAACTCTACAGTAAAATCTAGTGAGAAAATTTGGCTACGTGCTATGTGGCATTTAAATTACAAAGACGCACACACTAGAAACTTAAGGGTGCCTTTCAAAGCACAACCAAAGTAGTCGTGAAAATATAAAAGATGATAAAGCCAGCACTGGAAAAACTGGCACAGCACCAAAGTTGAATACCTCAACACGTTATCAGCCTGGTGATGATTACACAATTCACAGTCACAGTTCTTGGAGATTATACCACAAGAGAGGCTCATTTTGATAAAAGCCTTACAAACCTTAGTTCAAGGATTTCTTTTTTCATATATGGAATGCCATTTGCAATATTTAAAATTAGTATGTGTGTTACATTTTCACTCATTAAATGACTGTCATTGTCTAGAAATACCTGCCACTGGATGTGCTCATTGTGTTTCAATACAGATGGTGATGGCTGGAGCTGTAGGTATGACTTAGAGCTCTGAACGCTGTTTCAGCACATCATGGACTCCTGTGAGACACTGGGAGACTAACAGTCTACAATGAATGCATTACATTTCCTTCTCAGGAAAATAAAAACGAGAAATGAAAAACAAAACAGACAATATAATTATATTTTTTTATATTTTGCATCGGGGGAGCTTTAGGTTGGATATCAGGAGGAACTTTTTCACAGCGAGAGTGATCCCCCACTGGAATGGGCTTCCCAGGGAGGTGGTGGAGTCACTGTCCCTGGATGTGTTTAAGGGTAGGTTAGATGATGAACTTAGTGGCATAGTTTAGATGGTTTAGATGTTAGACCGATGTTGGGTAGGTTGTTAACCTAGGTAAAGGTTGGACTTGATGATCTCTACAGTCTTCTCCAACCTTATTAATTCTGTGTGTAATTATAAACCCATGGTGCACACCTATCTTGAATAATGATTGCCTAGTCTGTCTCAAATGTAAAAACTGGGGAATACTGCTAAAATGAACAAAAAGGAATGGATAACAGGAGAGAAGACCTTTTTATGCAACACATTGTGGAACTTGTGAGATGTGGTGAAAGTTAAAATGTGATCCACAAAAGATTTAGGTAAGTTTTTGAAGGTTGGATGTGCTTGTCTCTGTTAGTTACAATGTTCAGGTTTTAGTCATAGCTTATGACATCAAATAAATTCAGACCCCTTAAATCACCAGAGCACACACTCTTCTGCTCTCTTTTGGAGTTGATTATTGAATCAGATATACTTTTTTTTAAACTTTGGGATTTTGTAATGAAAGATAAAACACCAAAGCAGTGGCTTGCATTATTCTATGTTCTAGGCCTTGATGCATTTGTATTTCCATAGCTCAGTAAAACTGTCATGCCTGATGATATCAGCCAGAAAAGCTGATATAGTAGGTGCTAATGAGTCTAACAGGAAAATTTCAGCCAATTAGTAGAATAACCAGATAGCTCATTGCTACCTCAGATAAGGCTATATTGTCAGTCTTAAAAGGCCAACAGGGATATGCAGAACAGTTAAATTCGAATCAGGAGAAAATAAACAGCTGTAACCAAACCTAAATATTTGTGTAAATTATGCAATAGCTTGGAATATCTCGGTGATATAACATTTGTTCTGACCTGGAAATACTGGAGAAGAAACACTCAACCACAAAGCTAGAAAGCACATGCCAAAATAGCAAGAGCATAAAAGAGCATAAACACAATCAACACTGTTCCAAAAGGACTTTGAGAATTTCACTGTATTCAGATGTGACAAGCAAGAACCCAGATGCCCAATAATTATAAGACAACTAGTGCTTAGTTACCTGTTTTGTTGTAATGTTATTTCTCTGCAAGGACTGCATGTGTAATTGCAAACAAAGCCAAAAGATCAGTCATGCCACACTGATTTCATGATAAGGTGGGATCAATCTGAACAAGCTGGTACCCAGCCTACATTCGTAGCTTCTCCCAGTCTCAGCCAGTCAGACAGGACATTTGTGGCTACACAGCAAAAACTGTGTAAAGTGCAAACACTGGTGCAGTGGGTGGAAAGGTGCTATGATGTCTGTTCACATTGGCATGAAAGAGCAGGACATTTTTTTCCATAAGGTATTAATCACAGGGACGTGGTCCCTTGTAGATTTAGAGTAGATGTCAGATGGTCATGTTATTTCATGCATCATGAAAGTCTTTTACCCCCTGTACATCGTTTTCTGGATAGATCTCCAGAGTGCTTCTACCATAGTAAAACCTGTAATTCGGACACAGATTGTTTTACTAGCGGCAGAATTAACAGCAATATTTTCCCGTGGGCTGTATAATTTAATCACATAAAACATCAGCTGCTAAAATTATTTAAAACTATGTTACCATTAGCATCTAGAAGTTGCAGGAGATAAATGCAATTAAATGTAGGTTTTTTAGAGTATTTTGTAGTTTTGATTGTTTTGTGCCTAATTTCAAGGCTCAGTCTGGATACCTTATTAATAATAACATGCTAAATATCAGTATGTGTCATCTGTCAAGCTATCGCATCATCTCACTTCTTGATAAGTTATTATCTCTAAAATAGCAACCTCGGAAAGTGTGGGTTTTTTTTTTTTAGTTAATCTATTATTAATTTTTGAGACATTGCTAGGGACATACATTACAAATATACCCCAGCAAATTACATACCTATGCTTTCTGTATGAATCTAAAATAAATAAATGAATCACATTAATGTGAAAACCATACCCATATTATGCAAATTATTTTTAAAAACAAACAAACAGGAAGATGCATCAAGTATTATATTTGTGAAGAGAATATAATGGAAGAGCAGAATGGTGCAGAAAAATGACAGTGAAAAATAGTGGGAAGAAACCAATGTAGGGAAAGCTCATGTAACAAAAGGAGCAGGAGCCCTACATAGGGAAAAATAACAATATAAATGAACACATCATAAAAATTCTGTCCAACAAACCTAATGCTGGAATGAAATACAAACTGCAGAACAAGTATCTGATTCTGTTAAATTCTACTCCTTTCTTTTGTTTCTGCTTGTAGGGCCTTCTAGTTTCACTCTCAGTCATGATGAATAATGAGATCTCAGGCTGTAATGATCCAAGGGTTACCAGTTCTCTCAATTTTGTCATTCTCAACTTTCCTCCCTGAGCTGAAGTTCTAGATGAGCAGGGTATACTCTTCCCGCCCTGCTCCACAATATAAGTGGGAGCCTTTGTAGTCCCCTTCCCTTTTTAGCCTCAGTCAACCTGACATGAAAGTGAAAAAAAATCTACAGACATCTCTATAAGAAAGCAGTTTGTTCTGAAGATTTCCGGCTACCTCCCTTATCAGGTATTACTACAGCCTGTGCCTGAATTATCCCATGTCTATTATATGTTTCTGTTAAGATCCTAACCATCTTATTTTTTCCTCTTGCTGCTAAATGCTAGAGTTTGTCATGAGGACAAACATTTTCCCATTGTAATCACTGCGTCAATGAGTAGCTGGAATTTTTTTCTTACATGTCTATGAGTAATGAGTAGTAATGAGTATATCACATGGCTCTCATTGTCTTGAGATGCTGAACAATTTGACATCATATGGTACGTTATAACTGGGACAACAGAAATAACTTTCCATTCCTTGGATGTTTTGACCTCTCAGATCTGCTATCAGTTTTGACTCAGAAAAATTAATTCACTGCCTGTACAGTTAGGAGAGATCCTTGTCCTCTCATCTTCTCCCATCTAAGTGTTGGAGACTAGATCATCAGTTTTGGCACAGACCTTACGTGACGGAATTACCTTTCCCTGGGAAATTGTCTGGTAAGTGGGTGATCAGGATGCTGTCATCATGAACTGCTTTAGAAGAGATGCTGTGTGAGGCATGAGGGGAGATACTGCCCTTCAAGCCACTCTTTGGAGAGCTAAATGAGTCTTCCTCTCAAATTTAACAATGTGAATGAAAGAAACATAAAAGCAAATTAGAAAGCTTTAATTAAAAATGCTATGCTAGTTCCATTCCTGGGGGAGTGGGCGATGGGGGTCTGCTGAATTGGGTTAAAGAAAGAGCGCAGGTGTAGCTGATCCTATTTCATGGCAAGAATGTGCAGGAAGTGGATCTTCTGAGATGCTTCCAGGTGAGTTTTCTATATTGACATCTTAAGAGAGTGAAAATTTGGAGGGCTCCTCTCTAGAGAGAGGAGTCTGTGCAGAGAGCGAGGGAAGGTCTTCTGTCTCTGACAGTTGCTGTGGATACAGGCAGTGTCCCACTGTGAAGCCAGTGAAATAGAGAGGAGAAAAGCTCTAAGGCACATCACAAAGACAGTTTATTTCTTCCACCTCCTACCTCAGCCTGGCTTTGTTGCTGTTGTTCCATCTTCTTTCCCTCTGTTTTCTTTAGCTCAAGGCCTACTCCTGTTCTTAGTGGAATGCTTTACTCTCCAATCCTTTTCTCTTTGATGATCTTTCTTGTACCTTTTTATCCTCATTTCACCACTCCTCCCTGGGCAAATGCACCTTGGTGAAATTTTCTTCTTGGGCACAACAACTATAGACTGATTTTCTGGCACTTTTTTTCTGTTGAAATGTTGAGAGGAGAACAGTGTTCCGACTACAGTTCAGCCCTGGGCAATAGTTACCAGGTTCTCTGTTTCAAGAAACATGAATTTGTTCTTATGAGAAAACCTTGATATGTTTCTGCTTCATTCCTATTCTGTCTGTTGGTGCCTCCTTCTGACTCTTCCTTTGATATCCAATTTCCCTGATGCAGAGCTGCAGCAGAACTCTTTCTCCATGAAGAATTCTGGTTCTCAATAGCACTAAAAATACTTACTTTTTGTTTCAATAAAGGGACTCGTCATAGCCAGTCATTTTGCTATATCCCAGCACGCTGCAGATCCTGATTTATTTTAGAATCGTGTTCTACTGACTTTATCTTATTGCTTCAACACTGCAAGAGATCCAGAAATATTTTGAGAACCCAGAAGGTCTCAGATAAACAGTCCCATGCAAGGTGCTTTTGTAAAACAGAATGTTGTGTTATCCAGCAGCCTGATCAGCCATTTTGGCTAGATTGGGTAGTTAATTTTGATTTTCATTGTGGAAGGAAATTAATGATAGAGTCAAATATGTTTGTGTTTTTAACTGTGTGCTATGACTGTATTGCCAAAAGAATATTCCCCTATAAAATTACCATTAGCTTAATTTAATAGTCTTTCGTTGAGCATCAATTTACAAAAATTTTCTAATAGGCATTTTTATACTTAAATTCTTGAAAGCACCACAGGGTGGCAGAGTGATTAAACACATCCACTGGGTTCTTTGTGCAGACATGAACAGAAGGGAGTTTGGTGAGGCAGAGTAGCTGCGGGTGATGACTGTCCCAGAGGAGCTGAGTGATACCATCAGTTTGTAGCATTTCCGACGTCTCACAGCAACGGTGGCACAATGGCAATGTGCTGTGCTGCCGCCTGTGCCCCAGAGAGGTCTGTTTAACCAGAGGAGCAGCTTTGCTGGTGGGTGTTCTTCAGCCAAGGGGTGTCTCTGTGTTTTGCACAATCTCACCTAAGGACAGGACGGGATGTGGTTAAGGATAGGGACACTGCTGAAAGCTCTGCTTTGGAGAGTACTGTTTGGCAGATACTATTTTTCCTTTATTAAAAGCCTCATCAATCTATGAGGAGGACTATAATCCTGTGCCTCATAAAAGCAGCTGTTTGGCGTCTGTCAAACTGCATCTGTTCCTGCCACCAGAACCACATATCCGAGCCACATGTGCACTGCATTCTTGCACCCACCACGTTCCCCGAACCCTGGCTGTGATGCTCACCCCAGGAAACGGAAGAGCCAGATGACCCAAGGCACAGTGTGCTCCTTTGTGGGCAGTGTGGGAAGAGCAATAGACAACTTGGGCTGAGAAGCAGGGATAGATAGCAAAGGAAAAAGCAATAAGGGATCTTCGACTGACTCTCAGCTCTTAGGTGTTGCCTCCCAAAGATGAAAAAAACCCGCATGACTGAGTGTTCAGGGCTGATCACAACTCAGTGCCAAACCTTCAGTTCAAGTCACAGTAGTTTAGCAAATGTTTTAGTCTTCCAATCAGACATCAGAGTGCATTAACACAGATACAACTGGGAGACATCTTAAGAAGCTGGTTTTTATCACTTAACTAGAAGGTGTTGTCTTCACACTTGAGTAGTTTACAAACCAGTTCCTTTCCAGCTCTTAGTCACACTTCCCAGCTCACTCACACCTCCCAGTCCGTGCATTAAGCTGGACGCATTAAGTCTAGGACTGCAACCTGGACTAAATTTACGATGTAAACATTACTTTGGCTGAATGAGTTCATAATTGCTATTAGTTAAATGCAAAATAAAGAAAAAAAAATACTGAAAATGCATATGAAATCTTCAAAGATAAATCAGATTTCAGACAGTTTACAAGAGCTTTTTGATATGTAAATATTTTTGTGATGCTCAAAATTAGAAATTATTGCAAAGCAAATGAATATACAAAATAAGAGGAATTAGACAATATTCCAGGTATAATAAAATGGGAGGACTTGAGTGGGTAGAACAAATGGCATCATGCATTGCATAGTGCAAAGTGCTGGTTTCACAGACCGTCCTGTCAGCTGGAATTATTTGGGTTACTGGTCTCATGTGAATTTCTGATCTTTTATCCTATTGAGGTTGCTTGTTTCTATAAAATATTTATCTGTTCAGAGCAGCAAGCTCTAAAACATGTACTTATCTCCTGATCATGCTTTAGCTGTCAGTCTGCACAGGAATCTTGCTATCTCTGTCTGGCCAAGTGAGTGTCTGAACATTTAATGCAAAATGAAAAGCTACATAAGGACAGGCTTAGAAAGCCCCTTTCAGATTCTCTCTGCATATCTCAGGATCAAAATGCCTTTTTCTCTGCACTTCAGCTCACTATTAAAACAACTACCAGGTCAATGACACATGAAATGTAAGAACCTAAACAGATACTAGTGCTGAAAAGTTGGACAGACTGTGAAAAATTCCTCCTGTTATCTCGCTGTGTTAGCTTTAGCAGGAACTTGGATGCTATAATAGAAAAAGAGAAGTTTAAAACATACCTTTTTTTTTTTTTTCTGAAAACTCACTAACTTTTCCTGTGGTTTATCTCAAGATTAAAATTAGTTTGGCCAGATGCATTTCGTCCTTTGAATCGCTGATACTTCTGACCAGTTCCTAGCAGACAGCTTAAATTGTTCAAACTTAGAGCAACAATGAATGTAACCTGCGCACTGCCACAAATGGGAAACACTATTGTACATAGAGTGAAAAGAGGAGGGGAGATCAGACAATACCTGGTAGTTCCTATGGTTCTCCTTGCCAGGCCTCTTGTGTTAAGGAAGTCAACCAGTTGAAACCCAAAGGCAAGTGAGGACTCTTTGCAAACAAGCATGAGAACATAGAAAACAGCCTCCACACTAATTTTCCGTGAGTGTTGCAAGAGCTACTTAAATGAAAGTTCAACTTAAAAGCCAAAAATAATTTTGTATTTGTCTTCCTCAGTAAAGAGAGCATTTTTTAAATTTGATGTTTACATAATGCTGTCTCTTATACACATGCGATCAGGAAAAACAAAGCTGTTAACCCATTGAACAGCTCACCTGCTAATGCCTTTTGTCCCTGAAGTGCTTCACCATCTTTTCCTGTTTCAGAAGCTCTAGTCATTTTCCTGTTTCAAAAGCTCTAGTCGTCCTAGGAAGAGAAAAACAACCAACCTTATACGGGAGTCAGGAACAAGACTATAGGAGAAATGAGAAGTATACATATGACTATTGGTAATTCTTTCATGGAGATATTTTGTGTTAAAACAAATTTGCAGAAAATTTATTAGTAAGCCTAAAGATTTAATTTATCAATCGGACTTTTTACTAAATGAGATAAGAAAATTGATACAACTTGCTAACATGTTTTCTAAACCCAGTATTCTGATACAATGTACCCATTCATGTATGATGTTCCACAGAGCATGTTTGCTGGCTCTCTCACTTATCTTCAGCCATGCCACGGTAAAACTCATGTATTCATATTTAAATAGGCTTCTAAAATTGATCCTATATCTGAAACAAGAAATGTCTACTTCCTGGAATTTACCTCAGAGGACTATCTCTCTCTCTTGCAGTCAGGATTTCAGACTCTGCACATGCTTTCCCACCTCTTAGAGGGGTGTCTTAGTCTTCATGACCAGTCTCCTCTGGGAGGAAGGGCAAGACGGACTAATCTTTTGTGTGACCTTATGCTCTATATCAGTCTGTACATTAAAACCAAGATAGAAACATCTATTCAAGTTATTTTGTGTAGATTTTATTGGCTCTTGGCTGAAACGTGACCCTTCAAGGTTATGTACTTAACCATTTTTCACATGACGCCAGGCTGAGAGTCATTGATACCCAATTCCCTCCTCTTAGGATAACTGTGAGAAATTTCAGTGCAAACATGTGGAACAAATTACAAATGGGGTATCAGTGTGCAAAGGCCAACATGGATGTCTATAATAATGAAATAATTTAGTACAGGAAATTGCACTAGCCTGCATTTTCTAAGTTGCAAGACTGCAAGGAAAGATACAGATTTCAGGCTGCAGTTCCACAAGCACCCTGTCATGATACCTTGTCACTACACAAAGATAGCTTCTTCTCCCTCTTCTACCTCATTGTTCTTGTTTCAAGCTGTCAAGGCCCACTCTACCTTGGTGTCAGCTCTGGTGCTCATTGCACCCTACATCCTTCTGCACAGCTCTGCTCATTAGCCCAGAAGAAATTCTCCACCTTCTAGTATGCTTCTGCCTGTGTAGTGAATTGAATTGGAACAAGGAGAGATCCTAAAAGTGGGAAAACTACCATAAGACACATGGCAGCTTGTGTTGCCAGAGCCTGGAAGAACAGTGTTTCTCCTTTTAGCAGTGGCGAACGGCTGAAATCAGCCAAACCCAGGTGATAGAGCCAAGGACTTACCCAGAATTAGTTTGCAATGTACATTCACAAGAAATTGTCTTTCCTTCAGTCATGTGATAAAGTGCTTGATAAAAATTACTGTGTACATTCTTTGTCCTAAAGATAAGGTCAGATGAGATGGTTGTTTCAATTCCCTTTTTGTTTCCAGCGCTGTGAATCTGTACTTTGTATGTTTGAGTGGAATTAGAGGGTATTTGAAGGATTCAGATTAAATGCATGTCTTCCAAATTCATGGAAATTAATTGAACTGTAGTACATATAGTCCTAAGGTGCCCTCTCTCCCGGGCCCATTCTACAAGTTAAATGAAGGCAGATTGTGCTTTTCTCCCTTTGCCATTCATGGATTTCTAGTGCTCTTTGAGACCTGCAAAAGTGCTCATTAAAAGGACTCTACTGGGTTGAACCAAAGGTCCATCTAGTCCTGAATTGATGTCAGTGGCTATAAACAGATTCTTAGGGAACAGCAGGGAAAGTATATATGAAATGTCACACAAGTGCTTGCCTTGTGAGACAATTATTTTTAGAACAGAGAATTTCCTGAGCTGGATGTGGCTACTGTCTGCTTAGTAACCTCTGTAGATTTCTTTTCCAAGTATTTTTTTGATTGATTCCAAGTCCATTCTTTTATATCCAGAGCTCCCTTTGGTAATAAATACCACAAGTCTACTATGGGCCATGCAAAGAATCACCTTCTTCCTGTTTCTGCAGTCTGGTTAATACTAGGTTCACCTGATTCCCTCTTAGTTCTTCTTGTAGTTTTGAAATTATTGTTTTGGTCCTGGATCGATTACAGTATTGCAAGTACTTTAGCAGATGCAATTTCCATGCACACAGAGTACGTGCAGGCAAAAAGAAAGGCAATGAGTAGGCAATCAAGGTAATGTATGTGCGTGTAAATGAAAAATCATAGTTGGATCATTGCGGACCATGTTTTCTCCTGGATTTTTTTTTTTTTTTTGAAACTGGGGTTTTTTCCCCCCTATCAAAAATGTTGACAAACGGTGTTCGTGACCTTGCAATTTACTTCCCATTGCCAAGACTAAATGTTCCTCTACCTCAAGAATTCTGCATCCTCTGTCGCCGGGAGACAAAGAGTGGAGGTGAGCAGGGTACCAGGGTCTGAATATAACCACTTGGTAGCAGATAAGCAGAAATATGGACAGCAGGAGGACTGTAGCAGGTTTTGAGCGTGAAAACCCACACCACAGCTCTCTTTCTGCGACCCGCCCCGCGCTGCATCTCTCAGGGTCATTGCCACGGCGCATCCCGCACTACCTGGGCGGGCGGCGGCAGCATCCCTGCCCGCGCAGCCGGCTCGTCTTCTGATCGCGCTGCCTCTGCGATCAGTCCCTCCTCCCGGGAGCCCCGCGCTGGAGGGAGGGAGGCCGCGGGGCCTTTGCCCGCGGGAAGGGACCCGCGGGAAGGGACCCACGGGAGGGGAGCGCTTGTGCTCCTCCGTGCGCGGCCGCCTTCTGCCTGCCCGGCCGGGGCTGGAGAGGAGGGAAGCGGCGCGGCAGCAACTGCTTGGCTCGCAGCCGCCGGCGGGGAGCTGGCCCCTTCCCGCGGGGGCAGCGCCGACCCTGCCGTGTGACAGCCGGGGGGGGACGCTGCTGCCTCGGCAA
>VXBA01001784.1:183746-272796 GCA_013399895.1 Serilophus lunatus | reverse complement strand
GGTCTTCCCCCCCCCTGCCAGTGACACAATAACACGGGAAGCGGCGGGAGGGATCCGAGCCTGCCGAGGGGAAAGTGACCTGACCCGCTCAGGTGAGCCGAAGCGGTGGGGGGTGGCTGTCGCTGCCTCCCACCGCCGCGACGAGCTCTGTGATCCCCGGGGCCGGGCGGGACGTGCCCCGGGGCTGCCGGCGGGGGCAGCGCGGCCGGGGGGCGGCAGGTTCCCGGTCCCCCCTCACCCGGCGGTGCTGTGCCCGCAGGCCCGCGGCGATGGAGGAGGGCATGAGCACCATGCAGCAGAAAGCGGCGGAGCTGGAGCACATGGCCGAGGTCCTGCTCACCGGCGAGCAGCTCCGGTAAGCGGTGCCTTCCTCCCGCTTTGCCGGGATCAGCAGCAGCCCCGCAGACGGCGAGCGGGCTGGGGAGGGGAGGGATTGCGGGTCGGAGGGCGAGGGTCTGGCCCCGCGGGGTGTTCTTGCGCAGGAGCACCTGCCCTGCTTCCATCGCGTCCCCGGGCTTTGAGCAGCGCGGAGGATGAGGAGGGGCCGCGGCCGGTGCTGCGAGTCCGGGAGGTAAGTCACTGCTCGGGGCCGTGGGGGGCTTCTGCCGTGGGAACCTTTGCTCCCCTGCGTGGAACAGGAGGCGGCTGGGGAGAGGCTGCTGCGTCACTAAAGGCAGCAAGCGATGCAGAAGGAGTGTGGCGTCTTTCAAGATTAAAACCCCAAAGAAACCGTAAGACATAAAGTGTCTTCTCAGCACCTCATGGAGAGCCACGCCGAGCGCAGGGCTCCGCTCCCGCACAGCTTCAGCGCTGAGCCCGCGGAGCTGCGCCTTACTTCAAGGGCTTGTTTTTATTTTGGATCAGCTGGTCCCAGCAGATGGAAGGGGATCCCTACTGTCAGTGCCAGCAGTAATTAACAGTGCTTTGTTACTGGAGCTGTGTGCGGCACCGGAACCTTGAACAAAAATGCCTGACTCAGTTAATTTTTAACTTCTGTAATGTATTTAGTGTGCCGGCTGTACCCATACCCTGCAGGGGAGAAAATAAATTTTAATGCTTTTAGTTTGATGACAGAACATTTTGTGATTGAGGAAGAAAAAGCCCATTATAATGTGTTATACAAGTAACTAGAAGGAGATGGCAAAAATATTTTCCCTGTAGTTTTTGCTTGATTTCTTTTTTATCTTTTTGCTCAAATGCCAGATGAACACTTGAAAGTGATAGAAATGTTCTTTGATTTAGAAGGTGCCATCAGTGCTGGTCGTACAGACAGTGTTACTGTTTGCATCCACAAGGTAAGGAGCATTGAAACCTTGCAAGGCATACCGTTGATGCCGTTTAGGAGGTAAATGTTTTGGGATCTGGCTCCAGTACACACCTGTGTCTGCTCCAAGCTTGAGATTCTGCTTCAAAGTAGCCTGAAGTGAAACCTAGGGTGACAGAGTGCACTGGCACAGGCTCTGCATGGTGGACCTGGTGCAAAGTTTTTGATCCAAGTGCCAAATAAGAATCCTGCTGTTCCTAATGCACGTCACTAGAAGTTGAAGATTTAAGGCTAAACCAAAAATTTTTATTAAGCTCACATCAATCTTTCTGAATACCTCATAGTTAAATGTAAAAGTAAAAGCATTGGAATCTTTTCTTAAGGAGAAAACTGAGGAAAGTTCAACAGATCTAGCTCCTAGAATCAGCTCATTAGCCTTACAATCAAGAAGGATATTTGTCTCTTTATTTTTTAGGGTCACAAAACATGGTGCTCGTTTTGGGCAGGGTGATCTGCAGATACAAAATAATTATTCCCATCCTGTGAAGTTACCTATGGACACTTCTTTGTGAATCTATAAGAAGTGGCCTGAATCTGCTGGTACTGTGGGTACATGATCATGTGAGCATGCTTAATGTCAGGCTACTGTTGAACGGGAAGAGTCACTCCTTCTGCTACTCCCCAGGAGTGTAGTCCCATCTCCTCCCTTGTTCCTGCTCGTGTACTTCTTGCACTTCTCGAAAGCAGATCCAATGTGGTGATGGGGTGGGTGGGTTAGTTTTCTGATCTGCTGACTTCCAGAACCCACAGAAAATAGGTGGTGGGAATGTGAAGCCAGAAGCAAGCAGAGGTGGTAGAGAAGAGGCAGTTTCCCATTTTGGTAGCAACGAGCTGTTGGGTCGGTCAGAACTATATTGTGAAACTGTACCCAAAATTGTCTTATTATTCCCCAGTTTTTTATTGACTTTTTTCTGTTTCTCTGTTGGGATACTCTATGAAAAGAGTTAATTTTCTTCAGTTTTCCAGACAACTAATAAGCACAAAATAAATGATAGAAAACTGGCTAGTAGACAAGTTTCAACCAACCCCGCTAAGAAGTTTTCCTTTTCCTGTCCAAGATAAATGTATAGTTGTTAATGCTAAATGAAAATGTGGAGGGTTTTCAGGATCAAAGACAGGCTATATCAGCAGATTTTGGAGCAGGGAAACAGATGACAGCAAACACACACATGCATTCAAGGAAACACACTGTACTCTATTCTTAGTGATGCTTACAACTGCAACATAAGCCCCTAGTGGGAATGATGCAGCCAGACAGGTGATTATGTTTGTATTTGGGTGAAAGTGCATGTAAGCAAGTGTTGCATGCTGTAAGATGAACACATAATGTTGGAATAAAAGTGTAAAATGAAACTGTGAGCATGATGTTACTTACATAAAGCAAACAAAGTGTAGGTATTTAAAGCACTATTTTGTACTAGACCAAACAGCAGGCGTGTTTAAAGTCAAATACTTATCAGAGCTGCTTCATTTAAATTCCTTACAAAGTTCTTACTGCCCCTCTCGCCCCAGTCTCACACGTTGCCTCATAGCTCTTGTTCCTTTGGCTTGTTGCGCATCCATCCCTCTCTGGCAGGACCTTAATGCAGTGAGGAGTAAAGTTGTCTGAGTCACACCTTGGCACACCTGCCTTTGCACACTGGCAGTGCTGGTGGTGGGGATGGAAGCCCTGTGTCCCCTTACCCTCCCCAAGCATGTGCAAATTGGCTTGGAGAGGGAGTGGAGGAGGCCAGAGTTTTTTTCCTTCTCCTTGTGCCCATCCCTGGGTTGCTTGCGATGTGTGTTTTACCTTTTCCAGGTCAGGATCCTCTGCCCTCATGGGTGCTGTCAGCTGGAATTCAGGAAGCCAGCTGCTGGCACAGGCTCTGATGTAAATAGTGGTCCATGGGTGGGGTGATTATGGAAAAAGAAACAGGAACTTGAGCTATAATTTATCTAACATGGTAAATTTTTACATCCAGTAGTGTCCTTTGCTTCTATACTCAGTAGCTGCCTGAGCAAATGTCTAACTCTTAATTTTGATTAATAGTAACATATTTTTTAAAGTGAGGACTTACAAAGTTTGGATCTTTTTGAGCCTTTAAATTATCAGTGTGACATGTCAGAATGGACCCTTTGACAGTTTCTGCTGGCATGCAGAAAACTAGGAAGAGCTGGGATGGGCATGACCCAGCTGTGGGCTTTGCAGGCACTGATGGCCCTGCAAAGACACACTCTGGGAGGCCTGGCTGCCTGGCAGCTCCAATCACCCAAAACCACAGCTCTTCCCTGTGTTCTTCTGCAGATTCGGAGACCATACAGCTGCTTAGTGGTGAGCTCTCTTGAGGAAGCTGAAGTGATGAGTATGGAACTGTCTCCTGAATAAACTGTGAGCTGTTCTTGAGAGGCAGTTTCAGCTTCCTTGGGACAGGGAGAGCCCATTGAAGCTTCCATCCTCGATATCCCTGAGCTTCCTTGGCCTTGCTGGAAGTGCCTGAAGGAAGGTGTCACATTGTTAGTGCCTTAGATAGTGATTATTGGAAGCTTAATAATGAGAACATAAAATGGCACTACTGAAATCAATGAGAATTTTATCAGAAGCAAAGCAATTCTAAGCTCATTCCCCTGTCAATCAAAGGCAACAGGTTGTGCCCGTTTCAGCACTGTTTGGCAGAAGGATTAAAGTATTATCTCTCTCTGGGTCTGTGTATTAACTTGATTAGAGCTGAACTTGCCCTCTGACAACCAAAAGCAGTTTAAGTGGGCATATTTTGGTACACATGCTGGCTTTCTGTCTTATAATTTAAGGGTGTCTGAAGTCTTCCTTCTCTGTTAATTGTTTCTATGCCAAATTGTCATCAAAATCTCATGTATCTCCCAAGAATTCCTCATGTCTTGCAGAAAATTCGCCTAGTAATTCAGGGGTATTCAGGCTCCAGTTGACCAAACAGCAATATTGAAAGATTTTTTTTTTTTTTTACATCAGAAATTTCCATTGTTTGTATGGTGTAGGTTTATGACTGTAGTAGGTGTAACTTGAATGACACTTAATAACTCTGCAGACTTTTGGATACCTCTTTATCATCAGCTTTCACAAGAAGCAAGACTTTTCCTGATTCACACTTCTATTAAATAGTTGAGTAAATAATTATGAGACTTCTTAGATGAGACAGTGATTTTGATAAAATAGTTCTTACAATTCAGCATCGTCTTTCTTTCTGCTTAAGGAAATATGAAGCATGTTTCTTAGAGATTTTTCTTTCAAAGGAGTCAAAAAGCAAGTTGTGACTCAACAGAAGTTTGCCTTTTCAGTGTATATGAGTTTTGTCTTACAGAAGAGGTTTTACATGGGAAACATTTTGAAGCTGTAAGACAAAACCAGTTTTCAGTGGTCTTCTAAAGGTCTCACTTCAGGAACATTATCACTTTAAGATGACTTTCAGAGTCATGGACCTGCAGGTCTGTAAATTTTTCCCTTATTCTGAGCAATCAATAGTCATTTTTTTTCATGGTGGTGGGATTGAAAAATTTTTTGGCACTCTTAGGTGCAAAGAGCCCCGGGCACATAACAGTAACAGTTTCTAGAGCAATGATATGAAAAAAGCCTTACCGTTAATGTACTGCTATGATATAGAATAATATGAACAGTATCATTAGATAATGTATTAAATGCTATCACTGTGTTTGAAACTGTATTAACAGTCTAGTGTAAGCTTAGACTGTAAAAGAAATGTAAGGATTTGAGATACACAGTTTTCCAGAGGTCACTTCTTCTCGTCAGGTTCTGACTGATCTTGAGATATTAAACAAATGCCTATGCCATTTGAAGAGACGGGATTCATTAAGGTAAAACAATCCAATATTGTGCCTCCACCTAAGGGGATGATATGTTTCTCTACTCCATGCACCTTTTTCTTGCAGCCTTCTTAGTTCTTCATCAGTGGTTGCATTTCCCTTAGCCAAGAGCTACTGATGAGTTTCAAAACTAATGCTGGAAAAAGTAGTTTTCAGTTGTCTCACTTGAGAAAGCCCTTGTCTGCTGACTTCTTCAGGTGGATGGAACACAGATTATATTATCAGATCTCTGTGGAATAGGGTGCTCCAGGATTCTCTGTTCAAATAATTTCACTTTCATCAATTTTTTTCCAAACTCAAGCAACCAAAAAATTGACAGTCTTCTCTGTGAGCTTCCACCAGAGTGATGCAATGAATGAAGAGATTTCAAAGTGAAGATTGGTAAAACTTCAAAGTGAAGTGCTCTGAAATCAAGGTTTCCCGATAACTCTATCCTATCGCAGCATTTCCAATTAAATATTTCAATAACTGCAAATTATTTTAATTTTATAAAAACCATGGACAAGGACTAGGGAGGAGTCAGTGCATATCATTTTAATTGAGGCATTTCTTGTATCTGTAGGCTTCAGTACTTTTTGAAGTGTAAAATTCAACAGAATTTCTGCAATGTAGAACTGAAGAAACTCGAGGATATTGTCACAGCAGCAAATGTTAGCCTATTTGCAGCCTCCGTAAGTTCCTGACTTAGACTTCTTCATCCCCATCACTAGAACTCCAGGCAGTGAGTGCTGGCTTGGTGCTAGCTCTGGGATTAGAGTCTGCTCTCAGAAAGAGACATTCCCTCCTGAGGCTGCAGGTCCTCCTAAGTTTCTGCTTTTTATTTTCATAACCTTTGTATTATAGTTCTGCTAACTCTTGCCTCTGTCATGCTGGCAGAGCAGACTTGTGTGAGCCTTTTGCTAACTCAAAGATGGTTTTTTAATGTGTTCAAGTCCAGTCATCTCCTCAAAATATAGTTATTGGGAAGAAGTTAAACTGATGAAGAACTATCAAAGGGGATGAAAGGCTGGGGAAGAAGCAAGAGCTTATCATGTTTGGTTGACGTACCTGGTCCCTGAAGAAGAACTGTATTGCGACTCTAAAGGTTAATAAAAACAGAAACTGCAAAGGTTCAGGTCTCAGCCGAACCACTGGCATTTGTTGAGAGAAGGGTGTTCTTCATATGTTAACTATGGGTTGTTTTTTTTTTTCTTAGGCAAGATCAGGACATACAAACCATATATTTTAAAAAATTTTAGTATATAAACCACTGGAAATATATAGGTTTTTCTGCCTCCTGGTTCATTTCTCTGTACTTCCCCTCTTTAGACTGGCTTAAGCATCTTTGGACCGTCACCATATGTTGACTTGCACTGGGGGAGTGATCAGCAGGGCTTTGGAAGTCTGGTATTTCAGTTGGGTCAGTTTTACAAACCGATTTACCACATGACCACATAAAAGCTTTCTCTGAAGAAGTACAGGGAGAGAAATGGATGCTAGCTTCCCCCATGTCACTGAAATACGTACAGTTTAAGGCTGTGGTTTACTGATACAGGAGATCTAGCTGCAGGCTGCTGCTGCCCCACTCTTATCACTTCCCTTGCACTTCGCACTGGTGTTCGTCTGGGATCAGGAGTTCAGGGAACTGAAGCAGCTGAAGCCAAATAAGAAAAATTTAACTTTCTAAACTAGGTTCATCATGAAGTCAGACCAATGCCAGCAGTGGGATGAGGGAGCCAGCAGAACCACATGGTCAAGGACAGGAAGAGGGAACAGTGGCAGCAGTCATTGCTGGGTTTGCATGATCATCCCTTCAGGGCTTAATTTGCTGGATTCCCATTTAAAAATTTCAGACTCCAGTAGAAGACAGACTTATTAAAATCATGTTGAGTTTCGATGCCCAATGCACATGTTTGTAGTGGACAGGAACAGAGACTAAGTTTGCAATTTGCCTAGGTTTTTATTTTTCATGGTTTTTACCTTCAATTCTGCGCTCTTCTCATAGTATTGTGCATGAATGGAGGTACAAATAGAGGCATTTCGTGTGTTTTTAGATTTGCCACATGTAATTTGTATGATGAACATATCACAGTGCCACCAGTGTGACAGCACTACTTCAGAATGCAACCCCAACCATAATTATCAGCCTTTTACAGTCTTCATAGTTTGTGTCTTAGCAGTGCCTTGATCCAGTAAATACGTTCAGTTCTCAAAGGTGCAGTTAGGAATAATTAAAAAATGTTCCTGATTGGGCTTGCTAATTCAGAGTGAATATAGAATTGGGTTTTCACATAACTAGGCTGTAATTCTCCATTCCCTTGCAATTGTGTGGGTGAGTACACGAACTACCACAGCTGTGTCACAGGGGTTTGCAGGCAGTTGAGAGTTTTTTGGTTTCTGTGAGGAACCAGGGGTAGATCATGCTATGGGTTTTATGGTGGTGGTGAGCTGACGTGTCTGGCTGCTGCTGAGGGAAGGGACAACCCAATTCCCTTGGACCGGGGATCCTGCCGCTTGGATGTTGCACTGTTGCATGCCTGAGCACATGGTGAAAGTCTGGGGAACTCAGATAGGTTATTGTTATGTCAAACTAGCACCAGTGACAGGGTAAGGGATAAGTTTGGCTGGCCTGTGGTCAGGGGATAGGGGGCTCCAGAGACTCCATCTTTTGCTGAGGGACCCCACAGTGAGATTGGCTTCTCAGGGAATCAATTCCTGATATTAAAGTACAGCTCTGCCAGTCCAGGAGCCCTTTTTGCCCTCTTTCATCCATTCTTCCCCTGATTGAGCTTTGTTTACATGTCGGGTTTTTAGTAGAGATCATGGCAATACTGTACAGGATTTGGGTGACTGCATCCAGACAGCACTGTGGCTATTTGGGTAAGGGTGCCTCCTGCATTAAGGCAGCAAGCACAGAGATGCTCACTTGAAGGTAAAAATATAAGGACAGAACTGTAGTTAAATGGCTGGTCAGAGCAAACCAACACATCTAAGGGATGGTGATAGCAGAGATGGGAGCTTGAAAGTCAAGTACAGTAATACTGTGTTTGATGTGACAGAAGATGAGGAGGCAGTGGAAGGAATCAAGGAGGTGGACACCATTATTCTGATCACAAGCTGTGGCAACTATCTTTCCAAGATGTTATTTGTCAAGGACAGAAGCAGCCTTGAGGTGGAAGATAATAGGGGTGGAAAATAATAGGGAAGGAAAATGTGGAACAGAACTTAAACTTTCTGGGGGAGACATACAGATGTCCTGGAAGGCGCATCGCACAAGCAACCTGCAGAGATCAAAGGTCTTCTGCTGATAAGCAGAAATATGATATTATCCTTTATGAATCTTATATGATGTACCTGGTTTCAGAAGCATATCCCACCTCCAATAATACAGAGGCCATCTAGCTAGGGTAGCCTTGGACTTGGCATTGTGGAGATTTGTGTGGATTTGTTTCCTTGCTTCTCACCCCAAGTGCTGTTGCCAAGATGATTGTTTTTCCCTAGTGTTTTCTTTGGTGTTCAGCTCTGTGTCTGTGCTACTTTCCTTTCAATGAGTTTATTTGCAGTTAAAAAGAAGTTTTTGTATCTCCTATCTGTTGCTTCTCACATTGTGGCTCATGTATTGGAACTGCTTAAAGCAAGCCCTTTGTATTTTCACAAGCCAGTCTCAACTCTGATTTAAGAAGCAATCCAAATGCTAGGCATAATTACAATAGGGTCAGTAAAAACAGTGGTTTTTAATTTAGTTCCAAAGAGTATTGCAAAATATTAATGGGAGGCTGAATTTGTGAGTGCTTATCTGAGGAATCAGAGTCCAACATTTACATTCATCTTCTTTAGATGGAGAATCTGACAACACACAGCTGACATACCACTCAAATTTAGGATTGCAAATAGTGGAAATGAATTCTGAAAAGATATTAGCTAGGCATTATTTATAGTAATGATTGTCAGTGGTAGAACAATTTCCTTTCATTTTTTTCAGAAGATCCTCATCTTGATAATCATACATCCTTTTCTGAAGGAGCATATAATTGTATAACTTAGAAACAGGGGTGATATAATAGTAAGCTGTTCTTTCCTGAGGCTCAGGATTTAACTAATTTATACTTTCCCCTAGCAGAAATTAATTTATTTTTTTCTAAGATGTAGAAAGAGTAACTCCTTGCTTTAACAGTTATTTTGCTGCTTGGTCAGTGCAAACAGAGGGAGATTGTGATGGGAAGAAGCTCAAACATTATCATGTACAAATCCCAAAAGAGATTGTACAAATACCATTTTGAGAGTGATTTGGGTCTAGAAGCTTTAAGCCTTGCCGTGGATAATTAAAGTATTTTAAAAACTCATAGCATTTGGACAAATTCAAACCTTTCAAGTCTTTTGGGAAATAGCAGAAATTGATAAGGTTAGATGAGGTTAATGGGTAGAGCTCTGTGATGAGAGAAATGAGTCCATAACATGAGCCATTGGTATCATACTAATGCATGCCTAGTTAGATGAGGCTATGAAAATGGCTTCTTAGAAGAATACTGAACAGAAAAAAAACACAAGGTTTATTAGATGCTTATTCTAATGACCTTTATTTATTTAATTTTTGCAAAATTATCCAACTCTCTAAAATAGACAGTGAAAAGGTATCTTCCTGCAAGAAGCAAGCCTCAAGGAAGGTTGGCTCTCAGAGTGGGGTTTGACTGGAGCACATGATCAACGCTGAGATGCTGAGGGCTGGGTCTACTCAGCCTAGAGAAGAAAAGGCTTGAGGAGATCTTACTGCTTGTCACAACTAATAGAATGAGAAGATGCAGGGAAAATAGGAGAGTGTCTTTTCCAAGGTGCATGGGGATAGCACAAGAGGCAGTAGTCAAAATTTGCAAGGAACCTTTTAGTTAGAAGTTTGGAAAGAATTGTTTTCTGCAAGGGAAAGTAAAAAATTGGAATAGGGGACCAGAGAAGCTCTGAAATACTAAAATCTTGCCTGGACACGACCCTGAGCAACTTGGTACTAGCTGGATATGCTTTCACTATAGGTTGGACCAGATGACCTCCAGAGATCCTTTCCAACTGAATATTTCTTGAGGATGTGATGTCTTCTTTAAGCTATGGTGGCTGGTATTGTCAGCTTTTTGTTACTGGCTGATAATCAAAGACTCTTATTCACTCATTGGAACTGGTGGCAGGGCTTCTAACAATGCTTCCAAACCTACTTCAGTGCAAAATCAGCTGGGTTAATTTGCATCAAGCAAATTTGAGAATGAGAAATACATCAATTTCCAAATGAATGCCCAAGAACTTTTGAAATCTCTCCATTTCAACTGAGATTTTTAGGAAGATGTGAAGACGACAACATGACTCCCTTGACCTCATTGTTTTAAGTTAGGCCAGGATTTTACCCCAGATCCTGTGAGATTCGTGAGATGCCAACATCACAACTCTTCCCACCACCAAGATGGCACTTCAAGGTGTCTGTAAGTTTATCTGTAGTTCCATTTATTAAGAACTTGGGGGACAGTAACCAAAGTGCACATATGTAGAACGTGGTGGGTTTATATCAGTCCTTGAATGATGAGAATAGAGAAAAAATTGGAGACACTGTAGAGAGTAGTATGTGCTGAAAGGCCAGTAGGTCACAATGCCAGAAATCCTACTGGCTGTGTCATGATGGCATGACAAGAGGAACAGTAATGTCAGAGCCAGCCACCTGTTCCTCTGTTCTCACTGCCTGCACAGTGTTGCTGCTGATGGATTGAGCTCTCTAAGATCCTTTCACGTTATGCCCAAAGGGACCAGTTTGGGAGTTCATTTGTGCGCACAGGTTCCTGTGCGTGGTCCTGCAGCTCAAATTTTGCTTGTGGAAAAGGATTTTCAGTCACATGTTGAGGGAAGAAGGTATTTTAACTGTTAGCACTTTCTTCTCTTGGAGTGGCATGTCACATCCATTTGGAATGAAATATGTTCCCTTGCCTTTACAGATGTGATTGAAGACATGATTGAATCAGGCATGTGCCCAATCATTATCCCATGTTGTTAAAAATAGTACTATTTCTTGCAACACAAAAAACTCTGGGATTTTTGCTTTCTCTGTATGCCATTGTGCTTTATCACAATGTTGCAAGGCCTAAATCCTTTAAAAATATTTAATAACGGGGGAAAATCCAATCAGTGTTCTATAAAGTGTATTTTTTTCAAGTGCTGTACTTTGGGCCTACTGTAATGAATCAAACATAGGTGGCTGAAAGATAATTGCTTGCATTCACTTTGCTGGGCTACAGAGGGGCTAGAGCTGATCCAAACTAATATATTAAGAACTTTATGAGACATTTTAGTTGAATCTGTAAATCAACACCAGCTGAAACAGTGTATCCTACATAATTTCACATGAAACATGTTTGTACTCTGTGTTGCTTTCTTTTCTGATGAATATAGAACATCTCAGTTTACATGAGGACAGTAATAACAGTACTCTTGGGAAACACAGTATTGGCCCAAAGGAGGAAGAAAAATGGATTGCATAAATTGTTCAGAAGAAGCACAATAAACATGGAAAGAAGAATTTATTTAAACATATAGTGGCTTAGAAAAAGATTCAGTGGACTGGAAATTGTGACATTTTGCTTGCAGGCTGAAAACTGTCCACACATCTGTGCACATCTTTTTAGGTAAAATATCAGTACTTCAGCTCAGAAAGTGACAAACCTCTAGAAAAAGGCACAGAAAGGTGTTGGCCACTTGATCAATGGTTTCATGTCTTCAGTGGCTACAAACCTTTTGCAGTTTCAGCAGTTTATATATACACAGCTTGCTTACATATGGACTGAAATCTTGCATATCTTTATTGACAATCTGGATGAGGGGACCAAGGGCACCCTCAGTAAGGCTGCAGATGATACCAAGTTGGGCAGGAGTGTTGACCTGCCGGAGGGTAGTGGGGCTCTACAGTGGAATTTGAACAGACTGAATCAATGGACCAAGGCCCATTTTAAGAGGTACAACAAAGCCAAGTAATGGGTCCTGCAGTCTGGTCACAGTAACCCCATGCAAGGCTCCAGGCTTGGAGATGAGTGGCTGGAAAGCTGCCCATTGGAAAAGGACTTAGGAGTGCTGTTTGACAGCTAACTGAACGTGAGCCAGCAGTGTGCCCAGATGGCCAAGAAGGTCAATGACATTCTGGCCTGTATCAGAAACAATATGGCCAGCAGGACCAGGGAAGTGACTGACCCCCTGTACTTTGCACTGGTGTACTTTGCCTTGAATCCTATGCCAAATTCTGGCCCCCTCACTACAGGAAAGACTTTTAGGAGCTGGAGTGTGTCCAGAGAGGGGCAATGAAACTGGTAAAGGATCTGGAGCACAATTCTGGTGAGAGGCACCTGAAGGAACTAGAGCTGTTTAGCTTGGAGAAAAGGAGGTTCAGGGGAGACCTTACCACTCCCTAAAACTGCCTGAGAGGGGACTGTAGCTAGGTGTGTGTCAATGTAACAAGTGACAGATTAAGAAGAAATGGCCTCAAGTTGTACCAGGGGAGGTTTAGATTGTTTATTGTGGAAAATTTCTTTATGGAAAGGGTGGTCAAACATTGGAATAGGATACCCAGGATTGTGGAGTCACCACCCCTGGAGGTATTTAAAAGATGTGTAGATGTGGAACTTGGGGACATGGTTAAGTGATGGACTTAGCAATGCTGGGTTAAGAGTTGGACTTGATCTTAAAACTATTTTACAACATAAACATTTCTATGATTCTATGATTCTATAGTTCAACATTCATAAAGCTAATTTTTTTATGTTCAATTAAGACCTAATTAGCACTATACTATGTTTTGATAGCCAGAGTGAATAATGGACTAAACTTCGGCATGTACTCTGGTTATCTATATGTCTGGGCAGCTCCAACTAAAAGTGCTTGTGGTCTGTCTGCCCAAATGTACTTGTTGAAATCATCTGAGGAGCAACCAGACAAGCTCCTACAGATCCTGCCTTTCTCCAGGACAGGCAATATCAGGTTTTGCCTTGAGTAAATTAATTGGATTAATGCACAGTGTTGGACACTGATGATCAGTAAATATCTGAACTATTCAGCTCCTCTTGTCTTGTTGCCCATCTAAAGCCTATCTCTAACTGTCTGTGCAACATGTGTTTTGGATTCAAGCTGAGGCCAGAGACACAGTTTGGAGTGTGCTGTAAATATAACCATATTGTTGTAATCTAAATCCAGCAGCGTTCTGCTGAGGCTGGTGTGTATGTAAAGCTGATGCCATTACTTGGTGAATAAGGGTCAGGGTGCATGTTCTGAGTTATTAAAGCAGTAAGACGTCACAGTTTGAATTTATTGTCAGAGCACATAAATACCTGTTCACTGACCTTTCTGCATGTGTGGAGAGAGAATTTTGCCTAGAAAGAGAAATGGCAAACGCATGCCCAGCAATGGGAGGAAGCTGTTCAGTACAGCAAAAGAATTTCTTTGGGATCCTTGTGGATCTGTTTATTATTTTAAAGGAAAATTTCTATTTAATTGTAAGACTAGAGAAAGATTGCTTCTGTAACGTTTATCCTTTCAAGGCTTATCTATTTGTGAGAATTTGACAAGGCCTAATCAAACAAGACAAGATCCTTGATAGCATCTTGACAGAAGGAACTATGCGTAAAGAGTAGTTACCCGCAGCTGTGTATCTGTTCACAGCATATATGAGATATAGCAAAATGCTGAGCTAGTCAAATAAAACCATCCTGAGGCTAGATATTTGCAAAAGAAAAATCTTTTAAATAGAATTAGTATTTTACTAAGATTTTTACTAATACATTTTCCTTTATGATAAAGTTCTTCATTAGCCTACCAGAATTTATTCAGTGAGCAACTTCATGCCATTATATAATTCCCTTAAATTCATATACCATAATTATTCATGTTAGGTGTTTGTATGACCCAGATAAAGAAAGAGATTTAAGGCAGATTGTGGGTTTTTGTCATTAAAACGTACGTGTCAGAAAACAATCCTTTGTTTAAAAATGAATACAGTAGGGTTATGTTGCAAAATTGTTGAGTAAAATCATTGTTACTATTTGCATAGGTGCATTTGGAACTCATTCAGTGTAGTCCAGGGCAATCAATAGGTTTCCAAAATATTTTTAAGTTTTTCATCTCTAGATAGTGATTTATTTTTTCTTGTTTGTTTGGCATTTGCAGTGAAACCTTATTGGGTGTTACAGGACTCTTTGTAAGAAGAACATATATAAATGAGCAGAATGTTAATTAGGATTATACTTTACTTGCTGCCTCCAGCGGACTGTGAAGGTCAAGTTGGCTTATATTTTACTTTCAAATCAATGTTTTTCTTAAGCAAACAAATCAACTTAAGGAGCCTCTAAAAGGCTGTAGCATCATTCTGTTTAGGTGTCTATCCCATTTTGATTTATTCACTTTAATGATTGTGTAATTTATATTTTTCTAATAAATAAAACAAAATCGTGTGCCACTATATAAAATTCCAGGCTAAAAAGACCAAGGTGATTATGTCTATGTATAGACAGGTTCTTTGTGATAGCTTAACAAGATCTCAGGTTGGAGTTTTCTACAAACTGCGTTCCCTGATGATCTGAGTCTCAACAAGATGAGTGGATGTTGCCCGTGGAGGCAGAAAAGTCAACTGAGTGGAGGCAAGTAGGGGCTCCTTCCAAGGTTAAATGCAGAGCTGGGCTCTGCAGCTGACAGAGGGATCTTCTGCCATTGCAGGTCCACCTGATTTCTACACTTTTTTAGCAAGGAAGCAGAGCAGACCCTCGACCTCTCTGCATTCTGCTACTCAGCTGATGGGGTTTCCTCACAGCAGATCCCCAGTTGTGTCTTGACACAGTTGTATATCACAAAGACTGTAGGATTTCATTCATACATTGGAGGAAAGCATGCCACTAGTTTGATGTTAACTGTATGATAATGACTGTGTGTTAAATCCCTATTCTTCCAATCAGCCAGGTAAGGACTACTGTGTGCATGTCTGAATGTCTGTATATCTGCATACTGCATATGGACTTTTAATAAAAGCTTTAATATAAACAGGAAATATCTTCATATAGGCAGCATTTGAACTTTTCTTTTTTGCAGCTGACATTAATCAGGACTTTAGACAGGCTGTGAGTTCTTGTATAGTGCATTCAAAAGTCAGCCGCTGATATTATTCCTTTCTGTAGTATTCCCAGGGAGTAATAGATAGCAGTGTAAATCATGTAATTATAAAACATGAGACTGGAAGGTCTTTTGCAGAATAAGACATAATCCTTTGGCATATTTATTACAGTTCTCTGAAAGTCATTTAAGTTCTTGCCTTAAGTAACAACTAGAAAAAATTTTCTCTAAAACTGTCTAATTCCTATATTCCTTGAGCATCACTTGAAGAGATTTTCTTGCTTTCTGTTTTCACCTCACCTGAAAGATTATAGATGACAATTCTGTTCCTTTCACTTTTTGTCTAGATAAGGCCAGATCCCAAGCCAGTTTCTTTTTTCTCTGCTCATGAGACTTGCTCATCCTTTTGCACACCAGAGTAGTGCTACATCATTGCATCTATCTGAGCTTATTTTTCTTGAATGACATGGCATGAACAAAACTCAATATTTAGATGATGTTCTGTAGTATCATATACAGTAATATGAACAACGGACTTCCTAGCCTTTTTGGAAACATATCAATTAGTACAACGTTTTATTGTTCATGTACAGCCTTACATTTTATAGTCTTACCTGTTCCTCCATTTCTATTTATGCACTGTGAAGGTTATCCACTAACAATTTAATCACCTCTAGGTAATCCAGTCAAATGGATCATTAGTTTCAGTGTTTAAATTTTGAATCAGTAACAGTTTTATTTTGCAGTTTAGTGGTCAACCACTGGGTTTGAAAAGATTTATAAAAGATGGTGATAAGAACTCTCTTGAATCCTGTGTTCTGTGAGTGTAACATTCTGCATATTGTAGTATTGCCAGCTGTAGGAGGTAAAAACACATGAATCAGTGACAAAGTATTGTAAATAAATTCAATACAGAGTGATTTTTTAGTAGGTACTTTTCCACTTAACTGCTATCACACTTTGCTTCAAAATAAAAATAATTCCCACTAGTGCAGTTATACTAAACAAGAACAAAATTAAGATATTGATTTAGAATGGGAAGAGATAAAGTTTGATGGTTTTAATACAACCTTCTGTATATTGAAATAGGATTGCATCTATATTCATTTTAACATGAACTTACATATTTGTTGGAAGTGAGTAAAAAGTCTTGGGTAATAGCCTCAATATAAAATTGGGTTTGTTAACAATAGTACATAACATAAAATATTTTATTACTCATTTTATTACCTGTCAGATACTGGCTATCTGTGCTTAATCACATTCATGATTACACAGCACAGTATTTGGATAAGAGTTTTGTGTAGAGGTGGAAAACAGTTGCTAAAAGATGCTGAGATATTACTGCAGTAACGAAGGATTATTAATACTGAAAGCAGGGATTTTTCCTTGCTTTAAGCAGCATTGCCGAAGACCACTGAAAGAGTCCGAAACTTTGCTCTCCTCTGAGAACCATAAAATATCAGAGAGAAGATCTCCTGAAGGTCTGCAGTTCTGAGGTTGAGAGCAGCCATGCCTGGAAGGACTTTGAACTCAGAGGTTACCCAAAGCCATATAACATCCCCGCAAAACTATTTGTCACTTATTGACAGGGTGGGAGAAATACCAAACTGCACTTGAGATTAGGCACTTGACTAATTTCAGTTCTCCCATAGATTTCCTGAATTATCTCCAGGAGATAACAACCCCTTTTACTGTTTGAACTGTTCAGTACTCTAGTGCTTTCTGGGCTCTGTAAGTTTGCTCTTCTCCAGGTGTGCTGAGAGACGGGCAGGTGAAAAGACCTCCTTGTTTCTCAGGTGATCTGAAACTTGCTGCACTCATTGAAAGTGCCTACCAGCATCTCAGCTTTTCCTTCTGGATAAGTGTAAAAGAGATGTCAGCCTTGCTGCATAAGAGACCTCAGTCTGCAGCTTTTTTTGGCTCCCCTACTTCTTCGGGTTGCAAGGTCCACCCAAGAGAGGTGTTGTCACACAGCAGGGCTTTCTAGTACTTGCAGCCTCTTGTGTCCTTGCTTTAGCCCCTCTTCTTACTCTAGTGATGCAGACCTGTAGTTCAGCATCCTATTCCCTAGGTCTTTGCCCTGTATTTGCCCTGTTTAGCCTATTTAGCACTTCAAAGGAACATTCTCCTCTTCCAGCTATATTACTAAGATAACAGGTCTACATTCCTTGACACAAATTTCACTGATTTTCACTGGCCTCCCAGTATAGTTACTGCTCCTTCCTAAGTTTGCTATCCATGAAATAATTCCTTTATTGAGAGGTATTTTAGCATAAGTCTAGAAGAGTTGCTGGTCTTATGGCTACCATGTTAAGGGATGTCTATAACAACAGTCCTGTGGCTTCTGATCCGCACTTTGAAATGTTGATGGTTTATGGTAGAAGTCTTCAGTTTAGATTTGGGAAGATACTAGTGAGAAAATTAATCCCCACAGTACATATTGGTTTAGTAAGCCTGAGAATATCCTTGTAATGGAGACACAGAAAATTAATGTGGAGAAAATGTAGTTGATATGGATATGAGCAAAGATGGCTTGTTCTTCAGTGGAAAGTACATCAGTTGTTTTGGGGATCCACACAGTGGTATCACGTAGACTTTGAGCTGCATACATGCATCCCATGGTGCATTCCAGTTCCATGTGCATTCATCCATACATGAGCGAGAAGCACAATTATATTTGACTTCCATATAGAGAAGGACAGTGAGTTGCTGAGTTCTGACAGCTTCAGCCCAGAAAGCCAGCAGCTGGAGTGAAACAGGCAGACTTCCACTTTCCTTATGACTAGGGGCAGGTGAAATAGCATGCCTGTATTCCATGGTTTTGTCTTTTAAAAGCCCAATGTTGTGCTTTCCAGCAAGGCAGAAGCTCTCAAGATTCAAGTGCATAGGCAATTGGATGTATTATTCATATTTGTATACATATTGCTTAAAAGTGAAATGCAAGTGAAATGGCTCGGCAGGCAGGGAGATCTGCCACTTCACAACTTCTGTTGATTTTACGAGGAGTATCTAGTTTTACGAGAGATCGATACAAACACGCAGATCTAATTTGCTCTTCAGTCTGGAATACTCAGAGGGAGGCTATAGCTCTGAATTTCTGCCCTGAGTTTGTGGTCTGAAAGGCTATCTCCAAGAGACATCATTTTGATTTCATCCCAAACCCTGAGCCATGCCTCTGTCTGTTCCCCAGAGTTTTCTTTGATCCATGACAGTGTTAGTAATATGTTATGAGTACTGGGGATGTCCCTGTGCAGGCTTGGTTGTGGGCTCAGTGCCCTTAGTGTTTTCTGAATGTATAAAAAAAGACTTCATAAAAGAGGCAGCACCAATGTTTTATTTAAAGCCACAGGGGCACTGGTGAACCATCACTTCTTTGGAAGTTTTAGGATTTCCTCTGAAGTGCACCCAGAGATGGTTTACTTGAAGTCTTTCTATCTGGCTCTGTGTTCTGGCATCTCCTAACATTGACTGCATGGCTGAGGGCAAAAACGTGGAGATAAATACAGTGATGGGAACGGGTATTAGGAGCAACTTTGAAGACACCCTTTTTGAAATGGTAGAATTCCTTCTCTGCCACAGCTACCAACACAGAAATATTTTCATCCTATTTCCAGTATGACCCCGTGTTTTAAAGGGTATTCTAACTCCTTTGAATATCAAGTAACAGAACTAAAAGATTGCAGAGCTGAAGCATAAATAGAAAGAGGAACAGTCAGCAGTGAAATGCTGACACTTCAGCAGAGACTTGGCAAGCCCAGCTGGAAATGCTTGTCCCAGCAATACACGCTACATTCTCAGAGTACCTTCACGATCTCCTCTGTGTACAAAGTTCATATCTTCACTGACCTATTTTGCTTTTTTGCTGACAGTGCAAAGGCAAAAGTTTAGTGTAAAGGACATTTCAAATAGTTCTGTATTTTCTTGGGTGTGTATATATACAGAAATGCTGCCTTATGCTCATTTATTTTGTAATGAATTAGGTCTGCACCTAACTTGAGAGTTTTAAATTTCAGTGGGACTTATGCTTCTAAGTCAGTGAGATACTTCGGAAAATGACGTCTTTTAGTACGATGCCTGTCTGCTGTAGACAGACGTTCCAAAAAACAGCCAAACTTTGTGACATCTAAGCATATAAAAACTGTACTGTTTCCAACAGAAAGGGGCAATTTTACCTTTAGCCACCATGAATTGTCGTTAGCTTTGGCAAGATACTTCTTCTGTCCATATATGTGTTTGTTATTAAGGATATTGTGTCTTGTTTTCCTTGGTAGTAAGTAAATCCTTCTTAGAAAAGTTCTAAATATATGAAACTTGTGAAAGAATTTGAAGGTGGCAGGAACTACCTGCAGTACTTTGCTTCTGCATAGCACTGTTAATTTTCAAGTGATCTAATATGATTTGGTTCAGAGTTTATCAAATTTGATAAAATTGTAGTAGTTCAATAAATGTTCATTGTCAGTGCTCAGTCTGGGATAGCTGCTGAAACCAAAGGCAAGGTGTAACACAGCAGTAACCCGTGAGCATGCTGGAACTCATCAGCTACAGTTGCACACTCTAAGGCAGGATGTGCTTTGTGCCATGACTGATTACAACATCAGTGTGTATTGTTCAATAGTTAGTTAATTCTGCCAAGAATTTCCTTTTGAATAATCTCTTCATTGGTATTTTGTCCTTCCATTAAAAAAACCCTGTTCTAAATTATGTATTCTGTGATATAGATGATATATAGCTATCTTATATATGGCACACATTATAGATGATGATATATGCAAAATATAATAATGAAAATACCATATATAATTTGCATAGATATGATTTATTTCTATAGATCATATATATATATACATATATATATGTGCATACATACACATATTTTTACATACTTTGAAGCCAAGCAATATGTGTATTGCTTGGGCAAGTCTTGACTGACCAACCTAGTGGCCTTCTATGAGGGAATGACTATATCAGTGGACAGGGGAAGGGCTGCAGATGTCATTTATATGGACTTTGTAAGTCCTGTAATACAGTCCCCCACAAAATTCTTCTCTCTAAATCAGAGAAAGATGGATTTGATGGTGGACTGTTGAGTAGTTGGATGGTCACATCTAGAAGGTTGTGGTCTTTGGCTCTCTGTCCAAGTGGACATTGGTGATGAGTGGTGTCCCTCAGGGGTCTGTACTGGGACCAGTACAGTTTATGATCATCATCAGTGACAGAGACAGTAGTACTGACTGCACCCTCAGCAAGTTTGTAGATGACACCAAGCTGACTGGTGCGAATGACACACCTGAGGACAGGGTGCCATCCAGAGGAACATAGATAAGCTCAAAAAGTGAGCCCATGGGAATCTAATAAGGTTCAACAAGGCCAAGTGCAAGGTGTGAACATGTATTGGGGCAACCCTTAGTACCAATACAGGCCGTGGGATGAACAAATCAAGAGCAGCTCTGCTGAGAAGGACTTGAGGATGCTGGTGAGGGATAAGTTGGGCATGATCTGGCAGTGTGTGATTGTGACCCAGAAAGCTAATCATATTCTGGGCTGCATCCAAAGCAATGTGGGCAGCAGGTCAGGGGAGGGGATTCTGTCCCTCTACTCTGCTCTGGTGACACTCCATCTGGAGTGTTGTGTCCAGCTCTGGAGTCCTCAGCACAAGAAAGACATTAATCTATTGGAGTTGGTTCAGAGAAGGAATACAAAGATGATTAGAGGAATAGAGCATCTCTCATGAAAACAGAAAAACAGATGGAGAGTGTTGGGGCTGTTCAGCCTGAGGGAGAGAAGGATCTAAGGAGGCCTTGTTGTGGCTTTCAATACTTAAAAGGGGCTTAGAAGAAAGATGAGGGCCAACGTTTTAGTAGGGCCTGTGGCAATAAGGGGTAATGGTTTAAATTAAAAAAGCTAGTTTCAGACTAGATGTAAGAAAGAAATTTTTTGTGATGAAATACTGGAACAAGGTGCCCAGAGAAGTGGTAGATACCTCATATCTGGAAACATTCAAGGTTAGGCTGGAAGGGCACTGAGCCACTCGGTATAATGGAAGATGTCTGCTCACTGCAGGAGGTTTGGACTAGATGACCTTTAAAGGCCACAAACAAAACACAATCCAAACTCTTCAATGATTCTATGATACATGCATCTTTATGTGTTTGCATAATTGTTTCAGCAACATGAAAACAGTTGAATGAGTGAAGACCCGTACGAAAGCCTTCATACTATGTTGTCTATTTAAAATAAAGCGTCAGGGACCTGTTCACTGCACATTGTTTCTGAGCCTTGCTAGGATAAATATAGAGACTACACAGGATGTACTAGGAAATGACAGATTAATTATTCAGAAAATTACTAAGAAGAACTGGACGTTTTTATTTTTTTTTATTCATAGAAATCGGGATTGGATAGTGCTTTGTAAGATCTATGTTAACCAAGCACAAACTACTAGACTTTATAGAAAGAAATAGCTGAGTGAGATATTTGGACCATGGTCCAATTAATGATATGATTTTTGGCTTTGTCCAGCAGGATGGCCTTTTCTGGGATTTAAAAGGAATGCTTGACTCTTGTGCAGGCACTGTCTCATAGATCCTTACCCATTTGTCCAGAAAAAGATGCAAGAAACTTCAAATGCGTAATGTTCCTGGTGGAAATAAAAATGCCCCTGCTGGTGGAAAACAAAATGCAAGTTGCATGTAACTGCAAGAGCAGTTTTGTACCAAGTTAGTGCCTGATCCTTCACTTCTAGGCAAAGTTTTAGATTTTTCCATTTCCTAACTTTTCTGACAGTTACCCAAGAAAATGCCTAATGGTCTCTCAACAACTTTGTTCCAGATAGCTCACATTTACTGCAAAGCAGCACCAGTGTTCCAGGTTATCCCATTCCATGCTACGCAGCAGGAAGGCACTTCTGTATGGAGCAAGAATCTTTATATGTTGTTAATTAGGAGCAACTCCTGTTTAGATAAACCCTCAGAAAACTGTTCTGGCATGCATGCTTGCAAATACAGCCTGTCTTTATTTGTTGTAAGCATGAGTAAGAGTCATAGATATCAGTTTGTAAATATTAAAAGTGTTGCATGTGCCTGTCACAGTTCACAAGCAATTGCTCAAATACTTTTGATCTCACATTTTTTGCTCTGGGTAGGGCAGATTGCAGCCCCTTGTCCAAAATCTGGCAGGAAATCTTGAATAATACATGGAATTATATATGGATGATGTACTGGTGTACAGAAGATTGTTTTTTCGTGTTAATCTATTAAGTTGTGTAAAGGAGGTCAACTTTTCAAAGGCTTATTGAATCAAGGTGTCTCCCCATCAGGCCTTCTTGTTTGCCCTCTCTCTTCTGCCTCTTCTCCTCTCAAACTGGTCAGGGTTTGCCAGTCAGCTAATTCTCCTAAGCAGCTCTTGAGAAAAACTTCCTCTAGTGAAAGAAAAGTGTTTGATCTCAAGCTAGGTCTTTTCCAGTAATTTTGCAGACTAGCTGACATAAAGTGATTAACAGCATTATTTAAAGTGAAAATATCAGGGGCTTTGGATAAGAAGTCTGTTTCCCGGTGCCAAGGGATAAAGAATTTACCACTTCACTTGGGCATTGGGTCCAGTGAATAATTGTATTCACTGGTGCATTTTATTCCTTTTTATCCTGTTTGATTTAGCTCCTTGTAAACACTTATGAACATAGATACATTTTTGAATTCCTGCCTAAACTTTTGATTTGAACATTACAATATGTGCTTGATAACTTTACCTAAGTTTGTAGTTTACACTAGGTACAATATCAGTTTATTGAGCTACTTCTCCTTCTCCAAACAGTTTGATTTTAGCAGATTTGTAGATGTAAGGAAGCCTTGACAGAGAGAACAACATACACCACTAAGAAGAAAATCTGAATTCTCTTTCTGTTCTTTATTCCAAATAAATTAGCCTAGACATAATTTAGTATGCATACAATTGTTATAGACTGCAGAAAATATTCCCACATCCATTTGGAAATTGTGGACATGTTGTTTTCTCAGGTTTCTTGGGGCTTATATGGTTATGCTGTCTCTGACTTAATGATTTTGTAACCTCTTAGCAAATTGGGTCCATGACATGACAGAAAAATTGAAATATTTATAAGGCCACCAACTGCAGAAAAGCCTGCAATCAGAATTTAAGGCATAAACGCTCATTTCTAGGGCTCTTGACTTCTGACTTCTTTGTAGAATGCCAGACCAGTCCTGGCACACTCCTTTGCATCATATGGATAAAGAATTTCAGAGAAGGGGTTTCTCTATTGTATCAGACAAATTCCATCCATTTAGGCTTACACTGGTGACTGAAAGCTAGATTGAGCAGTCTGAATATGTATTATACCCTCTTTTTCTAGTTTTGTTAGTGCAATTATTTTGTGACATAAGACTGGATGAACATTAAGAGAACCTGGAATGTATTTTAATTGTGAAGCTCCATCAGACATACTGATAATTGCATGCTCTATAATTAAAACGGTGTAGGCTTTTCTTTCTAAGCATGACAACAGCTGCTAGAGCACATCTGGAAAATATGCTTTAAGCAAAGGTATTTTAGCTCAGAGGATTTCATAATGTGTGGGATATTTACTATCATTTCTTTCCAGAATACTAATCTATCAGTATTTTTAATATAAAAGTCTTGCGGTTTTAAAGATGCTTGCAAAGCTGGTTTTGAGTTCACGACAGGTTGGTCATTCCAGTGTAGTTCAAGGCTAAATGCTGCGGAACAAAAACATTGCTTTGCTACTATTTTTAGGTAGAAGCCTACATAAGCCTTGTCTAATGCCCTAATAATATTTCCTTCACTGACTTCAGCCAAATATTTTCCTTTTCTTTGATTCTAAAGAGAAATTATTGTTTCCTATTGGAATTGCACTAAGAGGAAAATAGCTCTGTGATTCTTGTGGCTCACGCTAACACCCTTCTGTGTTATCACCCTTGTACGCCCTACAGTTATAGCATTACTCAGGACTCTTTGAAGTCAGTGAGAGTGTTTACAAGGTAGGATCCTAATCACTTTGAAATGAACAGCAATGTTTCTGTTCATGATAGGATCCCAAGCACTGTAGTTTCTATGCTTTCCTCAGAACTCTGGTGTAGACAATCTGTAAAAACAGATTTTCTGATATGATTTTTTAAAATGGAACAAGAAAGCATAAAACTCAAAAATCCTTTAGAAACCTCTATCCATTAATTTATTGATAATCTTGGTTATTTAACTTATTTGGAAAAAAACAACAAAACATAAAGATGCAGAACCCCAGAACCCTTATTAACCAGCTATTACACTAATCAGGATCTTCCATTCTGACTTGATCATCTCAAAAGCAGCCAAACAACTTACTTTCAAGATGACAGGGGAGATTTTGCAAATAGAGAGCATTTGCCAACAGGTTCCCAGGTGAGAAATCAGTTCTCCTTGATTTGGAGTAGGAGGCATCTTTTCAATGACTGCGTTGGAACAGCTTCACACCTGAATCGTAAACGCTATGCTTGTTGTTCAGCTGGAGGCAAAATGCAACCAAGGGAGAAGCTACAGCTGAAAAAGTGAATGAGATAAAAAAAAAGAATCTATAGCAATGAAAATATAAAATGGAGTAACATGGAGAAAATTAGAGGTAATGTGGGAAAATTAATTCCAAATTATCCACAGTTTAATTGACTTACAGGAAATATTTTAATGGCTTTAGTATGCTGCTCTGTTCTTCAGTTTTTAGACTTTTTCACTCAGCAGAAAACAAGTTTTTCAAATTATGTGGTTTAAAATTGTAACAAATGGTTGCTGTGGGTTGCCTGGTGTTGAGATTCCAGAGGTGAAAGTGTGACCAGGTCTCTTCTACCCAGCACCTGCAAAGCCCATCCTTTGAGCAGGGCTTGAGTGCTGCTGCTCCAGTCTTGGTGGTTACAAAGGCTCTTTGCAAATGATACTCACAAGGCGATTTGACCCTCAGGCTCCGACTGCATGAAGAAAAGGTCATTAAAGATCGGCGACACCACCTCAAAACGTACCCAAACTGCTTTGTTGCCAAAGAGCTGATTGACTGGCTGATTGACCATAAAGAGGCCTCCGACCGAGAGACAGCCATTAAACTGGTGCAGAAATTACTGGATCACAGCATTATTCACCACGGTGAGTGCAATATCAGCTGATAAAAGTTTTAAGCTAAATTTTGTTGACTGCTGTGAAACAAAGGGAAATCCCACTCCTGCTCTTCAACCAAGTATAGGAGAGGTAGGATCCTTTCCCTGCCAGAAATGGAACATCTCCCTTGAACTGTGCTGCTATACAAGGCCCCCTGTGCCCTAAAGGATATGAGAGGCTGAAGAAATGTGGAAGGATGTTCCCTATGGTAGCTGGGTAAGTTATTGGAGAATGTGATGCTGCTTCCCAGCCTCCAGAGCAGCCCCAGCTGGATCATCTCCGCCCTCTCCCTGCTGCCCTCACTTCTCTATTCCTAAGAGCACAATTCTCCAGCTGAAAAACCCATCTGAAAAATCAGCCAGCAAAAAAAAGATCATTTTTCTCACGTGGATTAGTTCCCTGGCCCTGTCCCTCACACCAGCTGCACAAACATTAGTGCTGGTACAGCTGCAAGAAAGTTAGTGATCTGGCTGTGCCCTGATTAATTTTCTTCTAAATGGAATAATTTTCTCCTAAACTTGTTGTCTATTTTAGATCTGTTCCCTTCAGCTTCTTGAATAACAATTTATGCTGATGAAAAGTAGACTTCAAACTCAATGGTAGCATTTAGTTGCCTTTTGGGGCACAGAAAGGCTGGGAAGCACACAAGCAAAGAAGATCCAAGGCCTCAGTTTCAAGCCTATAATATTACCCATTTCAAAAGGGTACACACCATTTATTTCTTTTTTAATAGGAGACTGAGTGACTTCAAATAGACAAATGTTGACTTTATGCAGAGGTCATTTTTTGTGCAGCAATGCTGCTGCTATCTGCAGTGCATTAGCAGTACCTCAATTAAAGTCAGAAATGCACATATTGAATGAGTGCCTCTTCTACAGCTTCTGCTTGGCTATTAAATGAAAATTCTGCGTAGTTATGGAAACTAGATAGTTAAAGAATAAAGTAATTACAGGGTATTCAAATCTGACTATTTAATCCTCTATTGAGAAAATGTCAGTATAGACTTGCATGGATGCCCGAGTGACTTAATTTAATTGAGCAAAAGAGGCTTTATTGGTGAATGCTTGTTTAAAGCTCTAGCAACCTTCAAATATTTTCTACCTCAGGATCCAATTGCACAGTGTAGCTTCCACACAAATTTCATATATATATATATATATATATATATATATGTATGTGTGTGTATATATATAACACATGAATCAGGTGTTTCATGAAAATGTTTGTGTATTGTACTGTAACAAAACAATTTGTGAAGTAAGCTAAGATGGGTAAATTCAGAGAGGTTCAATCAAGTTTTGCAAAATACTGAGAGCATCCCTTTAGCTCCTGTGTCAGGTGAAAGTTCCTTCTTCTGTGGTGCAGAAGGTGACTCCTGTATATGGGCTGACAACTCTGTTAGGAGCAGCTTGCTTGGGATAGCTTTCCTGTCAGTTTATGCCCATGATGGGGCTCTGTTCTGTATTTACAAGAAGCCATCATCAGGTGCTGTCTTACAAACCTAATTCACAGTTGTCAGTGTGCTCCTATTGTACCAACCATTTGCTGGCTGGCATGGCAGAGCAATTGAGACAGCTTTAAGACAGCAGAAGGCTTTGATTTTAACTGTTTCTTTAAAAAGTCTCAGGTTTGATATTGCTAACTGATACAAATAACATTAAGAAATTTGACAAACTCTAAAATTTTTGCCATTCTGATCTGGTGGCCATTTAAGCAAACGAGCCAACAGACTGTTTTCATTTAAAGGCTTTCTGGGTATGTAGCAGATGGATGCTTTTTCGTTTTTCATGTTTGCTGTAGTATAAAACTGATGAACACTTATCTCCCTCACCTAGAAATTTGGTTACCTGTTTGAATGTTTTGTCCAGCCTTTCACTGGTTATTAGAACAGGGTAAAGTTGCATGCTCAGAAATACAGGGGATTACACTCTATATGTGCTTGCTTTGAAGTTCAGCAGCAGTACCTGATAAAGGGATCCTCAAATCCTTAATATATATGTGAAGATTTTTTTTTAATTATTTTATGTTTCAGTCTGTGATGAGCATAAAGAATTCAAGGATGTCAAACTATTCTACCGCTTCAGAAAAGATGATGGGACATTTCCACTGGACAATGAGGTGAAGGTGTTCATGAGAGGACAAAGACTGTATGAAAAGTATGTTGCATTCAATATTCATAATGTGTTGATAGTAGTGGCATGTGAGGCAAATGATACTTGTTTTTGAATAGTCAGAGGCTTTTATGCAGGACTGGGTCTGGGTAATCCAATTGAGAGCCCTTCTCTTTCCCATTTTTCTTTTGCTTTTCTACCATATTCACTTGAGGCATTTTGTTTAAGAAGAAATAGCATTTTCTGATGTCCTGGGCTGTAAATAGATTCTGTATGAGACCTCTATGTAAATGAAAGCCCTTGAGGTCTATTTTGTAAAAATAATTACTAAAGGATGATTTATCTTGTAAAAACATAATCTTAATTCCTAAAACATTAGTACACCAAAATGCATTGAACAAGCAGCTACAGATCTGTGTAGATTCCCTATCTACAGCTTCATGAAGAGGTATGATTTTAAATCATAGGTGAAATTAATTTCAGTGTTCCAGTATATAAAGTTTCAACACCAGAAAAGTTATATTAAAAGTAGTTTCAAGCCTTCCCCCCCTGAACAACCAAGAGCATCTAATTATGATTTGAAACAGATTATTATGCCTAGATGCTAAATATCCCACTGGATTACTTCTGTTAAATAACTAGTCAACTTAACCATACTTTCTAGTATATAATTAATGACATTTTTATTCAGGATGTAGAGATTCTGACATGGTACGTTCTAACAGACAGAATAAAATGCATGTTGGCATATGCTACAAATTAATGCAAAAGTTGTGATGTGTTATTTACCAAAAAGCTTGAAGTATTGTTCTAGACTGAATACCACCCACTCTCCTGCTTGCTTGGAGCAGAAGCATGGAGCAGCCAGGCGAGATGCTGTGTTTTCTCACTGGAGAAAATTTGTTTCTCTCTTACAACAAAGCACTCAGGAAGCTTCCGAGTTTAAAAACTAATAAATAAATGTTACTTTCAAAGTTATCTGCCTCTGGAGATCAGTTTGATGAAAGAGCAATGAAACGGAAATATAAACAAATGATTGTAAATGCCACTCCTTTTGTTGCACCTATCATGTGAAATTCCCTGTGACACAGTGACTGTGACTGTTTAAAAAAATAATAAATAAGAAAACACACCACTGGAAAGAATCCTCGATTTGATGCACTGGAACAGATGGATTGAATCAGTGACCCCCAAAGTCTTCTGTGCCTTACTAAGCACAGCATTTGCTCCTTTAGACTCTGTAACATGCAGTGCCTATGAGCATGACCCATACTATAAAAAGCTGATAAGAGCTGCTACAGTGGATTTTCCTGTCTATATTCCTACTTCAATTATTCCATAAAAAAAAAATATTTTTTGTTGGTGAGGCTGATCCCAGTCCTCTGCATGAAAGGAGCCATGGTACAAAGACCTCTGTTTTACCAATATGTGCTTCCATCCCCATTTCACTGCATGGAGAACTAGCCCCAAACCTAGTATCTAGTGTCCACTTTGTCCAACATGGTATTAGCAGAAAAATGTTAAAAACTGTAGAGATTGTTCCCATCTTGGAAAAGGAGTTAGTGCCAAAGCAGCACCTGTATCTAAATATAACAGCCTCCTCGTGAGGTGGTTGCTCCTAGGCAACGTATCTGAAGGATTCAGAAACATTTAAAACCAGCTCTAAGTGCTAAATATAGTATAGATTAAAAATACCTGGCATTTCAAAACCAGTATGTAACAGTCAAAGCCAATCAAAATTCTCCATGGATCATCAGAAATATTTTATGTTCCTGGAAGATAAGAAAGCATACCTAGACTATCTGGGCTTTACTTTGTTTATTTTAGCAAATCCAGTCTGTAGAGATTTCAGATTTTGTTAGTTCCCTTGTCCATGCACACTTACTCACATTTCATTGGATACATTTTAAACTGAAAATCTAATGCTGAAAGTCAGACTACTACAGAAAGAGTTCAGCAATGAAATGTGTGGATGTGTAATATATCTGTTGTATCAGTTTGCTGAAAGTGCTGAACAAGAAAATATTAATTCAGTGCGATTTAAATAATTACTAAATGACAACAACTGGAGGAAAGTATTCATGCACAAACATGAACTCCCTTAGCAGTATACTCAACTTGTTTATCAAAATGCCTTTAGGCCTAATTGCAACAGAAATGCAACTATACCAAAGGAAATCTGTCCAAATCCAACTAATTTTAAAAATCTGTGTTTAATTTTGTAGGTTTTGCTGATCTTCACTAGGCTTTGCTAGTTTAAGATAGACATGATAATACTGTTTCCTGCTCTTCTCCACTCTCTACATTAGGGCTGGAGTAACGCTACATCCAGAAGGCAGCATAGTTTATTCTTGCCACAGTTGCAGGCATTACCCAGCACCACTCCATGCAGCTTTGTACTCTCAATGGGTAAAATGAACAAAATGCTTTAGGAAGGATCAGCATGGGAAGAGGAATGGATGCATTAGGCAGGTTCCCTGCATTCAGACAGTTGTTTCAGGTAAATGCCTTGTTCTTTGCCCTGGCACATGAGAACATTAGGACTGTATCCCTGCTGAAGAGCTCACTTTCCCTGTCTCTCCTGTTTCTCTTCTGCATAACCACAAAGCTCATTGTAACCTGTATTTCTCTTTCTTGTGGCATTACCTCCTTCACCTGTTGTGTACATCTTTGGTGGCTATACCTGTGTGATTAGAAGATTTTAAATCAGTCCCTTCATTTACACTGAAAGTCATGAATCAATTTAGATTCCCTGTACATCATTGCAAACTTTGGTAATCCTTTCTGTGAAACATGCTTTGAGGTTCAAGTTTATAACCAGAGATGAAACCTGCGATATTTCCTACAGTCTTGTCTGAAATTGTTGAGTAGGTCAGTGTCAGTTTTCAAGGTCTACAGGACTGACCAGACAGACTGAATGAGATAAGCATGTGTTCCTGTTCAGCAAAACCTTCCCTGCAAATCTTAAATCAATCCAGCACGGATCTTTCATAGCTTTTTAAAAAAACAAAACAAAACAAAACAAAAATGTGGTGCAGGCATCTTATTTTTATGTTTGCAGTTCTCAGTAGGTTTTGGTCAGGCTCACAGGATTGTTGTTTCTGGTGCAGTTGGGTTTAGGAGCTATAAGTCATTTCATGATGCTGACATCAACTGAGATTTTTCAAGCAGATTTCACAGTGAAAGAAGTGCAGATTTATGGTTTTAATTTCAGGAAATTTTTCAGATAATTTTGAGACTGCATTCTTTGAATCACTTTCATTTTAACTCATCAGTGGTTAAATCACATTTATTATCTGGTGGAGTTCTTTTGATAAAACAAGGTTAAAGATTTCTTTTAAAAGGAATTTGAACTTCAATGTTTGACTAAATACAAACATAAATACATAAATACATTTCCTTAGTGCAGGATAACACCAGTTTTAGTACATACTGTGTTTTGACATGAATAGCCTCATATTTTGTCGAATAAAGGAAAAAATGGAACAATAAGAGGCAGTTTCCCATTCTGGCTGATGAAAGACCAGGTTTTTGACTGATGTGAATTGGTACAGCTTTGTTGGCATCCACGGAGTTACAGTGGTTTACTTGAGTGAGCGATGTAAGTCTATGGATTGCTGTGTCTGGGATGGTTAAACTGGTAATTTGTTGTGTCTGCTTGTTCACAAGTCCAAATCCTTTGCAGTGCTATTCTGGGCACATGCAGAAGGGTGTGAAATGTCAAACTGAGTTTTTTTCCACTTGATATTTTTCCATGTTTCTTTTGTGTCTTTGTAAAAATCTAACAATTTGCATTGCTTTTTCAAGGACCTCTCTATCTGTGACTTCAATGAGCTGGTCAACTAATTATAGACTCATCAAAGAACAATTAACATAATCCTAAGGATTTTTTATTTGGTGCCTGCAGAGCTTGGATAATGAGTTCTGGGTAACCATGCAGCAGATGGTACAAAAAGACACAAGCTTTGAGTTTGCATTTTTTTCTGGGAGGGAAGATGCCTGATGAATGAGACACATTTAAAGATATTCTCTTGGAGCATATTAGGTCTGTATTAGATATGGTTAGTGTGGGACAAAATGTTTCCTTGCATGCAGATGCTTGTAAATAAAAATATTAAGAAAGAAAAAAGTCTGTGAGAGTGCTGGAGCCAATACCTTTCCCCTGTGGCTCATACTCTTGCTTTTGACCTCATCCCTGACTTCAGTTAATTTTGTTTTTCTTAGTTTTTATTCAGCTCAGGGGTGCTGGCAATGACACACCAACATCTAAATGAGCAGTTCATTGTTCTGCCACTGACATACAGCTGTAGCTGAGCAGCCTTTGCCTGGTTTGATGATCTGCTACCTGGTGGTCAGATCTAGTTTGTTCAGGCTTCAGGTCAGTGCTCCTTACAATCAAGAGAAGAAATCTTTCAGGTGAAATAACAGATGATGCATCCTGTCGAACTTGTTCACTGAAATTTCAAATGAAACTTCTCTCTTGTGTTCCTATGACACAGATTTTTCTGATGCTTCCCAAAGAAGGTGAGGTTATATTCTGTAATCTCTGGACATGCTGGCAGTGTAAGAAGCAGATGGGCCATGTGTGGATTTACACGAATTTCAATTCCTTTATCAGAAGGGTGAAGATTAAGCACTTCCAGAATATACCTGTTGTAGTTTAGTTGAGCCCTAAATTTCAGAGTAGTTGCTGAAGGGAGAGGACCTATTAGTCTCACATGGAAAAAGTAGTCATACCATTCTTGAGCTGTTACTCTGAAAGTCCTACTACTAGTCCTATTATTAGCCTATAATAAATAAAATAATTCTGGAGAAAAATGACGTTGGTAACTGAGGATGCTATGGTGCTCAGTTTCTGAAAAAAAAAACAAGAAAAAAGGGGAATTCTGTATTAGAAGGACAATTCTCATGTCTTATTTCAAACTGTCTTCTCTTGCAAACTTTCAATACAACTTTTGCATTAACAAAATGTTGAGGCTTTTAGTGTCTTTTTTTTTGAATACTGTGTCATTTGCATAGATAACTTGAATAGAGAAGAATTTTGTTAGTATCTTTCAGCTATGTACATGTCAATTGCTAGGAAATTTAGAGACATCTCATGATGTTCCTCTGAACTCTGGTGTTGCTCAGAGACTCTGAGCCTCAGGTATTAAAATATGTTCAGGTGTGTTACTCACTGACTGTGGATGCATCACTAGGTGTTGGAAATACAGTGTTTGCCAGCCACCCAAACCACACAACTATCTTTTTTTCCTCCTCTTGAATTTTTCTGCAGATATTTTAGAGCTTATGTGGAGAATATTCAAAGTCATCTAAATGATTTCAGGGCATTGTCCTGCTAACTGGAAATATCAGTTAGGACCCGTTGAAGACATTAGTCACATTCTGATGCTTTTAAGTTAATTTTGTTTCAAAGTTGATTACGCAGTAACTTTTAGGGAACCTAAAGGACTAAATGAGGGAAATGTGAAGCTTAAAAATCTAATTTTCTTTTGGGTGAAAAACCCCAAGAAGGCATTAACTTCATACAGGAATATAAAGTCTAATTTTTTTGAGTAAACAGTTACAATTCACTTCCTAAGTTTAGATTGATAGTTTGAGGAAAGATTTAGTAAGTTCAGTAAAAACTTTATATATATTTGCTTAATGTCAATGAGATTTGCCAAAGTGCACCTTAATTGCTTTTCTGAAGAACTGTTTTCCCTACCAACTTTTTCCCCCCAATACCAGGCTGATGAGTTCTGAAAATACTCTTCTGCAAGCCAGGGAAGAGGAAGGAGTCAAATACGAGCGGACCTTTGTAGCATCGGAATTCATTGACTGGCTGATCCAGGAAGGAGAGGCCACGACACGGACTGAAGCAGAGCAGCTTGGCCGCAGGCTTTTGGAGCATGGGATTATACAGCATGGTGAGAAATATACTGCCAACTAGTAAAAGCTACTCTTACTGGAGCACTTTCTTCTGGTGAAATCACGTGGAAATGCCCTTGTCTTCTTGATCATAATATGTTTAAGTTCTAAATGATTTCATAGAGGAGTCTAGGTAACTTTATTTAGTAAAAGGGTGGCTTTTTTGAAAGCTCATTGTATTAATTCTGAAAATTCAGCCTCAAATGCAGAATACAGCTAGAATTTGAGATTGTATAATAACACCATAAGGATGTGAATGAAAATCAATGCTCCTACATTTATGATAATTAACTTGTAGAACTTACTATCAGAAATATGTATTATTGAGGTAAATAGCGTTGTAAGGATCAAATAGAGATTATAGCCATAAATGATCTAAATTCTTTATGCACAGTAAAGATTTCAGGTTCTGTATATCTCCCTATTTGAAGACAGGAGCAGAGCACAGTCTGATGCTAGAAAAGCAACTTTCCCTCTTGGTCACGTGGCAGTTGTTCTAGTATGTTTGGGCAAGAAAGGAGATACTCACTTTTGGGTTTTTTATCGTATTTGTCCTGGTGGTATAATTTCTTTGAGGCAGGAATCAAATATTTTTTCATGATCCTGCACAATGTGTCAGAGTTCCTTCTGTTAGGAGTGCAGGAGACAGACAGAGTTTTCTCTCTGTACTGCCCCAAGGGTGAAGACACGAGCACCCCTGACACTAAAACCCATTCTACATGCTGTCTTCATCTGTTCTCAGTGCAAGGTGCCCTTCTGTGACCAGGCAGTTCCCGCCATAAATGTGTTGCAATGCCTCTGGGAGCGATGAAAGGGTGCCAGGAGGTGACAGAACAAGCTGGCAGAAGCTGTTAGCTACATTGCTTAGTGCCCAACAGGAAAGTAATGAGATCCTGGTGGTCTAAGTGTTGTCATATCAACTCTAATTCTGACAGAGGACAAATAATTGACAATATTAACAGCTTGTTAGTATACAAGGTGCTAGATTGACTAGGTTGCTTTGTGAAGAAAAAACAGTTTTAATGAATAGAGGAAAATGGGCATCTAAGTGACCTGCACAGTTCTGTCATGGTTGTAATCATGCTCACATTAACTTGCATTTACTAGGAGCTACTTCTGAATGTTTACAGTAATCAGCTTCCAGTTCTATAATTGCTTCCGTGCTTCCTATGATTTATAGGATGCCAACTGCTAGGAGCTTGATGGACAGGAAAGGTATACCACCCCTCCTCCTTTTAGGAGCAATAAATTAATTCCTATTTTTACCTGCACATTTTCTGTATAGGTAAACTTTACTTACAAGAAAAGAAAAAAGTTAGAGAGAAGTGAGATTTATGCTGATATTGATATTTTTGCAAAGGCAATAAGTGGGACTTGACATTTGGTGCAAAGCTGATTTTACTTTGGTACTGAAATCTTTGCAGAGGTAAGAAAGTCAGGATGTGGCTTCTAATGCAGATCAACCACTGTTTCACTAACTGAGGCAAGTGCTCAGAAGTGCACCTTACTAGGGAAGTAATTTTGCTGCTGACAAGCCAGGTTTCTGGGAACATTCCTGAGTGGCACTGGCCCTGCTCACCTTTAGGGATTGCTGTGGCCAGTTCTGCAGATTTATGCCCTGCCCATCCTCTTCTAATAGTCAAGAACACGTGCAAAGTGCCATTAGAAAGAGATTTGAAACTCATGAAGTAAATGGGTGCTGGGAATCGGCTGAATGCTGAGGAAGTGGCCTTCTCACTTGTCAGTACCAGGTCATCACTCCAAAAGACTGTCATCTTTCTCACTCAGCTTTTATTCAGGCTCAGGTAACTCAGTGGGGATTTCACACCGACTTGATAGGGAAGTAAAGTAAGATTGAATTATGTCCTTGAGATTTATCTTTTATGAGTGGACAGGCTTTTGCACACTCCTAAATGGAAGATTTCATTCTCCTCTGGATTTCACTGCAATAATTTGTCTAGATATTGTTAAGAATATTGATGAAAGTACTAGCAGATTTAACAGAGAGCTGGTTTGGGGTTCACTTTAGCAACTGGAAACGATCTGTGCATTTTGAAGGTTTGTATAATGCTGGCTTCCTCTAAAAAGGGAGCTCAAAATAAGAACTCTCGGTAAAGGACTGGGGATATAAACTGTAAGACAGCAGGAGTGGTATTCTCTCCCCAACACACTCCCACCCATCTTAACGAATTCTAGATCCAATTTAAAAACAAAAGAAAGATATTTTTCTGTCTCTTAGTACAGTAAATTGATTTCCGCATACTAAGCTTCCTTTGTTTTGTCTCGTCTCTCATCAGTAGTATCAAAACGTTGCTTGACACTAATTGGCATCCTTGTTGGCAGAACCAGCAGAAAGACTCTTGACTGAACAGGAGTGGAGAATAAAACATTTCCTGCCCTAAAGGCAGTTTTGTTCTAGCGGTATTGTTTGATACCCACAATATGGAATAAAATAAATCTTCCTTGTTATGAAGTATTTATTGCCTTACCTTATGCAATGAAAAGTAATAGGAATACTTGCATCAAATTGCCAATCCCAATAGTAATTTTTCTGCCACAACTGAATTATGCAATTTATTTTTACTGATGTTGACTTTCATTTCAGTTACCCAGAGAGCTATATTGCACGGCTGAGATACTGTGTTCAAAACAGCTTCCTGACACGTTTAACTTCACTTTAATTGGTCAGACACAAAGCAGGTTTCACACAGGAAACAAACACTGATGATAATTTTAAAAAGGAAAACAGTGGTTTAAGAGGAATTGTACAAATGCTGTAAAAGCATAAAATGTTTCAGTTTAAAAATAATCTTTCTGATCTCTTTGGGCCTATGTAACTATACTTATTTCCCCTGCCGTACATGAAAACAATGAAATGTGCTTAAGTGCTGAATTGCTTCCTTCCAAAATCCCGCTGGCACACACAAATCGTAACCCACAAACCACCATTTTTGCAAATAGGACCCAGATGTCCATTCCTATGGACTGGTACCCCTAGGTAGTATGGAATAAAAAAAATATAAGTATCAGGGAATTATGCACTGTACATTTCTTGAAGATTTGTGTTGGCACTGCAATTGCCCATAGTTACTTTGCGTTTGTGGCCTTCATCCAGAATACAGGAATAAAGATTTTGGGAAGAATTTTAAACATGGTGTTGCGCATTCAGTAGGGCAGGGACAAAAGGTGCACACATTTCTCAGCTGTAGAAAAGCCCATTTCTGGTAGAGTGAGGTGTGGAGAGCTTGATAATATTAATAGAAAAAATTTTCTTCCAGGAGACTGGATCTTCCTTAGTTCTTCTTCATATGGAAGTAGTGGGACAGATTAGCTACGGTAGTCAAAATTCACATGCAGCGATAGAAGAAGGAAGTTCTCTGTCAGCTCCAGAGTAGATCAGACCAAAGAGAGGACAGTCTGGGGGCAGGCAGATGTCATCTTGAACATCCACACACAGTCACAGCCCTCTCTGAGACTGAAAAACAGAGACTAATATGTCCAAGGATGAAGGAGGGTATCCACAGAGCTCCTTTTGGAATAATTTTTGTCTCATACTTGCTTATGGCACCTGCTGCAGAACTCATCCTGCACCTGTAGCTGCAGCAGCAGAGCACCAATGATATGACAGAATGAGATCTCCTGTCCTCCTCCAAGGACTTGTTGGAAGCTTAGGGGATAAAGAAACATCCACCTGCCTTACAGAAATATTTAAGGTCTGGAATCACCAGTGATAAATACTTTTGATTTTAAAATCTAGTTAATACTGTTGAGAAGGACCTATGCTTTCTTAGGATAGCACCTGCATCTTGCAAGATTAATATTTGCATTCCCCCACTGTGGCAGCAACCAAACCATATCGCATTTATAAATACTTTTCAATATATTATTGAGTGTAAATACATGGTGATTGCCCTGTAGCACTGATGGTATGGTGTGTGCCACCAGTTGGGCCTGTGAGAAATGTGGATCTGAGCAGCAGCATTTACCTTTCCGTGCTAAATCACATTCTGTCTATTTTGCTGTTGCCGTTTCCCAAAATACTGCTGATGTTCAAGTCCATGTGCTTTGTGTTATTTCCCCCCTGACATCTCTCAAGCACTTTGCCTGGACAGTGACCACAGCATGGTTCAGCATGAAGTGTTTTGTATAGCTGTTCACTCTGCTCAAGGGGGTTGAGATGCAGATTCCCAGACTCAGGTCAGCGGCAGAAAAAGTGTGACGAGTTCTCGAAAGGCTTTGCTTTCCTGAATGAGTGAAGGGTGGAAAAGTCTCTTTTGGAGATGACACACTAACAGCTATCTTCTTTGAAACATGTGGTCTACCTAAACTTCAGTAAAACCTATGACATTGTTTCCCACACTATCCTCCTGGGGAAACTGTATTCTCATGGTGTGGGTGGGTGTACTCTTCACTGGGTGAAAAACTGGCTGGGTGACTGTGCCCAGAGTGTTCTCCAGGGCTAATGTCTTTATCAATGATCTGGACAAAGGGATCAAAGGCAGTGTCAGCAGGTTCACAGATGTTTATTGGGAGTTTTGGTCTGCCAAAGGGTAGGAAGGCTCTACAGAGTGATCTGGACAGGCTTGATTAATGGGCCCCTCACTGCAAGAAAAACATTGAGGGGCTGGAACATGTCCAGAAATGGGTGATGGAGCTGGTGAAGGGTCTGGAGCACAAGTCCTTTGAGGAGTGCCTGAGGGAGCTGGGGATGTTCAACCTGGAGAAAAGAAGACTCAGTGGAGACCTTATCACTCTCTACTACTACCTGAAAGGAGGTTGTAGCCAGGTGGGGGTCAACTGGTTCTGCCAGGTAACAAGTGAGAGGACAAGAGGAAATGGCCTCAAATTGCACCAGAGAAAGTTTAGGTTCGATATTGTGAAACACCTCTTCATGAAAGGGTTGTCAAGCACTGGAACAGGTCCACCAGGAAAGTGGTAGAGTCATCACCCCTGGAAGTATTTAAAAGATGTGTAGATGTGGCACATAGGGACATGGTTTAGTGCTGGATTTGGCAGTGCTGAGTTAATGTTTGATGTTGATCAGCTTAGAGGTCTTATCCAACCTGAATGATTATATGATTATATCAATGCTAAGATTTTGTATTGGCAGTAAATATGTGGTAAGATGTCTTAGGCATGATATCAGTATCTTCTGCTCCTACTTTAATATAGCTCAACTTTTTAAGTTTAATGAGTAAATTGCACTTGACCAGACTTAGTGTGTCCAAGGCAGACACATGTTCTGCTGGCTTAGTGTAGAAGCAATGCTTAGCACAGACTCTTATCAGCTCTCAAGAGTTAATCTTTTATCAGCAAGACTCCACTGTGCAAACTACCTTCAGAGATGAAAACAAACACTTTGTAGTGACTTAGTGAGAACAGTAAATATTGACATGTGTTATCTCCCTGTCTCTGCAGAAAAGTCTTATACATATATTTAACTTTCCCTATTGTTTGTGAGGACTCTGTACCTTTATACTACAAAATTTCCTTTATGAAGATGATCAGTGCATTTAGTTTTAGGCATCAAGACACATGATGCAATTGAGAGTTTGTTATAATTGTAGAAGTAGATTAAATATCTAACAAAGTATTATATCTCTTGCTTTTGTTGAGAAGCTTTCCCTCTTCTAAAATTGCTGTAAATAAAGAAGTATGTTTTATTTACCTTAGATGTCCAAATACTTATGGTTAGCTGATATTTCATACTTTGAAAGTGAAAATTTGCCATATATGTGAAATATCCATTCCTTCCTTAATTCAAGACTCCTCTGTGGAACTCCTTTCTTGGAAATATCAATTGCAGGTAGCAATTTATAAGTATCATTGAACCATGTCATAAATCCTTGACTTAATTGGTCATAGGTTTTCTCCTCCAGATTTAACGCACATATTTTTAAATACAATTTTTCTAGTTGATCTAACACCTGGATCACATCAGCTGTTGGATATATGCAAGATTTCACTATGCTAAAAATTATAAAATATCACATTTTCACAGGTGATACCATGATTATCTTAGTAAAATGCAAGCTTTCAGTTGGTATAAGCCTGGTTCCCCCTGTGCCGATGCCGTGAAGAAGCACTCAGTTGTTCATGTGGCAGTTCTTTCCTGGCAGTTTCCATACATAGGAACAGCAACCTCACCCACAGTAATTCAGCTGCTTATGCTAAATCTGGAGACCACTTTGCATATTTTTCATGATTTTGCCCTTGTAGGAAAGTCAAAGAATAAGAACTTCATATGTAATTTTATAATCTCTCAGTTTCTTAGTCTGTCAGCTTCTTATTGTGCTCTTCTTCCAATTGTCTTTATCTGCAGCAGGAATGGATTTTGGTTTTGAAAGAGCCACACGCTCTGTGCTTTATGTAAATAACATACGAAGTCTTGTTTTCATATTAACTACTGAATTCTGTTTTTCTGACAGAGAATGGGTTTCAGTTTTTAACAGCTGCAACAAAAAAAAAAAAAGAGATACCCAGATGGGCCTTTTCATCTTCTGCTTCCCTTGCCACAGACTGTATTTTCCATACTTTATTAGGAAGCAAAGAGAAGCAGTTGGCTATGATCTGTAAACTTGCTAAATTAAAGATGATAAATCCTCATATACAAACTGAAAAGACTGCTGAAATGCATGTGATTCAATACTGGATTTTCATGCTACAGTAATATGTGTTTGAAAATAGACTGAAAATAGAGGACAAACTGACTGGAAAGACAAAATGTATATAGAAAAACTTATCTACATACCTATTTTAAGGCAGCTGAAATGAAATGTTAATGCACTGAGCAGAACATACTTCTTTAATAAGAGCAGGATACTCTGAATTTCTGTTCCCAAGGAACTCTTGGCAATTTTCCGTCATAATCCTGATGCTTTAAAAACAGTATAAAAGTTGTCTAGACTTTTTTTTTTGCACTGCATAAATATACCACAGTTCATTGAAACAGCTCAGGGAACATGGTTCCTTTAATATAGCACAGCATTTTTTTCTGTACCTACTTACAGTTCCAAGACCTACTTATTTCTGGACATGCTTACTGGCTTCACCCTTAGTAGGATGAGCTGGAACAGCTCTCTGGATTTTGTATTTCAGGACTAGGATCTGCTTTGCAGTTTTGTACAAGAGGATTGGTGGAAATAAGAGCAGTTCTAGCTTAAATCCATAGTCTATTCAGAGTGAATTCCTAGCAATCCAAATGAGAAAACATTTAGCACAGCTGCACTGCTGAAAGTTTAACATGCTGGTTGAATACATTCACAGGTGGTCTTATCTCCAGTCTGTGTAGCATATAAACATTCATAAAAGGTGGAAATGCAAGTGCAGTGTTTATATGGTACAGAGAATCCAAGACCCAGGGCTTTGTGCTCACTGAACATCTGTAGTCTCTCTCTCTGGATTTGTGGGAGCTCCAAGCAGGTGCAACTCATCAGCGTGTAAGAGGAAACTAATCTGAATAGGTGCCATTATTGAAATGCATTTGCAGTGGCAGATTAGCAGAAAAACAGGAAGGCTTTGAGAGGAGTGGGAAAAGCATTGTCCAATGCCGAATAAAGTACCAGTTACTCTCCTCCAGCCACACGTGTGTGGGTGCAAGGCAGGAGTGGAAGAGGAGTGGTGTGGTTGCGTGGCAGAGGTAGGTAGTGTGCAGCAGAGTAAGGACTGGCCAAAAGCTGTGCAGTCACCTTGTGCAGGTCTCAGCAGCTGGTCAGTGTTTCCAAGCCTGTGGACTCACCACCGCTCTGTGAAATCCAAAATGGACACACACTTGTACTATTTCTCTGGCAAGGGACCAAAACTGTGCTGGCCAAAGGCCTCAGGCACAGAAGAGACAGGGTCAGCAAACTGTGTGCTATCCACAGAGAGAGGCATTTTTTAAAGGAACAAGTATTTTATGGTGTTGATCATTTCCTTGTCTTTTAAAGACTGGATCTGCTTTGGAGAGGGGAGCAAGGAAGCAAAATGATATGGAGCAGGAGCCAGATCCTTCCTTCCCTGGGCACACTTTGGGTGCTGGTGAGAGCTGCTCAGGCCATGACCTCCTTCAGATAACCCACTAGCCCTGTTAGTCCCTGTAGCCCTGCAGTATATGTCTCACCATCCTGCATTTGTTTTTGATACAATGTCCAATCTTTTGGGGCAATACCATGCCACTCCAGAGATCAAAACTGGTATGGTTATCTGTGACTTGCTATATAAAAGTGCAGACTATTGCAGCCAGTAATAGGAGAGGTCCAGAATAGTCTTCTGCAGCTTTGAACTGGGTTTCAAATAATTTTAGTAGAGAAAACTACGTCATTTAAAAGATGAGGTGTACATTTTGAATAGACTGGGTCTGCTGCCTTGTGCAGCAAAAGGCTTGGAAATGTGTTGAGGACTGCTGGAAAGTGTTCAGTGCTGCTTTAGTCTTTGAGTGGGAAAAGATATGACATATTCACGCTGAAAACTCCATACAGTCTGCTCATGCTTTTATAACCTCTACCTCTTAACCCCAGCACAAGCACACTCTCACACAAACAAACAAGCACACACTTCAATGTGTCCTTAGCTCTCTTGAGAACAGCTGCTCATCTGCCTCTGCGGGGAACTTTGATCTCCTTGCTGCTGCTCCCTGAACATGAAACAGCCTTTTCCCAGCTCCAGCCATGAGCTTCCTTCGTGTCAGCCTTATTTCTGGGGACCCACAGAGCAGCTGGAGTGCATCACTGGATGTGGCCTACTGGAGACTGCAGCTTTCAGCTGGTAGAAAACATTAATCACTGCAGTGGAGATGTACACAGATTATCAGTGCTGAAAATCATGGGGAATTGAAGTGGTGGGAGGGATTTAGGGGAAAAGCCAGTTATGAAAATGGCCTGATTTTTAAGGCATGAGTCATACCATTTATTAAAATAGGCTTTATACTTTCTAAAGCCTCCTCAGTTCTATGAAATCAATGTAAAGCTAATATTTCTATCTCTGCTGTGCATCAGCTTCCTTGAAAAAGTGGAAAAGAAAAGGCTGTTTGAGCTCCATGCAGATCCTGGGATTTTATGTCAGAATCAGAAGCTGAAAGAAGATTTGCATGGATGTTACTATTTATATTTTATATATCTGAACAGAAACTGTGAAGCAGCCAGGAACAAGAAGCACTAAAGCTGCAACATTAAGTGCTCCTGACCAGAGAAAATCCAAAATAAATATTCTGATTTTTCCCTTCTTAACAATAATGTAAATGTTGAATGACCAGACAAAATCCCTGCTGATGAAATTTGCCAACTCTATGGACAGATGAGACAATAAACAAATAATTCAACTCTATTAATTAAGTGGCCATTACCCCAAAAGAGATGTATTTTTGTATAACTGAGGGTATAACTAGAAGGCAATACATCCTAGCAATGAGAATACAGGCTCCACTCATTGCCACCAAGCACTGCTGTGCAAGGAAGGGGGATGTACAGGACACATATTGTTTCCATTTTGTGCTGTTTGTGTAGTACAGTTGTAGTAACTGTGACCCTGAGACGTACAAAAAGGACAACAGCAAGTAAGAGAAGGGGAGTGAGGTTGTAACTGTGGGCATGCAGTTCCGGTAAGTGGATTTTTAGGAGAGATGAAGAAATTCTGAAGAGGATTCAAGGAGGGTTAAAAAAAAAAAAGCTCAGAATTTAAGGAATATTATTTATTTGATAAAAGGTGTGTTTGTGAGTTGGTTTCATCTCTTCACAGACTTCTTTGCAAAGATTTTTGACCCTTATGTAACTTCCTGAAGAATGTGTGACAAAAGCCAGGGATGAGCACCTATAAACTAAACAAATTCAGCCTTGAATGAGATCTTTATTGCCTGGCAGGTAAAGTAACTGAAGGCTTGAAGAGCTCATAAGAGCAAGAGTAAAGGGATTATTACAGACTGCCTTAAGATACAAGTAAAGCAAACATTGTTTTGTAAGATTAAAACATAATTTTTAAATTCCATTTCTGGGAGAAATTTTGTGGTCTGTGTATGTGGGAGATTAGACTGGTAGGCTGTGACCATACATACCTCCTAAGTTTGATACTGGTAACTGTGAGTTACTGTTGGTGCCTTTCCTTCCAGGACCATAAACACTCTTCTGCACTTTTATGATTTGGGAGGTGGCCAATCACCACAGTTTTACTTTACTTTCTCATTTATTTCTATTGCATAAGATGCACATTGTAACGTGAACATGTTGCCACCCGTGAATTAAATTGGAATGCGAAACATGAAGTCACCCCACCTTGCTCTTTGCATCACCCTTATAATGTACAAATACAGGTCCTGAAACCTGTCAGCCATGGTCTGACTGTTTAAGACAAACTGAAATGGGTGCCAGTTTGCTTTTCTATGCTCCACTATGAAGGGCAGTGAACTAATTCAGGAGTAGTTATGTCAGTCCCTATCTAGGGGCAGGAATTTCCATGACAGGTACAGATACCTGGAGCAAGAGCCTTGTCAACTGCCACAAGTTTATCTGCTACTGCCTCTGAGTCAACACTCAGAGGTAGCAACCTCTAAATTACCTTTAAAGAAATTTCTCCCAAGCAAGTCTGTGCAACCCTCTCAGCATTGTGCCATCAGTTTGGAAAAGTTTTGCACTTCCACTTTTATCTTCTGCTTGCAGCAAAATGCAGGCTGCAAAAGTGGTTGAGCTGCGCGCCCCTGCCTGTACCTGTACCTCTCACCTGGCAACTACTGAGTGTAACCAAACCAATCTTCGTTGTGTGCTGTGCATCTGGCATTCACATAGTTGTCATTTATCAAGGGCAAGGGTATGAGTAACTTCTCCTGGTTCATGCTGAAAATTAGCCACTGCCCCTGAGGAATGCTTCAGAGGCAGCCAGCACACATCTGCCTCCACCTCAACCTCTTCCTTCTCATCCATCAGAAAGATCTGGAAATCCTGTTTTGCAGAGTTTTCCAGATACAGTCATCCTTAGGCAAAGCCACAGCCTGGACGTTTCATTACCAATCATAAATAAAGTCAGATGATTAAACAAAAAAAGCCCCAAGGGGCAAGGTTGTAATTTTGGTGAGAGATTTTATTTGATGATGTATGCAGAAGGAGATGGTCTGAGCTATAGTACTCTTGTTTATATTTTCAGCTTCTTCTTAAATATGCAAGAAGTTACCAGGTGCTCATCATGGCTAGGCTTCATGAACGAAAATATGGGAAGGGCTCTACCCACGCTTGCTGCAAGTGCACTGATGGCTAAAAAGGCCGATGCGGGACAGGCAAGTCCGGTTGCAAAAAGCAGAGTGGAACGTCTCCTTAGGTGGTAGTGATGAGACACGGTTCTTTCTGCGTTGTCTTTTCTCCTCAAGACTGATTCTATGTGCGTTCTCAAAGGAGGCAGCAGCATTATGGATGGTGTATCTCCATGTCTCTCGATTGGAGGCCAGAATGGACCACTGATGGCAGTCAATATGACCAACACTGAGATGTTGTTTCAGGGAGTCCTTGTTTCTCCTATTTGGAGCTCCTCTGTTGCAGCAGCTGATGGCGAGTTCACCATAGAGCACAATCTTAGGGAGGCGGTGATCCTCCATCCTGGAGACGTGCCCTGCCCAGCGCAGCTGCGTCCTCAGCAGCATGGCCTCAATACTGGTACCAGGTGTTACAAACACATTATTTGCTCAAACTGAGGATGCTGTTACTCTATCACTGTCACATGAAATATGAACTATCTTTAGAAATGAGGAATAAAACTATGAAAGTCAATGAGTGCTCCAGATTCTGTACTAATACTACTTGTCATAAGGATTCTGGCTGTAAACTCTTTGTTGTGAAAATAGTCTCCAACACACAGTAATTTATCTTAATTTTTCTACTTGCATTCATTTATTGTACAAAAATTTACCCTTTCTTGTACTAAAACAGTTACAGGAGAGATTAATTACTTCCATGAGAAACCTAAGCTTTGCTATTTTAAGTATATAAATATTATAAAACTACAGTCAAAACAAGTACGGTTACTCTAAAATACGTTCAGTATCTTAGCATAAAAGTGTTTACATTGTCTAGTTTTGTGGTCAGTAATTCACAGTTTCAGAGTGCTTTGTGATGTCTACAGCACCAGTGTGTTTTGATGTCTGATAATCATAATTTCTGAATATAGTGTAACAATATTTAACTTGAATCAGAAACCATACTGATATTTCTTACATTGCAATAGGTTGGCCTCAGTAATTTTACTTCTTCGTCTTTCATTTAAGATTATGAATCAGTAGCGCTGAATAAGTAAAGCTTGCCTTTATAAGATTAAGATGGCTTCAAAAAAAAGATTAATTTTATTTAAATTAGTTGCTCTAATGATGAGGGAGGATATTGCTAGATATTGCTACTTATTACATCAGTGATCTTAAAGTGAGACTGGTAGTTGTGAACACCTACGTAACAGTAACAAATTCTTGTAATGCTAAATTTGGCCTAGCAAAGCCACTTGGCAGTTTCTATATCTGTGTGGAAAACTGTGCCCTGAGGATAATGCCTAGGACGGGCTTCTTACTTATTGTCTGGATGGCTTGACACCCTTGGACATGATGACTGGACTTTTTAGTCTTTGGGGTTATTTCTTCAGCTCACAAGCAACAAGTGGCATAGTGGTGGTTTATATAGACTGAAGATTAGTGCCTGCAGTAGAAGGCCAGAACACTGAGTAATATAGGCTTGATTGACCTCAGTGCATACCTATGTTGTTGTTGTTGTTATTGTTTGCACTTTACATTTAAATACCTATAGCTTGTCAGTTCTTATGATTCAGTATTGGAAGAAAACCAATTTTTAAAGTAGGTAAATCCAGACCCTAGATACTTCATGAAAAAGGCCAACTGTTAGAAACTACTTCTGTGTAATGTGATCACAGAACTTAGGTGAAGATGGAGAAAATGGTACCCATTACACCTACTGCAGCTATTTAAGATGCTGCAGTTCTAATGCAGGGAGTTCTTCAGAAGGCTTCCCTGCAGTCAGATCCTGCAGGAGTCAGAGTGCTTTCAGGGCCTGGCACAGAGCTCTGTCCACAACCACTGCACTTCTCATCACTAGTAAGAAGCAGCATCAGTGGCAGCAAACAGCAGAAGTTGTGGTGATGCTGCTCTCTGTGGGTAGGCACTGTACTGACACCAGCAGCCTGGGATTTGCTCTCAGTGCCAAAGTAGGTTGCAATTAAGACTTTTGTTCATTATGTAAGAAATGATTTTTGGCCAGATGCCTGTTCCCGAACCTTGTGTATCCATGTGAAGGGGGGAAGTGGCCTGCAGGAAATGTCTGGGACACGGTGTCTGTGTTGAACAAGACAAGAGGAAATACACAGGTCTTGCTTTTTGCTGAACAAGGTAGTTGGACAAAGCTCCCACAGGCTGCCCTGTACTGATGAATTTACACAAACATCAACATAGAGAGCTAAGTCTAGAGTGTAGAGAGACCAGAAGCAGCAAGTAGGACACAGAGGAAGCATGTGTGGAGGTGGACCATTATGCAACCTGTCACAGAGACAAAAAGTTGATGGATTGTGTCCAGAGAAGGGCAGCAAGGATGGTGAAGGGGCTGGAGTAGAAGCCCCATGAAGAGCAGCTGAGGGACCTCTGGTTGTTCAGCCTGGAGAAGAGGAGGCTTAGGGGAGACCTTACTGCTGTTTATAGCTACCTGAAAGGAGGTTGTAGGCAGGCGGGGGTCGGTCTCTTCCCTCAGGCTCCCAAGTGACAGGACGAGAGGACACAGTCTTAGGCTGCATCAGGGGAGGTTTAGGTTGGATATCAGGAGACACTTTTTCACAGAGAAAGTGATTTCCCGTTGGAATGGGCTTCCCAGGAGGTGGTGGAGTCACCATCCCTGGATGTGTCTAAGGATAGGTTGGAACTTAGTGGCATGGTTTAGATGGTTTAGATAATAGATTGATGTTGGTTAGGTTGTTAAGTTAGGTAAAAGGTTGGACTTGATGGTCTCTATAGTCTTTTCCAACCTTGTTAATTCTGTGTGTAAAGTACTTCTATTTCCACTTGACATTAAGAAGCGCATGCCATTAATCAAGGTAGTGTAAAAGATTCCTCCCAGCACAGGCCACTACAATTCCTACTTTGTTATTGTCACTGTAAAAGCATGTATATTGAAGCTACCTGTTTGAAGCTACCCACCTTCCTCCTCTTTCTGAGTCTGCAGAGGTGGCAAAAAGACCTCTGAGTGTTGCTTCCTTTCAGCAAGGTCTGTGATGCACACATTGCAGGTAGGTATGCTCTGATTTTAATCCTACCAGGCATACACTTTCTGTCCATTTGTTTTCTTAGTGTCCAACAAGCACCATTTTATGGACAGCAACTTGCTCTACCAGTGCAGAATGAACTTTCGCCGGCGGCGGCGATTAATGGAGCTCCTCACTGAGAAATCCCGCTTGGTGCCTGAAAGCCATGACAGCCCGTTTTGCCTGCGCAAACAGAACCATGACAACAGAAAACACACCAGTTTTCTCTCAGGTGACTCATCAACTGTACTGGTATATATAGGGTGACTCCATGGAATGTCAAAAAATCGACAAGGCGTGTCAGTGTTTGGAAAAAAAGCAGGGCTGGTATTATGTATCCCCATTCATAGGGATTGTCCATCCACTCAATTTACTGAATCTTTAGCTCCCTGGAGTATATCCGTATTAATAGCATTTCAGATGCTGATCCGAATTTGATGTTCATGAACAAATAGAACTGGTTAAAATCCCCAAAGCTCAGAGTAATTTGTTATACGTGAAATTTTCAAGAATTAAATTAAAGGGAAGTGTTCCTGCAGCATTCATGTAGAGCAATATCTAGTAGAATTGAAAGAAGTAAAAGGAAAACTAGAAAAACTTGGTTCCCTACATTGCAATGCCTCTTAAAAGACACTGCAGTGGAAGCAGTTTAGCCGTCCTTTTAGCTACAGCATTACACTCATGCAGTGACTCTTCTAACTATGCAGGACTCATTAACCCATTCCCAGTGCTGTCAGAAAAAGCATGGCTTGTTGCTGTTGTTTTGAAGAAACCAGGGGAATGGCTTAATAACTGATACCAGTTCCCTTTCTCTATTATCTCTGTTTTTAGTGAGTCCCACCAAGGAAATAAAGATTGTGTCGGCAGTGCGGAGGAGCAGCATGAGTAGCTGTGGCAGCAGCGGGTACTTCAGCAGTAGCCCAACACTCAGCAGCAGTCCCCCTGTGCTCTGCAACCCCAAATCTGGTGAGCACCGGGACCCCTTACAGTGCACAGGAGCCAGGGTGCAAACAGGAGAAGGCAACATGAAGAATGCCTAGCATCACACCTAAGCTTATGTTTTCAAGAATACATTAAAAATTCACAGTGTCACAGGTTTTGTAGGCCGGAGGGGTCTGTTATGGTCTTGTAGCCTGAAGTCTTGCTGAACACAAGCCAGACGTCTTCCTCTAGTAATCTCTATGTCTCTGTTGTGGTTTGAGCTCCAGTTTGTCTCTTAGGAGGACATGTAGTCAGAGGGCTAGATTTGCCTCTTCATTGCCAAGCTCTGAACCAATTCAAATCTCCTCCTAGAGACGTTCCTTTGGTGCAAGTCAGAAGAGAGTTTAACTATCCAGTGGCTGCTTGAGCTGCTCTGAAATAACCCCACTCAGAAACAGCAGCTTCTGAAAACAAAAAAGAAAAAAAAAAGCAGCATTGTTTAAGCCTCTCAGTGACCATTTCAGCCTTTTTGTTTGTTTAAGTCTTGCACTGGTCTGTTTCAGAAGGTAAAAGTAGTGTTGAAGCTTATTTTCCTTTTGAAAGGATTTCCTATCCAACACCGGAAGGTTAAACACACCCATTCTTCCACAATTCACTTAAAATTGTTTCTTACTGTACATCTGGGAAGAGGAAAAACAAGATAGATATTGTTTCAGCCTCTCTGTTTCCCTCAGAAACCGCACCAAATTTCAAAGCAGGGTTCCTGCTGCCCTTTGAGCTTATTATTTCAAATTTACCGTGTCTCTTCTGGTGGTGTGGGGAGTACTGTGCAGTGAGGTAAGGCTTCAGAGGGTATGTGTAATCTTTGCTTTCAGAGAGATGCTGGCATTTGAAGTGATTAATAGAGAGTGCCTCAAGCACTAGATGAATGCTGTTCAAAACATTGACCATTTACTCTGGAGAGGATTGAACTAAAGTGCATTTCATTCCTGCTGTGCAAAGTGGCCACTAGAAAGAGAAGCATAGTTACAGGGATATTTTCCTTCTCTCTCCTTTTAGCATATTTCCTTGCCTCTCCTTAGGCTCAGCTGAGAATTCAGTATGAAGTTCTGAAATAAAATAATTTGAAAAACTCAGTAGGATACTATGCTCAGAAGCCATAACCCCCCTACAGCAGACCTGCTGTCCAGCCTGGAAATGCTGTCAGTGCTAGTGGTCATTGCATCCTCAGAGTGTGTTGCTGTTGGGTGTTCAGCACCATCTTCCAATATGCTTACCCCATATACGAGGGGCCTGCCTCTATGTGATGAGTGCCACGGTATCATGTTTTGGCAGAATATTTCTCAGGTATACTTCCCCAGAAACACTCCGGTAGATTTTATACGGGGAGATCTTTGTTTCCACTGTATTAATTACATCCTGGAAAACTCCCTGGGACAGATAAAACAGCATTCATGCACTGTCCCTAAATGTGTGTGTTATCTGAAGTATGCCAACAAAATTCCATTCATTTATGGTTCTGATTTTATATGAGGTGTCAACCCATGAGTAGTGAGAACAAGTTTATTTTAATGCAGCTGGTTACACAACACTGGAAGAAAAAAGAACAGCCTGATGTTGCCCTTGCATAAAGTCTTTATTTTTTAAAAGAAATTTTCCCTTAGGACTCGTTTTCAAACTCTGAATAGCTTTAACAGATTCATATTTGAAACAGGACAGCCATGGGTTTATAAACAGACTGATCCTTAAGAATTATACAATTACTGGCCATGTAGGGTTGTTTCTCCCATAGTGCAAGTACAAATCCACACATCAGCTCATATAGGTTAACATAAGGCTGTCAGATGTAAATGTTATGAGGAATTCTTAATCCTCTGCTGGACTATAAAGAGATTTTGTTCACAAATAGTTTCCTGCTATCCAGACGCAGAACCTGTCGCTGAACTACGTGCTAAGAAACACAAGGAAGAGGTATATTTATTGTCAGACAGGTTCTCTCACAGGCAAACACTTCAAAAAACACCAAGGTCATGACTTGACCAATCATGTAGAAAAACAATCATCAAACAAAAAAAATTTTCTAGAGGTACTGTGAAGGGAGGCACATAAGGGAGCGCTGCATGGTTGATTAACCTGATTCTGACTTGTCGAATGAGCACAATTGTTCAGTTTTTTTATGTTGGCCAGACATGCTCTGCAAAGTGTAACACTGGCTAAATGACAGTTTGTCAAAATCCATGGGAATATTAAAAAAAAGTTATTAGTTTGTGTGCTAGAATTTTCTGTGCTCCCATGAATACCATTAAGAAACTCAAGAATACTTTCAAATACCGTCTGTAGGAAATCTTGTCTCCCACCTGTGACTAAAAAGTTATTATCAAGATATCATCAAAATGATTTATGACTAAAAGAAAAGCATCCATAATTTTAAGGGTGAAGCAGGCCAATAGCGTGAAAAATATATATCTTTCTGTTGTCCTCTGTCTTGTGAAGCATTCATTCAAATAAAAAATAGTATTGATTTGATTTGTCAGAACTTTAAATTTACTTAGTTCAGAGGAAAGTTACCCCATTACATAGCAAGGTAATTAGGACTCACCTGCAGAAACTTACTGGCATTTCCTTTCATGTAAAATCCCAGACAGCTATAGGTTACTAGCCTGTCACTGGGCCAGATGGAGTCATGGGTCTGTGCGTATAACGGGAGAAATCTTTTGAGATGATTCCTGAAACAACCATGATTTTTTTGTTACTTAATTCTGTGATTCAAACCTGACTCAGATGAAACAGCAGAGAGCACCCAATAACCCAATTGGGAAAAAAAAGCTGCTCCATGCTAGGAAGGTTGGTCACTTGTTTCAACACTGGAAGCAGGAACAGCCACTTCTGTTGTTTGTGATAGTGTTTAGGAGATTTTGATTGTAGACAAAAAAGTCTGTTGGCCTCAATTTTCCAAAGAGCTCATCATTTATATCCATTCTGCAGGCTTTTCCTTGGCTTTCTTACTACTTTCAAGCTAGTCTGCAAGAAATGAAAGCATATATGGGAAGTGGAACCCAAAAGATGTATCCCAACACTGTATCTTATTTATTAGGAGAAACTCCAGAGGAATGTTTATATTGAATATTCATTTCTATACCTCCACAGTATTAAAAAGACCTGTGACTGCTGATGAGCTCTTAATGCCTGGAGCCCCATACGTAAGAAAAACTTTCACGGTATGTCTCCAGTATTTTTCTTTATTTTCTGCATGTTGTATGCATAAGACAATTCAAACAGACATTTTCTGATGGGATAATTAGAGCTTATTTGCATTTGCTGAGGTTTGCACTTTAAAACCCCAAACTCTGTTATCAGTACTTCCACACGTTCAGGTCCGATGCAGCACTTGTTTTATTCGACAACTGTCTTTATGCCAATGTGGTACTGCTGGCTTAAAAGGAGTGCAAAATTACATAAAGCACATAAATAATATTTGTATTATACAAACTCATCTAGACTTTGTCTTCCTGGTAGTACTTGTTCTGCAGGAGTGGAACCTAAATGAAGTTTTCTACCAGGGTCTTCTACATGATGTGACAGAAATTTTGACTCATATACACTGTGAGAGCCTTTCTGTACAGACATTTTTGAACCTAGTTATTGGAAGCATTACAGCCTCGTACTTCAACCAAAAAAGTTCATTAAAAGCAAGAGGAATCATTTTGATAGAGCCTTTCCCATGCTTGACATAGCAGCCTGTAGACAATGTCCTCTACTATGTGTTGGAAGTATAGAGGTGTTGAAATTACATCTTGGACTGTTTGGATGTTGCCTCCTTGAATTTCATGGAGCTGCTTGAGGGTGATCATTTCCTTTTCTCTTTCCAGATTGTTGGTGATGCAGTGGGCTGGGGCTTTGTGGTGCGGGGGAGCAAGCCCTGCCACATCCAGGCTGTGGACCCCAGTGGGCCAGCAGCTGCCGCTGGGATGAAGGTGGGTTTTCAAAATAGAATTATTTCCCAGGGGAATTTGTGCTGCTTAGTGAAGGTCTGGGCTACCTGTACTTGGGGAGTGTCGAGTGCCTTTGTCTCAGTTTCAAGCATTTGTGCGCAGTGAGTTCTGCAGCCTTCCTCTCCCCTGCCCTGTCCTGCCCTCCCCTGCCCTGCCCTGCCCTCCCCTCCCCTCTCTTCCCTCCCCTCCCTTCCTCTTCTTGAGATTCCTGAAGTACCTCTTTCATATCAAACTTTTTTATCCTTTCCAAGTTCCTTTCCTGACCCTTTTTGGAGTGAGGTTTTTTCAGTTGGTTGGCTAATTTTGGTGGCAGTGATGTTTTGGTTGGCGTTTTTTATTTTGTTTTCATTTTTTTTTCAATTGCGCACAATTTTAGCTTCCCTCCTTACTTTGAAGTTTATGTTGCTGCTGGTATGCAGCTTCTGGACTTTGTCTTTGTAAGAGGCAAAGTCAGATATACCTAATGAAAGTGAAGCTTGCATAGCCTGCTGTTCACTGTAAAGCAGTTAAGATTCAAGACATTTTGGAAAGAAGAATGGATGATGATACTTTCACATTTCATAAAGAGTTTAAATAGTTTCACACATGATTTAAGAGTCAATAAATACACATTCCATGTATTGCTACTGTAGAGCCCATTGATTTACCCGTGAATTTGAATCACATCCTGCATACATCTGTGAATTAATCTCTTCCTTGCACAACGGGGAAAAAAAATTGCGTCAAAAAATTATGTCAAGTGCAGGTAAAACCAAGAAAGGGAACCTGACTGCTACACGTGCTCCAATTCCAGACTGGGCCGGACAGAAAAACTAAATTATCACTTTATGTCATGTTTGCTGTATGGCAGCAACACAGATGAAGGTTTCAGGTGTATTCCACATGCATCTCAGTTTGCCATGAATTTTGCCCAGCCTTCTAATTTGTCTTCACTTTCCCATCACACTGAGACCAGCTGTCTTTTGTCCATATATTCACACTCACCAATCTGGAGGCAACAGGTGCTGCCACGACTCCAAGGATGTGCATCCTGCCCATTGCATGGTACAGACCTGCCATGGCACCCTCCTTAGCAAGTGTATTACAGGAGTTTCTCCTCTCTGGTGCTTTGTTAGCTTGTTTTTAAATTTAATTTATAAGAACATACTGTCTTTGAAACCTTTACTGGTTTTCAGTATGGGCAGGCAAAACCCCTGGGACAGGGAATGTCAGCTGCAGGGCCTGTTGCTGTGTGCAGCACCCAAACACATCCTGCTGGCAAACAGCTTGAATCATGAGGGAGCTGGAATTTTTTGATATGTTTTATACAATACCTAATTATAATATGCAGTTACAATTTTTATGTGAAGACTGTAATTTTCAAATACTAATCCTGCCTTAAGGAACCTACGTTTAAAAATAATTCATTTATTCATGTGCATGTTTTAGATCTTGAACTTGGGAGTTTAATATTTTACAGTATCTTTTGTTCTTTGAATATAGCAGCTACCAGTAAAGTACAGCTATTCCAAAGCCTGATTCGTAAAAACAAAACTGCGGTGTTATATGTGTAATCTGATGGGATTATAGAGTTCTACTTGAACCATTCAAGACTTAAGAATGTAAAATAGTCTGCTGTTCCGAGGGAAGAAAACAGTATTGTATAACTGGGATATATTGCTTTGAATTTACACAAAAGACAGATCTGATTATTTTCAAATCTGTTATCTTAAATAAAATCACTTTTCACAGCAGAAATGCACATAAAAATTTATGGCCATATGTTAGATGAGCCCCTATTTAGACACCAAAATTGGTGCTCCATTTTTGGAAATTCTGAATACCTTTACCCTTGTGAAGAAATTGTTTTTTTCTTTGAAAATAAGGGCTCTGTTGAAAGGTTCCCATGGTAATAAGTATGTAAATCATAGTGCAGTATTTGAAATTTTAAAAAATCTATGTCACTTAATCCATCTGTTTACAGAGCTCCTCAATCTGGCAAATGTAAAGGATTCAAATGACAGGCTTTAGATGACAGGTCCTTGAAATTAAAACTTCTGTGTGGAAGGTGCAGGAAGGGCATTTTGAAAATAGGCTGTTGGGCACGGTAACTTCTGGTGGGCTGGTGCAAGAGGCTTTTGTCTGCAAAAAGAGTCCTACACCAAAGAAGCACTAACAAGGAAAGTTGGCTATGATGAAAAGGGCAAGAATTTGAAGAAGAGCCAAGACTTGGCGTTGCAGTTTGTAGAAAAGTTCTTGGCAGTAGCAGCAGGGATTTTCCTCCTAAGGAGATGCATCCATTGCAATTGGTTTTGGAAGTGTCTTTATTTGTAAAGCTTGTGAGTTTGCATTTACCTCTTTGGGAAAGCACTGTTTTCCTGTCTTTGCATTATGCTGGACATACTGTTGAGAGAGGACTGCTGCCTTCAATGTCATAGTAGGACCTCAGTTTGTGCACTTTAAATTCTACCATGTATTTAGAAATCAGTAAACATTATAGGCTCAACCTACCTGCAGGACTTTGTGGTGACTTGCTTTCAGTTTGACCTTGTCTGGGTTCCTGACTGGCTGCAAAGCACTGTGAATTGGGATTCTGAGTGGAATCAGAATCAGGTTGGAGCTCTGACCACATGCAGCCTCTGTGCTGGGGGCAGAGCGTTGGGTGGCTCAGAGGCACAAGAGTCTCACATGTGCGCCTCAGCAAGGGAGCACTGGCCATCTCCTTGCATGTGATGTCTACTTCTGGGGGAATTTTCAGACTATTTCTGGAGAAATCCATGCTACCATGGTCTGCTGAAGATTTGTGAGAGGGTGTTATGTTTTTTTGGATTTAAGTGTTGATACCTCTTCTGAGGCTGGTAAATAGGATTATTATTTACAGTCTGATGTTTCAGGTATGTAGCAGAGCAAATAATTGAATAAATAACTTGTCAATTAGCTTTATTAAAGTATTTTTTTACCTAGTTTGTTGAAGTATTGAATCCTGTGACAGTGTTGTGAAGAGGGTAGTTGCTGTAAGCTTATTAACAAGTGGCAGGTGGAGGCGATGTGGGGCTATGAAAAGAGTCTTCGAAGTTATTTGCAGCTCTGTTTAGCTGTCTGCTGTCCTCAGCAGTGGCAGACAGGAACAGCAGGATTTTGAAGTTCCCAGGATTGCTTTAATATTCAATATTGACTGGCTGCAAAATCTTCTTTGCAGATGACACTGCTTAATAGTGCTAGTTGTTGTTGGGAAAACTTTTTCCCTTTTAACAGTGTTTTGTTCTGTAAGTTCATTTCTATTTTTAAAGTGCTAGTATTATTTGAAAAGTTACACAGTTTGACTTCGAACTAATGACTTAAATTATCCATCACACATTGTTATTTAGTATGACATTACTGTGACAGAGTGTGATGGAATGAGCAGACCAAGCTTGTGTGAAGTTTGTGAGAGACACAATTAATCACTCATTTTGCTGATTATCTGTTCTTCCCATTGGCTTGAGAAATCAGTGCCAAATTCAAACCTTGGAGGAATGCTAAAGAATATCTGATTCCTTAAACTGATTCTGAGCAAGTTAGTGTTTATAAATGTTACACCTAAGGTCCTTGTATCGTACAAATTGCCAATGGCTACTCAAGCTCTTCTAGCCTGTTCTAGTTCTTCATTTCATTCAGCACCAGGGAGTTTGAAGGACCACATGTGGTCACTTGTACCAACTCCTTTCATTTAGAGCTCTGCTTGGGGACCACAGTGCAGCAAGGATCTTTTCAACATGGCTCTGCTCTCCTGATCTTTAAAAGAGGGCTCAGGGAGATCAGTTCAGAACTGCTCTGCCTATGCCATTTTCTTCTGCATTTACAAATGATTATTTCAGATCAAGTGATTTCACTAGCAGAATAAGAGCCCAGTCTCAAATGTAGTTGAGTTGCCACTGTCTCAAGTAGCTGATTGATGTCAGTTCATCAAGTTCATCAAGCCCAGTCTCCCTGCAATCTAAGGAACATACGTACCATCTGATTAATCCAAAGAATACAAGTATGGCTACAATAACAAAATATTACAGTCATGTTACATAGGAGATTAAAAGGTATGTGTTGTAAGTGTCAAGTGGGGGGAAAAGAATCCCAAACCGTGTCAGAGGAATCACCGATGTCTTAGATTCCTTGGAAGAAATTTGAACTGTGAGATTCTCATGAGGTTGAACTACCCCATGCAGAGAAACACAAAACCCGATCCATGGTCCTTGCCAGTCTGATCTCAAACGCAGTGATTGCTTCACTTTTTGACAAACAAGATAAACCAGTCCAAAAATCCTTTTAGAAAAAAATACTCCCCAAGGAAAAAATGTCTGATTTATGGCTGTGGCCAGTTTCCAATGTTCTACATTATAGTGGGAAGAGTAGAGAAGAATGCATATCTTAAATGAGAAACTTCTTTGTAACTCCTAAAGGCAGTCCAATAGGAGCTTGAAGACTGGGATTGATGTTGTACAAATAAGGCACAATGTACATGCCTCCATTTAACTGTCTTCATGAAGCTTAGGAAAGGGAAGATATCTCAGTGTTTGGTGTTGGGCCTTTAACCCATTAAAGCACTGAGGAGATGCTTCAGCTCTAATTGAATGTATCTGAAGGGTACTTTCACTTTTTCATGGGATTTAGCTTTAAGTGAGAAGATGAAGTATGTTTGGATAAATATTTATACTGTGCACTAGCATATGGTGTTGTTGAAGCAGATGCAACTCAGTCTTAAAATTCTTATCTTATACCAACATGTTACTGATTGTAGAAAAGCATAAATTACATGAGTTGCCATCTGTTTTCAATTACAGCATGAAAACACTAAGGCAGGTTGGGATTTTCCTTTAGCTGTGCTATCAGCTTCCCACCAAATTTGATAATTACATTAGAGTGAATACAGAGTGAATGTATTTGGTAATGTGAACACTCAAAAAAAGTTGCTGACAAACTGCTTTCATAGCTTGTCCATAACTAAGAGGAGCAGCAGAGCTAAATGCGCGTAGCACTGTGTGCGATGAATGCCACTACTGTAGGGCTTGAATATAAATGTATATATAAGTTTCAAACATGTCTCTGTAAGTGACTGCCTCATTTTCTGATAGTATTTAATTATAAACTGTAGCTCCTTCTCAGAAACATGGGTGCTGTTATCAAGCATCTATAACTTTAGAAAATAATTTAATTTTAAATTAACAGATTTTATATTTTACCATAAAATCAGCTCTGGTTTTGCATAACCAAAGAAAATTAATTCTGTCTTTCACTTCATGCAGCAGTAACCAGGACCTCAGATTTTATGTCCTACTATCCGTCATAGAGATTGGAGAGAGTGAACTGAGTAGGGTAGCCGTTAGCCTTGAACATCACTTAAGTCATGCTGAAGAAGGGTGCTTGTCACATTAGGACATGTTAAGAGGATAGTAACAACACCACAGTGAATGGTTTGGATGATTTTTTAAATTATTATTTATTTGATCTTGAAATCATTCACAAAGAGACTGTAGAAAAAAAGAGTAAATAGAAAAAATAGTAAAGCTTTTTTAGTAGAATAAAGATTCAAGAGAAGTTGGAACAGATCAAATATTTGTGAATGTGAAAATAGTCAGCTCTACCATCAGCATAGAAAACAGATTAATGGTTAATTGTCGTCAACTGTTTATCAGCATTTATAGCAGTCACTATGCTTTCCCAGTCAGTGATTGAATCAGTGCCTGGGTGTTCCTGCTCAGTGTCTGACTTCTCTTTTTGTTCTGTGATTGTCATTTGCTCAAGGGGTTTGCTAGTGAGCTGTAACTGTCTCAAAGCTTCCATTTCCAGGGTGTGTGTTTAATTAAACTCAGTGAGTAGTTCCCAAATTTTGAATGAATCTTGTCACCGCTTTTAAATAGGTCAAACGTACCCTAAAACCATGTTGTGCTAACTATACTGGGAATACTGCCATCAAAATTATCATAGTAACATGGTTCTATGAGAACTGGGCAGAAAATTGCACTGCTTCCATCTTGTCTTCTCTGGGAGTTTTGTGAATTCAGCCCACTCACCAAACTAGAAGCTTCTCTAACTGAAGGAAAACATGATTTTTGCAGCTGCATTGTGTGCCACTGCCAGAACTTTGTTTAGTTGCCAAAGGAGACAAGGTTTGGCAAATCTCTCCACTGCTTTTATTACCGATTACTACAAGGGCAACAGCAGAATTTTTATGCCCTTGGTCATCCTTTGCATTAGCACAGTATCTTTAGATTGATTGAAATCATGAAATGTTTTCTCAGCAGTCCTCCTTTCTCCTCAGCATTGGGAATCCCAGTGCAGGATTGGGTGTCTCTCTTCTGCTCTTTCACTGCACCAGCTACTTAGTCCATTTTATTCCTCTCAAATGGAGAGGTGGAAGCCCTGTCATTATTGGACCCACTGTAAGTGTCAGGAGACTATCTTAGACACTGTACCACTGGGCTGCAGGTAAACCTGTCCCATGATGGCCACATGGAAGTCATAATTTGCATTTGGATTCTCCTCTTTACCCTGTCACAAACCCTCTGTGCAACACTGACAGATTCCCACCAGAATACATAAGCATTCTTGTAAATCTGTTTGGTTTTAAAGAGATGGAAAATGCCAGCAGATCTGACTTACTAGCAAAAATAATCAAAACATTTTTTGAGTAGATCTGTTTTGGTACCAGTACAAATGACAAAACCCTCTAGGTTTGCTAAAGTTTCCTTGTTTCCTTGTGGGGCTGCGGTTCACAGCACAAGGTCCAGGTTTTCTAGTCTCAGAGAATTTGCAGTCTGGAGCCACTGACTCCCGTGCAGCAATGTTACACCTGCACAGGCTTGTACAACTGAGCTCTTTCTAAGCCATCCTTCTTCTTCTGAAATTTGTGTTTATATTAATTCCAGGCACTTTCTTTGTGACATACCACCCTACCACCTCTGCTCAAGTTTAACTGCTCTGCAGAGACTTTCTATTTCCAATGCTATCATATTCCAGTCTCTGCTGATCTTTACCAAAATTATTCTCTGTTTTGCTCCACTTTCCACTAATAAATCATTAGACTCTTGAGTGTGACATTTTTGTTCTTTAAAAGCTCCTGTCATCTTCCACCCTGTCAGAATTTCATGCTATGTTCCTACTTTTTTTGGTGGATCTCCATGTTTTTGTACTTGTTTCCTTGGTTTATCTTGCTTCTTTCCCCACTGAGTTTTGTGAGGTTTAGTTTGGTTTGAAGGCACCTCTTTTGAGGCTGCAGAACCTCTGCTGTAGTTGTTTTTGAAGGTTCCATGAACCCCACCTTTGTGCAGGTGTCTTGGAGTTCACAGTCACGACCAAGTAGATGGCGTCTGGGACAGCACTTGCTTCAGTGGGCTGTCACCTTCTGTTCTGAGCCAGTGGACAAAAAAATGATTAAAAAAGTCAGGCAGCTTTATATTGGACTAGGGATCAGGTGCTTGCGGTGACTATTGGGACTGTTCTATGATAAGAAAATCAAAACTTGGCATATGAAAAATCATCTGCTGAGGTATAAGGGGAAAGACCCCCTTCCCATGCAATCAGGCACCACAGTGTGCAAAAGTCACACCAGCAGGATGTAAACTGCAAACTGCACACAAAAAAGAAAACAGAGAAACACTCTTTTTATAATTGCCAGTCCTGTATTTGAACAACAGGATCTGTATTATTCACTATAGAGAGAGGATTTAAGGCAGTGGGGATTCCTAGGTGAAATGTTATAAAACAAGTCAGTTCAACTTTTTGAATCTAAATTTTACATTTAATGGTGAAGTTTCTTTTTTTTTTTTTTACCCATAAACTTACAGGACACAGGTTTACTGTGGTTTTTCTTGCTTGTCCTAGACCAAATTTTGGCCTGCAGAGCAGTATTAGATTTCCAATAACTCTGTGTGGTTTTTCCTAAAGACTCTTTTAACAGAGAGAGTTTTACTGGGTAATGACTTTTTTTTTTTCTTTGCAACAACTGAAACATCATGTGAATACAGAAAGTTTCATACTATCTCAGACCATTTTTTTCTGCATTCACAGCAGCATGTAGTTGACATTAGAATTGAACTTGTTTGTAGGGTAGTCACCTAAAATTCTTTTGGGCAATGTGACCCACTATCCTGGTGTCTGTACATTGGTTTAATCTCATAAATAGCAAATGCAATTACAAAAAAAAATTATCTGCAGTTTCATAATTGAAGGTCAATGGATTTTTTAAACGTAGTTTAAAAACGTAGTTACCGTTTTAAAAAAACGGTAGTTTTCAAAAATCTTTTCAAGAATTTTGTGTTTTAGGACAGGATAAGATATATGGACACTCTGCCTTTATGAAAGTGCTTTCTTGATTGTTTCTGGAGTCTTACAGCTGTAGCCATTCAAAAAGACAGACAGCAGCACTGGTTTCAGCTGCACTGTAAAACAGGGCTGTGCTTGTGTTTTGATACAGCTTTCAAATTCCAGTGTTGTCTATACCCCATTGAACAGTGAGATCTGGTGCCTGCCAGAACAGCTGGGATTTTACTCATGCTCAAGATGTTGAAGGCTATTACAGGTCACTTCCATGTAGTCCAGGCTCTGTAAAGAGGGTGCTGTCAACTGAAAACTTCACCTGCAGAATGGCTGAAATCTTAAAAAGGTTATCCTAAGTGTCTGTAAAAAGGACATAAAATTAGAGGCTAGTACAGCAAAATGCTGTCATTTTGAACTGCTTTTATTCTCAATCGAGGATGAAAAGCGTTTTGTATTATTAGGTTTTGTTGCAATATCCATTTCACTTGAAGCCTTCAAGTGTTCCTCAGGTGCTGTGAGGTTTCTAGGATCACAGCTATCTCAGATCTCTGCCTCAAGCACTTTAAGGATGCTGCTGCTCTCCAGCTGCTGCTCTCCAGGCCCTTTCTTACTCTTCTCCGTCTCATTTCTTGTTGCTGCTCAAGACACAAAGTGGCTTCCTTTCATGGTATAAGCAAATGATTTGGGAAACATGTTGCATTAAAGCCAAGGCACTGTTTAGCTAGCCAAACACATGGAAAAACAATTGCACTTTTGTCTGTGCAAACAGAGAGCAGCTGTTTGTCTCAAATGGCTCAGACCATTCCAGCTCATGACAGGCTGGATACCAGAGGGTGCTGAGGGTGCCCTGCATGAGTCTGTCTGCTGTTGTTACTCCCTTGTTTAGACTGTCTTAGTGACTGTTTTTAACCAATACGGGCCCTGAAGGAATTACATTTAATTAGTTTAGCATAATTTGACCATGTAAGTAAACCGATACACAGTTTTTGAGTTCTTTATTCATTATGTATCTTTTTATTTTAGCAATTCTAGTTTAGTTATACCAGAAAAAAAAAAAAAGACATGAAAAGGTGAACCCAAGCATAAAAAGATGTTACTTCTAAGCTTAGATTCTATGTTCTTCTGACACTGATGCAGTATTTCACCCAGAGCAATCTTTAGCCATTCAAGTTATTTAGTATTTTCAGAGCTGTTCAGAGGTAGGTATCAAATTGCAGTATACAATAAAAATACTTATAAAGTTAGACATGCAGTCGCTGGTTTGCTTTCCTGATGTAGCCCAGCCTGGCTCAGCTTTACCTGTGGGTATTTCTCGCTGGGACTCACATTAAGTCAGTGATTTTACACACCAGTTCCCAATTAGGGCCATGGGAAGCAGTGACCTATATTTCCCCATTCTATATTTATGGAAAGTTTGCATTTCAGAGTATTAGGTTCTTATCTTAATACTCTCCAGATATTGACAGATAGCATTAATTTACCTTCATGAGTAATTCCTGTTTGCTGTGTCAGTGTTTGTCTGACCACTCAGTTGATCTGTTAGAGAAACTCTCCCCTGCAGTTATACCAGACTTATGTGCAGCCCAGAAGCCTTACACTCCAAAGCAAGAGGTTTTTTCATGGTATCTTAGGTCAGCTCTTTTCCCCCTCTAATTTGTCCACTCTGTTTGTGGCTTTTGCAAAGCAATAGTTTTATTCTTTTCCTGCTGAAAAAAAAGGACTTAAATTCCCATTGATTCCTGTCAGGGGGAAAGGAGGTTGGAGGGAGAGACTATCTGAAACAAAGAGAACCTACAACTTTTTATATTTTGTGACTTACTATGTTATAAAATAAATATTAATTTATTAGATGCCTTTTTAGATTATGGAGTTTTTAGATTATGTTGCTTAATTTCTGATTATTTTTTTCAGTTGTAGACCAATTTATTTGGAATACTATAAAAAATTCAGTGTCTTTTTTAAAAACAAAAGAGGTATGTAATAACTGTTTGCAATGAAAATATGTAATGAAGCCTTGCTCAGGCAAACCATCCATAGCAGACTGCAGTCACAGACCAAGATGGAGCACAGGAATTAGGCACTTATTTTTTGTAATTTTGTAAATAGAGTTGGTTTTCTCTGCTATGTGTAGTACCCTGCTCTTCTGGTACCCAGTTTCTAGCTCACTGGTGAAACAGTGGACCAGCTTCACACTGATGTAAAGATTGAGCAAGAAATTTTTCCCTCCAGAGAAAAAATCCTGTGTTTATGCAAGACCTGGATACTTGCCTACTCCCACACCACCCACTCTACAGCCAATTACACTTTTGCTAGAGATATTTACAGAGCTGAACACACAGCTGCAATTTATTCTGTTCCATCCAGTAACCTCAGTTATGTAGGAAAGGCTGTTGTATGATTTTTTAACCTTCCGGCGACATGTAGGAGGTGGTAAATTGTGAAGTTCCAGCTTTGCTTTACTAATCCTATCAAGATTGCATAAATTCTTTAAAAAAAATAGCAACCCAAAGATAAAAATCTAACTGGAAATACAGCTTTTAGGATCTCTGATTTTCATCTCTTTTCCTCATTCCAATGTGACAATGTAAAGCTTAGCAGAGTGGGAGCAAATACTTCAGTGCTGCCTGTGTTTGCTTTTATGTAGAAGGTCTTGTGTCTTGGGCTCTTCTGTGACAGCACATTCAGCATCTTCTTGGCCTGGGCTCTTTTCCTAAGCATGGAGGTTCCTCTGCTTTATGGTTATAAGTGACCTATTAAAATAGAAAACACCTTGTATCAACGTAAATGCAGGTTATGTGTGTAAGTACGTAAAAGAAGAAGCTGAGCCCTGGGCCCTCTTCACCTCCACAATGGTACTCCTGCCTCAGATTTCTCTGTACTTGTTCCTGTTCCCGTAACATCCATCTTGCCACTGATTTCACTGGGACTTTAAGTTATCTGGAAACTTAAGCTGCAGTTTACTGATACAAATGTAAGCTGCTGCCAGGAGGGTTGATCCTATCTTCACCTCCTTTACATCTCTCTCTTTCCCCTGGCCTCCAACCAGATATATATCTGTTGCCTCCTTCCATCCATGTCAGGCACATCAAGGAACTTACTTTGCCTGGAGACAAGTCCTTTCATTTATTTATTTTTGGTGGCACAAGATGAAAAGGAGTGGTGCTTGGCGTCCCAGAGCCAGCGCAATAGGACAGGAGCACCTCTTGGGACTGCAGGCACCAAGTCCTGCTATGAAACTTCCTCCCCTTTGAAAGAGGTTTGGTATCTGAATGCACAAACTTGGTAATTCAGGCTGAGTGTATCCCTTTCTACTGGTAAAAAGGATTGTGAGGTCCCAGATCAGATTACTGATACAGCTTTTAATAGGCAAGTCTTTTCTTTCCACATTTCTTTAAAAATTAAAGTTAGTTTTATATACCCTGAGGAGAGGGAAACCTTATTCTCTGATGTCACTTACTATTTTGTGTGCAAATCCATAGTGTGGTGTGAGGTAGAAGGTGACGATGCAGCAATTAGCTCAGAAGATTTATTGAAGATTTATTGTGTGGCTACCCATTTGTAAATAGCTCCCTTTCTATTTGGTAGCTGCAATAAAATGTACAAATAATGTAATTTTTTATTCCTATCTGGAAAAATAAGAGCCTTAAATGGGAGGTTTTAGCTTCATTTATATCTCAGTTCTTTCATATTTAAATTAGATTCAAAAACCGATACCTTCATCGTCACCTATTTGCTTGAGAGTGCAGCAGTGCTCCAGAGGAGGGAGTTGGAGCAGCGCTTCCCAGCATCTACAGAGGAATTCAAAGAGGGAAGGATTCCATTGGAAGGATACCTCTTTTAAAATGTTGGAAGCTTGGATGTCCCCTTCCTCCTTGCTCAAAGCTGGAAAGTTGTGTTTCAGATCTTGCGTTCTCATAGGACTAAGCCTTGCCCAAATTTTGCTGAAATCTATCAGCAGGACAAGAAAAGACAAAACAGATATATTGCCTCTTTAAACAAGCTGTGGCGAAGACTATATTGCCTTTTTTTTTTTTTGCTCTGCTTTTTCCTTCTCAGTGTCAGGGGTTCAGTAACTTTCCCAGGTGAGAGCTGTGTGGCCATACCGTTGGAATCAACCAGTAAATTTTCTATTTTAGAACTGGGCCAGAGTTTTTAAAAGTATCTATAAAGTGTGAAAAGTTTGATTTGTTTGATATCTCACTGAAGACATCTCTGGGTCACTGTGTCCAGTTCTGGGCCCCTCAGTTTAAGAAGGATATTGAGTTGCTGGAGTGTGTCCAGAGAAGGGCAACGAGGATGGTGAAGGGGCTGGAGCACAAGCCCTATGAGGAATGGCTGAGGGAGCTGGGATTGTTCAGCCTGGAGAAGAGGAGGCTCAGGGGTGACCTTATCACTGTCTATAACTCCCTGAAAGGAGGTTGTAGTCAGGTGGGGGTCGGTCTCTTCTCTCAGGCTCCCAGTGACAGGACGAGAGGACACAGTCTTAGGCTGCATCAGGGGAGGTTTAGATTGGATATCAGGAGGAACTTTTTCACAGTGAGAGTGATCTCCCACTGGAATGGGCTTCCCAGGGAGGTGGTGGAGTCACCGTCCTTGGATGTGTTTAAGGATAGGTCAGATGATGAACTTAGTGGCATGGTTTAGATGGTTTAAATGGTTTAGATGGTATAGATGTTAGACTGATGTTGGGTAGGTTGTTAACCTAGGTAAAGGTTGGACTTGATGATCTCCATGGTCTCTTCCAGCCTTATTAATTCTGTGTGTAATTCTGTGTGTAAAATTGCAAAATGTTAATCCTCCAGCCCTGATTTCACAGGTGCTTATAAAGGAAGGGTTCTTATGAGAGCATGGCCTGATATTTAATAGAAATCAGGATCTCACAGGTCTCTCATACAGATTATATATAGGAAACAGATTAGATTACTAAACACATGTGGCAAACTTTCCTCTGGAAGGTCACAGTGAGTTTCAGAATATCATAGTGAAACAATTATAAGTTTGAGCTACTCAAACTGGCCAGCTGATCCTTGTCCTGCAGGATTAGTAGAACATGAAAAAAGGATTTATTTATAATTATTGAAGGCATCTGTATAACAGAAATGTAAGCCGGCTGGATCTGTAATGGATTTCATTTTAATTTTGCATTAGCATGATGAGAAGTAAAAATACTAACATTAAATTATACTTTTCTTTTGAAATAGTTAGATTGCCAATTTTGGTATGAATTTTATTCTGTAAAATTGTCAAAATACACTTTTCTTTAGACAGCTCTAAAAGAAGTTATACTTAGAAGCTTGTATTTAATGTCAGGAAAACTGCTGAAAAACTTTCCACAGTTGAAAATAACTCCTACATTTGCTTGTATTCATGATTTCTATTTGATGCTAATCAGGTTTAAAAAAAAGACCAAAAAGAAATCCATACATTTCTCCATGTATTCTGAGAGGGGTTTGTATTAAAGTTAAAATTATCTATGTGACTTTGTCATCACACCAGATAAAAAATAATGGTTAAGGGAGCATGTCCTAAACTATCCAATAACTGTATGTAAATCAACGTGCATACAAATCCAAATCATAAACTGAGCAAGGAATTAAATCCAGTCTGTCTCATGGTGGAAAACTGAGCCATCCTTGATTCAAACACCGCTTTCTCACTTACTGCTTTTTTCTGTGCAATGTGCTAATAACTTCTGAACTACCTTGGTCTCAAAGGGGCATGCTTTGCAGTAGGATGTGGCCCTGGTTTGAGCTGTCAGCTGCTAGAAATGTGTTTCAGATCCACACAGAGTCCAGGGGCAAAATCCTGGCTGCTCTGGAGAGAAAGATTAGTGCAAGGCTGGATTTCACTCCCTTTCTCCAGCATTTTTTAATATTTTCCTTCATATAGTTGCCACATGTACATTAATACTCACACCTTCAATAGAAATTAACTGTTAGCAGTTTTTTCAACATCTCTTTATGCTCTTAATTTGTGATGCCAGAGCAGCTATCAGTACCAAACAGCCCATGAAACCTTTCTGTTTGGCTGACCTTGGTGCTGTTGGAAGAGAAAACTGGAGTGTATTGGCAGACTGATTTGCAGTCTTAGACCCTGAATGTTCCCACTACTGCCTAGATAATTGAGTAAAATATCAGTACTGCTGATAAACAATACTGAAAATCAGCATTTTTGCCACTATCTTTACTGTGTTTTTGCACAATCTATCTTTGTATTCAAGAGTTTCAAGCCTACATTGTATTTGTAACATTGATTTCTCTAGTACTTACTTGATTTGCGTTTGCAGTAGTGTTTATACTCTCTTTCTTAAGGAGAAGTTAACAAAAAAAAATAAAAATAAGCAGAGTGGATTATGGTCCCTGATCCGGGCACTGAAATGTAAGTGATAAATCCATTGAGAGTTAGAGCCTTAACCTCCAGTCACTGGAGTAGAGTGCACACATTTGCTGCTGTGGAAAGGGTGGTTCCCCACCCACCCTCAGCCACACTGCCTCCTGCTAGTTGTGTTCCTTCATCTTAAGCTTTTTTTAAAAATTTTTGTCAAACTAAGGGGACCATGTTATCATGGCCTTATTTTACTCTTTTGAGGTATGTTACCTGTTGACTGTGCATGGCTGTTACTTGCTTCATGCCCCATGATGAATGGCTGGGCTCACTATACTTGTAAATTCAAATGAATTTTTAGGGCTATTGCAATAATCATTAAGCCAAATTCTACAGTGGGATTTGCGAGCTCTTCATAATCTTTCACAGCACTCTTCTAAAATGTGTGCCTAGAGAAAGAAAGGAAATTGTTAAAGGATTTTTTAATATATTAAATTCAAAGAAATCCATCGAGCAAGGTCTGGCTCCGCAGGGAGAGGCAACTAAAGCCTACAGCACAAACAGTGCCTGAATATCCAAGGATCTAGGCTAGCTGCCCATCCTCTAAGAACATTCTTGTAGCATTCATAAATATTAAGGTCATCCCAAGGCAGAACTAAGAATTAGTGACAGGTATGCAATGTTTTTATTTAATAATTTGCTTTAAGGTAGTTGTGTAATTCCACACCCATGAGTGCAGCCAGTCTCTGACATCCCTTAGAATCATCCTGCAGTCATTCTCTTCACAGTTCCTGAACAACACCAACTCAGCTGTCCAGCCCTGGTGCAGGCAGCTCCCTGTGAGAGAGCAGGACTTTGGTTTGGCCAGCGGGCAATTCTCCCAGCAGGAAAATCAAGGGGTGTGGATGTACATCTGCAGGGCAGCTTGGCAAAGAGTGAGGAGAGGCAGGCAGCCAAAGCTTGCCTTGGAGGAAAGAGCAATTACCAGTGAGGGGGAGGAAGGGTTGTACAGCTCCAAGTACAGCACAATCCTGATTTTGGCCAGTAAACATTACGGTAACTGATTATTCTTGCCTCTTCTTGCCATCGTCAGTCCAATGATAAATGGCATGACAGATCTTTGCTATCTTTCTTAAACAGCAGGTTTCCAGATCCTCTCTGTTCAAATGTAAGCCCAAACTTGAAGTTTACCTTTTTATGGGAACACAGGGGTTTGGTTAAACTTTCTGTATGTGCCATGGAAAACCCAAAGAAAGACAGAGATGCCTTTTCTTCTATCCCTGCTTCCATGGGCTGCTATTTCCCATGGCAGGAAATTGAAATACTCAACAATAAGTGTTTAACACTTAAATATTTGAAATCAGTTAAGGGGGTTTTGTTTGTTGGTTTGTTTTCTTTTTCATTTGAGTGTTACTTTATTTAACTGTTATTAGTTCTGTGGTTTTTAGATCGCCACATCCTGACCAACAAAATAGTCGGAATTTATTCTGGGCTGTATCACTTCTTGAAGTCTAAGGGATAAAAAGGAATGCTTATCTCCTGTCAAGCTCCTTGGAGAGTTATGAGGAAATGAGCAATAGAAGGTTCTTTGAGGCTATTTTAACTGTAGTTTATTATCTATTATAGTTACTGATGTGTGGAAACCAACAGAAATATTTTACATGTTTATAGTTACACAACCCGTAACAGCTGTAGCTATAAGCTGAGCATTTACAGCTTTTTGAAACGTGTTTTTATAAATGTAACATTAAATCATTGCGATCTTTTGTAAACCGGTCTCCTTAAGAAAATTCCTGAGATGGCAATATGTGGGTTGGTATTCTCAGTCAGGACTGGTTTGTGGGTACTCACTTGCTCTTGCTTGTTTTCTAATTCCACCAATAGAACACTGCACGATGCAGGCTTTTTTGGAGCAGGATTGACGATGGCCAAAATGCACAAAGCAGTGCTGCATTGTATTTCCCCTTGCTGGATGTGTTATTTCCCCTTGTGCTGGGTGGGAAATAGGGGTGAAGAAAAGAAGAATGGGAGAATTAAGGGTATTCAGCGTAACAAAGGGCTCAGGACTGTGTAAACCTCTTTCCCCTCATCAAGACTGGAGGTCACAATGAAAGGCTCCTAATTTTTTTACCCCCGAGGGAACCAGATCTGTAATTTGCAGAGACTCAGTCTTCAGGGGCACTGGACAAGCAATTGCTATCGAGAGAGCTTTCTGCCCCCAGGTTGGCTGACCCTTTGTTACTGTCTCCTATTCCTCATGGGTCTTTTCATGCAATTTTAGGACAGGACCGTGCTCTTCTGAGCATTGTCCTCCTCTCTGCATTTGTCTTCTCACCTGGCTTGGGTGGACTTCTTGCATCTAATCCTCTCCAATGGAAATGATGCAAGTAGTAAGACATTTGGATCCAGTGCAGAGGATGGCATGAAGGGGACTATTCTCAGCATTGCTGGTTAGTAGTGCTGCCAAGGGCAGAATAAAACAAATATATTGAGAATGTAGACATGTCAGCTCTTGTCTTCTGCATAAGAAATGCACTCTTTGGCATCCAGATTTCTGTTCACTGCTGTCTTGCCTGTATCATCCACATTTACACCATAGCAGCCCTGGTATTGATGGCTTACTGGTCTGGAAAGTCTGTTCCTCTGCCAGGGATGTTCCCCAGAGGCCCTTGAATGCCCCTGACATAATCCAACATGCAGATATATCCATCACATACTTGCATGCCTGTCCCTAGTCAAACATGAGTCCCACGCACCGGGATTCTGGTAACTCAAGATGTCTGAGAATATGCATCAGTAAAACAAACATCAGCCATTCAACTTTCAGAAATTGCATTAAGCCAGAAGAGACAATGTTGTTTCTGCAGGTCTGTTTTAAATCAACCCAAATATTATTCTGGAGCCAGAGCTATAATTCAGTAAAACTTGATACAGTCTTGGAAAGCCATAGAAAAGCATTAGGAAATACCACTGCAAGTTAAGACCTACAGATACTGCAATAATCTGCATTTTAAACTAAATAGACATGCCACTTAAATACTAATTGAGGCACACTGCAGGAGATGAAGGGTTACTTTTTCAACAAAAATGCTTACATTCAGAAGTATTGTCTGCATGCAAAAACTGAATCAATCTCCAAATGCTACTTGCAGCAGAAATCTTCATATAGAGGAAAGATATGTCCATACTGCCGTGGGAATTGGCTCTGTGATATTGCTGGTTGCCATACTTTGGTGATCCTTTAGGCTACCAGGGAGGCTGACTTCCAGAATCTTCAGGTCTGCAGAGGACTTTTGAGGATAAGGGGTAAGGTCCAAGCAAGAGGTCTGCCCTTCCTTTAGAGGTTGCTGCTGCTGCTCCTCCTGTGCAGGGGCTATAAAGAGAAGAGATTAAAATAATTTGTGACGTTTTTGTTGAAATGTTATAGTTTTGGCTTGGCTTCACTTCCTCTATAATTTTCCTTAAATGGAGCATTGATAGCTACATTCTGTCCATTTTGCACAAGCATGAATTGAGTTTCATCGCACATTTTGTTTGAGAGGAAAGGTAGCTGATGCACAACAGTTCAATGACTTGATGGGCAAGAAAATCTGTTTTAAAGCAGGAGGACACCAGAGCTGCTCCCCACCTCTGCTGCATCTATTTCTGTATTATGTTTCTGCCTAAATAGAAAAGGTAAAAAAATCTTAGACTCATAGAATTGTTAAGTGTGGGAAATACTTGTTGTTTTAATAGCATCAGGTCCAGCCATTAGCCTAAAACTGCCATGGTCACTACTAAACTGTGTTCCCAAGTGTACATCTACGTGTGTTTTTAACACTTGCAGGGATGATGATTCCACCCCTTCCCTGGCAGCTTTTTCCAATGTCTGCTCCTCACCAGACTTCTTGTGCTCCGTTGCCCTTGTCAGGACACATCCCAGCCCATCAATGTCTTTCTTAAAATGAGGAGCCCGTAACTGGACACAGTATATGAGGTGCAACTTCACCAGTGCCAGTCACTGCCCTGGTCCTGCTAGTCATGCTTTTTCTGATACAGGCCAGGATGCCATTGGCCTTCTTGGCCACCTGGACTGGCTCATGTTTAGTTGCTGTCAGCCAGCACCCTCAGGTTCTTTTCCATTGGACATCTTTCCAGCCAGTGTTCCCCAAGCCTGTAGAGCTGCATGGGGTTGTTATGATACAAGTGCAGGACCCAGCACTTGGCCTTGTTGAACCTCATAAATTGGCCTTGACGCATTGATCCAGCCTGTCCATATAAAATAAAGCATGAAAATTTTAATGATCCTCGCTTTATAGTTTATTTCTTACAGAATCAAGATGACATATAAATAAGCTAACCTTCTAGTGAATGTATTGTTTTCATTGAAACATTCCTTTAGGCTCCATATTTTTATCATTAAAAACACAGACCTAGACACTACACACATTTTTTGACCTTTCTAGCAAACACTGTAATATTATGATTAGATACAGAGAAGGCTTAATGGCTTTGAGAGTCAGTATTATCATTCTTTTCCTGCATTTTTTCTATGTTGATATGACTTTTTCTCTGATTAATTCTTTTAAGATATACAGTGATGTTGGCCAGAATATTTCTGTCAAGAATTTTTTAATTGACAATGGCCTATGATGATACAAAACTTCCAATGTTTGAATTTGTTATAGCTTTTACAAACAAAATATTAGGATATTTGAAATTAATTAATAAGCTATAGTTGCTGAAAGAAACTAAAACCAGTCATACAGCAGTGACATTTTAATCTTTCCTAGTACTGACTTCATCCTCCATGATTTTATTTCCTAGAATTTGGATGCTTTGGGTCCGTGTTATACCAGTGGCAGTTTTGGCAGTGAATCTAGTGAAGTCGTCATCCAGACCTTGCCCTAAGCCTAGAGAAATGGTGCATACTTTTACTGTTACTACCAAGAACTGACTGATGTTTAAGACAGACTAAGGATAACAGATTGCAATAGCCACAGTTCTCTTTATAGAATCACAGAATGGCCTGGGTTGGAAAGAGACATTAAAGATCATCTAGTTCCAACCCCTCTGCTGTGAATAGAGATATCTTTCAGTAGGAAGATTGCTTAGGGCTCCCTCCAATCTGGCCTTGAACACTTCCAGGGATGGGGCATCCACAACTTCTTGGGCCAACTTTTTCCAGTGCTTCACCACTCTCAAAGTAAAGAATTTCTTTCTATTACCTGATCTAATCTACTCTCTTCTAGTTTCCATTCCCCCTTATCCTGTCACTTCAAGCCCTTGTAAACAGTCTTCTCTCCATCTGTCTTGTAGGTTCCCTTTAGGTTCTTGAAAGTCACAATTAGTCACTGCAAAACCTTCCCTTTTCCAGGCTGAACAAACTCAATTCTGTCAGCCTTTCCTCGTAGAACAGGTGCTCTGTCCCTCTAATCATCTTGGTGGCCTTCCTCTGGAGTCACTCCAACAGGCTGATGTCCTTCTTCAGCTGAGGACCCCAGAGAGGGTTGTCCAATATTGTTTGAAATCCACAAATTGATATAATATCTTCATTATAATAAAACTAACCTAATTTTTATAAGAATAATGATTGATGTAGGACCTCAGAATTCCACAGAATTGAAACTTGTAGTGGTATTTAAAAAAAACAAAACAGAAAATTTACTTGCCAGATTAATTGTAAGAAATGTGCGTTTTTATGGTATGAAGAGTTCTGGAAGGTTTGCCTGCTCAGGAGTTGATAGTACACCTGTGTAAGTAACTTAACAAAAATAAAGTCAAATGCATAACTGGTTTTGCTGCCTTCTTTCTCCTCAGGTGTGCCAATTTGTGGTGTCTGTCAACGGCCTCAATGTTCTCCATGTGGACTACAGGACAGTGAGCAACCTTATCCTGACTGGCCCTCGAACAATTGTGATGGAAGTGATGGAAGAAGTGGAAGCCTGAGAAGGCAAAAACCCCTCTTACTGGGCATTTTTGTGAGAGAAATAGTGACAATTATGGAGTGACATGACAGAAGGCAGCAGAATGCTGTCATGTCTAAATAGACGATTTTGCTTTTAGGAGAGGGGACTCTCTTTAATATAACAATAATAGCACTGGTGATTATGCTAAGATGTGAACAATAGAAACCAGCATATTTTCACTACAGTCTTCTCTTTGCCTGATGGAGACAAGATTAAGGCCTTTACATTGTCTGTCCAGACATGTCTGCATTGGTCAGAATGGTTTCCAACCTAAGAGGCCGTGCATATTTCCTCACAGTCCAGCACTGGATCAAAGCACTTCAGGAGATGAAAGAGCCAAACATGGTGGGGTCAGGATGTCACAGATGGTTTGCATGATATATTTACATTGGTAAGCATCGTCCTGGTGTCCGGCTTTGTCCCTGGAGCATAAGCAGTCACAGTTCTCTCTCCTTGGGCCAGAGGACAGCTGACTGAATGCTGGCTTGATTGCAGTCAAACACAAACAAACTGCAAATGCATGAAAAAAGGTGTCCCTGCTTCGTAGATGATGCTCTGGTACGAATGTTTGGGTCTGACTGAATACACAGGTTAGTCTAGAAAGAAAATGGAAAAACGTGTGATATTTCTGCAAAATCTGCCTTTGAAAATTGATCTTTTGGTTTCAATGCTTGCACACTGACTTGGGTGCTTGAGTATAAGATACTGATTTTGAGGTGTTTTCCATATCTGTAAATGAAAGGTGCCTCAGCCTTGCTGTTCATCACTTTTGAGAAATTTTGGACACCTTCATTCTTAGGAGAAGAATATTTGGCAGGTTGCAGTGGAAAATTCATGGTGTTAGCATTAGGAACAATGCATCTGTATGCTCCAGTAGTGAAGGTACATTTCAAATTAAAGCAATGTACTTGAATGTACATTAAGCTCATTAGCACTTTCCAATCATCTGATGTTTTGCAATGAGCCAACTTGCCACATGAGCTGCATTTGATACTATTGCTAATAAAACATTATATTTAACTGACTCTTACTCTTTTTGAAAGAGTAGAATTTCGTCATTGTTGAATTCATGAAACAAATATTTTTTAAAAATGTATAAACAAATTCCTTATTCTGCAGAGTTAGGTGACTCCTCAGCTCAGTAATAAGGGAACTGCATGGTTCTTTGATCTTTGAATGGAATAAATGCATTCTTCTCCACAAAATTATAAATGTATTTTGCAGACTTTCTCTGCTGTCTAAATTTTACAATTAAATCTTGACTTTCTGTATGTGCGTACCACAAATCGTTCAATTACAGGGTGGGGAAAATATTGTTTCCTCAAATAACTTTGAAATATGTTTTGTATTAAAAACTGTTCTCACTAAATAAAATGCTCTTTCAGTATGTTTTTTTGCTCACTCAAAGACTTTTACGTCAGAGATACAGTAAAAATCACATATGCCTGCAGCTTTGTAGATAGAAGTCACTGTGTTCTTTGTTTCTGGTACAGTGTATCTATGCTTGATTTTTCACCATAAAAACTTCTCATATTCCACTAATGTGGAGCAGTGCATGGAGGTACAAAACTGCAACTGCTAACTTGATACTAACCAGCCATAAGACTGTTTGGAGGATTTGTTCAACATGTCATCTGCTATGGAGGTTGTTTATCACGATTGTAATCCCCAAAATTTTGGTACAGATATATATAAACCATAGCAGGTAATATTCTGCAGTTCATCCAAAATAAACAATGGGACACATAATGTTATGTGAGATGTAACAACTGTCTATGGTATCCACTCAGAACACTTGGGAAAAAATAATTTCAGAAATGTTTCAGCATGCTACAAGGCTACAAGTTTTGTGCATCCAGGAATGCACATTATTGGTTTGGTTTGGTTTGGTTTGTTTTTTGTTTTGTTTTGTTGGTTTTTCCCTGGGCTGATTTGGTATCTTAGGTGGTATATACTTTATATCCCTTTAAAATACAAAATTCTGCATGTTAGGCTAAGTTAAATATTAAAATGTGAAGGATTTTCTTAGCAAAATGCTAATGATTTTTCTCTAATGCCATCGTGGATTCTTCTGTATTACATCTTTTGCCTTAGTTAATATTCTGCTACAAGTTCTCGGTGGCTTACAGATAATTAAGAAACTGGGTCAGAATTGGGCTTAATAATGCATTACAGACAGCACTTTAGACTGGAGCAAAAAGAGTGGGAATGGGGGCAGGGAAAAATCTGTGCATTTCACTGTGTTGCTAGATTGGAGATGGCATCTTGATTTGCAAAATTCATTAGTCTTTATCACAATTTGAGTACCACTACTTGCCTGATTTTAATGGGGATTTCCATACTGTGTTCTCAATTTGATTGTCAATCTGAATTTTAATTAATTCTTTCCCTCTTCAATGTGACAAAGGTATTCCAATTATCTCTGCAATGAAATTTGTATTTTGGAAAAAAAGAAAAAGCAAAGTAAACAATTAGGTGATGTAATGTATCATTTCCAATTAAGTTGCAGTTTGTCTGCACACAGTGCTGCCTATGCTCTGAGACATCCCACAGGAGTCAGTGTGAAATTCTCGTCCACTTCAGAGAACACAGAATTTTGAATACAACAGAGCACCTTGCTTCCTGCAAAGTGCCAGGGGAAATGTAACATTATTCACAGAAGTGAGACTTTTCAAGAGATGCATGAATATCACAGTGAAAAAAATCCCTGGCATCAGCAGCAATAGCTTCATTTTTGTAAGACTCAATCTCCTATGTGATTGCATTTTTGGTTACTATAGATCTTGTGAGATCCTCTAACAAAATTTTAAGCCTTAACAAAGCAGATTAGTGCCACCTCTCTACACATGTACATTTGCAAATCACTTAGGAAACATCTTCAAGCAATAAAATAATTAAATTCAAGTAGCAATTAAGCTAATTGGAGCATTAAATCAGGGAAATATTTATCATATTTTTCTTCTGTGGTATTTCCTAAAAGATATATTATTTTTATTATCTTTATCAAGATCAAATATATGTGTAGTATTGAACACAACAGTTTACACAACTAGTCCCATGGAAGGCATTTCTTTCATAAAATGATGCAATAAACCACTTCAGGTGTATCAGAATTTAATTATCTGCATTTTAGTTCTCCATAGGAGCTGAAAATAAAATTTTCAGAAACAGATAAAATGGTGTCGCGGTGTCTATGAGGTTAACTTCAAGAAGAGGTTTGAAAGGAAGAAGTCATGCAGTAGGACTGCTTCTCTTGGTATTTTTTTTTTCATTTTTTGATTATATGCCTAATAATAACTACAGAGTGATAGGGTTGTGTCCAATACTGTCCCACAATTACTAGTTTAATGGTCAGCATGACCCCTGAGCATGGTCTAGATCTCTAAGAAAATTGCCCCAGTGTAGGTCAGAAAATAACATGAGATCTGAATTTGGGCACAGGAGGGCAGCCTTTGTTGTGCCTCTGGGTTTTGGGGCCAGAGAACAGTCCCTGTACTGATTTTATGTACTAACCTAGACAGAGCCAAAGAGAGCAGTCTGAGGGTTAGGAAAACAAAACAATTTTTTCTTTTTCTGCGCTGACAGCAAAGATGCATGGAGATTTTGTTTTCCCTTATGGTCAAAGAGAGAATGATCAAATTATAGAGTAATACTCTATTATTAATTTCAGATAATACTGGGAATTAACCCTTAATTTTATATTAATTTTGCTAAATAAGTATAATTTTAAGTATAATATAATACAATAATTCTAATTTTAGAGACAGGAAAAGTGGGACAATATGTTTTGAAAAAATGTTTGCCTGATGCAAGACAGACCAAGAAAACAATTGTTGCAATTATGAGTATTTTCTTCCTAATATATAATTAGAACTAGACCACTTCAGTAAGTAAAAAAGCATGTGTGTCACATGTGTAAGCACATCTATATCACACCACTCTTCAAACAAGTGAGAGAACTTAGAATCTTTTACAATAAAACTGCTACTAAACGTTTCCATAAATCACCCTTTTAAAATTTGTCTATCTGGTTCACTTCTTATTATTTATGAAACCTTATGAAATAGTAACTGCCAATGCAATACTTCTCTTTTTATGCATATAGTGCAAATAAAAATATCATTAATATTCCAGAGAGGCTGAGTGATTTTAAACCATTAAATTTCTCAACAACTGTCTACATAAATAAATATTTAAAATGATTTTGAAAAGAATCCATTAATGTGAGAGAGAATGTAAGAATTTCAAAGGATGTCACAGGAGCCAGTGATACAATTAATTTATACTATAAAGGCAGTGTTTCATGTGTAGTTACTTAGTCTTTTTATTTGCAATTCCTCAAGAAAATTCAGAAATACTCAGAAGGGAATAGCTGTAACTGTCAAACCAAATGTTATCTAGAAAAATGGCTGTTGTTTTGCAGTTAGGTATCCTTTCTCATATTGGCCGTGGGAGCTGTGAGTTTCCAGTACTATTGAAACTCAAATTTTGTAAACATACCCTTTAAATTAGATGTTTAAATTTAAAAGCACACTTTGAAGCAGAACAGTACTCTAGATAGCACAAACCATTGTAATGCCTCTTATACAAAAATGCTGCCATACACTCATAGGTTTCCTATCCTATGTCAACTCAGCTGTCATTGAACTCGGAGCACAACAGTTGCCTACTGTTTTCTGTATGCCCTTGTCAAAAACAACAACAAAAAAAGATGATGATGATGACTTCTTTTCAGAGTTTTCAGGTGATTTGCAGAGGAAAATTCTTTTATATACAACTCCATGCTTCTATTCCTAAGGCTCTTTGACCCGGAGATGTTCTGCAAAACGGTCACTAGACCATGGTATACAGGCACTTCAAAGAGTCATTTACATCATTCCTGAGCGGCAGAACCTCCTCTCCTGAGTAGTACTCCCATTGCTCCTGCTGCTGCTCCTGCTGCATGTACACAAGCCAGCCAAACTGGGGAACACTGGTCTAAAGAACAGTCCATGCCCACCAGGCTGTTTTGCCTCTACTAGTGATTTATAGATGTATTTAATTTCCTTCCCCATTCTTCTACTTCTTTTGCCACATAATAATGGTCCTGCTTTCTGCGTCCAGCTCAAAAATTGATTCTGGAAGGTCTTGCTGGCCCTGCTTTCTTTGTATTTTTATTAGTCTGGTTTTGAGTGTCTTTTATTTTGATGACCATCACTAACTTTTCATAAATTAGCAGTGCTTATTTATCAAGTCTAAGATTTCAGGAAAATGAGCGAACTAGCTGCTGCTTTACTATCAGACATTAACTCACATATAAACAAAGCCTTGAGGTAAGAGAACAAAATAATACAAAGTTATCATAATGATGGAATAAAATTCAGGACAAAAAATGTCACCACATCTATTCTTAATAAACCTGCATAAGATTCATAACACAGTATGGGCCATAGCTTCTATGGGCTTCATCAAATTATGAAAGATAAGGGACCTTCAAAGAGTGGTGTTTTCTTTAAGTCTCCTGGATAAGCTAGCGGAGACTTCCCTCCATCACCAGCTGAAGCACAGCTTCCCAGTCATAGCTGGGCTTAAAGCTACGCAAATTCATGTCTTTACCACTAACTATAAATTACTGGAGACTTTAATAATAACATTTTATGTTTTCCTCTTCAGGTTTTAGAGTTTCTTTATTAAACAGAAAAAAAGTAATTGTCCATCTATTCAATTAATAAATGTTTCTGAAAAAATGCTCCTCTCCCCTCTGTTTTTTTTCCAGAGGAATGTGTGATGAACAGAAACTCTTTTCTTTTTATACCCAAGCATGACTCAGGGAGTACTTGTTCTTACCTGCAGTTCTCAGGCAAGTCTCCTCTGAGCCTCCTTGGGAAAATATTACCTGAGCAAAACCCACAACATGATGCCTATTCTTAGGCAACTGGAAAACACATAGTATGTACAACCCTCCTTTTTTTCTGTCCTCCCCTCCCCCCTCCCCAAAAATCAAGTTATTTTGTATTAAAATTCTTGATGATGATTTAAAAGTAGAAGCGAAAAGAATGTAGATGAAGAAGAGCATCCATCATGCAGGTGCAGTAATAAGGTGTCGTACAGAAAGGCTGTGTCATAGAATCATTGAAGAGTTTGGATTGGAAGATACCTTAAAGATCATCTGGTTTATAGAATCACAGAATATGTCAAATTGGAAGAGACCCACAAGGATCACTGAGTCCAACTCCTGGCCCTGCACGGGTGCGTCCCCAAAAGTCTCACCATATGCCTGAGAGTATCATCCAAAACCCTCTTGAACTCTGTCGGGCTTGGTGCTGTGAACACTTCTCTTCCTGTTGCTCAGCCACTCTCTGAGTGGTTTCTAATATCCAAACTAAACCTCCCGTGACACAACTTCAGGCCATTCCCTCAGGTCCTGTCACTGGTCACCACAGATCAGTGCCTGCCCCTCCTGTTCCCCTCACAAGGAAGTTGTAACTGCAATGAGGTTTCCCCTCCGTCTTCTCTTCTCTTCTCCAGGCTGAACAGACCAAATGACCTCAGCTGTTCCTCATACAGCTTCCCCTTAAGGCCCTTCACCATTTTTGTTGCCCTCCTTTGGATGCTCTCTAATAGCTTAGTATCTTTCTTATATTGTGGTGCCCAGAACTGCCACAGTATTCAAGGTGAGGCCACCCCAGAGCAGAGCAGAGCAGGACAATCCCCTCCCACACGTGGCTGGTGATGCTTTGCCTGATGCCCCCCAGGACATGGTTGGCCCTCCTAGCTGCCAGACTCATATTCAACTTGCCATTGACCAGGACCCCTGCCATGGGCAGGGACATCTTCCACTAAACCAGGTTGCTCAGTGCCTCATCCAGCCTGGCCCTGAACACTGCCAGGGATATAGGACAGCCCCATCCTGCTAAGTTTCTTAATAGCATCACTGAGAGAAAAAAATACTGTACTTTTAAGAGTAAATTTACAATTTATGTTCTTAGCCTGTCTTCTCAATAAGAATAAACTTGTAATTAATGCTTTTATATTTTTACATTTAAGAACATTTAAGTATAAGATCCACATAGTAAAGATATATATTTTTTTTTTTTGTGGAATATCTCAGTTTCAAATATAACAAAGTACCAAAACAAAACATATCCTTTAAAGAAAAAAAATTACATTATGAAGTAATTAAAACGTTTTTGATATCTTCCATTTACAAAATATGTATATATGTGTGAAAACATTGCATGTACCAACCGATAATGAATACACACACAAGCTTGACTGAACAGCTGCTTTGTCAATGGAGTCCAGCAATGAGGCTAAACTGATCTCTTCATGTTTATTAGCAAAAGTTTAGTTAAGCATGAAGTTGAGCAAAGCCTGGGAAATATTAAGTGATTACACTCAGCAGTGCTTAGTAGGTTGCAGGATCAGGAATCCTTTTAATTTCTGTTCTCAAAGTACCCTAACAGCATGCAAAATAGTTCTAGAAACATGATGAGATTTTCTTAAAACTCATTTAAAAATTGCAGATGTAATGTACTAGATTTTATGGGTTAACTTGGAAAGGAAGAAACATTAAAGTATTTAAGATCTTAATGTTACATTTTCCTGTTCCCTGTTTTATTTTGTTAATGTTTTCAGCTCAACTGCTTTTTGAAGATGACTTACTGCACCCTTTTGTTTGTTACTACAATTGGGAACTGTGTGTGCTTCGTTTGTTTTGCCAGAATAAACAAGATCCTGTTGAATATTAAAAAATTCAATATTTCATTTTCTATTACACTCCATCAGGCAAATCATCTATTACAAAATATGTTTAAAAGATGCATTTACAAAAGGGTGCTGAATTACCCTCTTAAATGTTTGATTTTCATGAAAAAATATGTGTTACTCTTTTTAAATTTTGTTTCATTAGCCACCGTACATGATTGTATTATTGTTCATTCTTCAAAGAGATTATTTTGGGGGGCTTATTGATTCACCTTCCTTATAGCAATGTCAATATTCAGTTCCAGAGACCATTTAAATATAAATCCCTTTGATCTTAGTTCTTGCATATTTAGAGAATAAAAAAAAATCATTTCTTCTGACTCAGAAATTGAAATTAGGAAGATGAAGGCACAAAAACCTTTCACCTTATGCTGATTACTGTTTCTTTTGCAAAAAGCAGACAATGCTGTCTTAATGTGCAGAGCTTCAGGAAGTCATGTAATACAGGAATAAAAACTTTATGATTAGGATCAAATTGTCCACATTTTAAAGGCTCTTTGATGATACCCTTTTCCAGTAGTTATCATGATTAACTCCTAACAATAGGCTTGTAATTGCAAAGTTGACCTTTGCAACGTGGGTTAAAGCAGTACTTTTTTCCCAGAACTGCAGATAGTCTGAAAAAACGTCACAGCAGGGCGATGGCATCTACTTCTACTTATCTGAACTCAGAAACCAGGGGCTTGATTCTGTGGCTTACACATAAATGTCAAGTGTCATCAAAGGTGCTTTTAGGGCATTTGAGACATTCTTATGTAGCAGAGAGAACCTTCAGGGAAGCCCATGACCCCTCAAAACCACATCTAGAGACTAAGTCCCAGAGGATGTCTTAAATACAGTAGGATACTTCAAAAAGCATTAGACATCTATCTGTGAACAACTAAATGACATCCCTAACAGCCACCACCACATCAGCTAATTCCATTTTCTCACTGCTGGTAATTTTTTGGAGGTACCCAGCTGTGTACTCAATTAACACCGCTGATGGAAAAGAACATCCTGGCTATCCAGCCAATTCTCTGAGAAGTTGCTGCATACTTGTATCACGTAGAACTGACTTTGATGATGTGTGATCATTAAATGTCCCAAGAAATGTGTCTCCTTTTCCTTTCCTCTTGTGCTTTTAGTCAAGGTGTAAAGTGGCCTCTCACCCGAAGATTGCTTTCTTTCTGAGTTGTCTGTTGCTAGTCAGGGGGACCAAAGCCATTTGTCAGCTGAACTGTAATCTCATATAATTACTTTCTGCATGTTTTAGCAGACTGTCCTGCCTTTGGGGTGTTCCTGTTTTAAAGTTGTCCTGAAAATTATTAAATTCACCCAAGGAGACGCAGCAAGGCAGCAACTGCCTCATTAGGGAATGGGATCATAAGAAGGAGTAGCAGCTACTGCAGTCGCATTAGATGAGAACAGAGGCAGCTGAACATTTCCACATAAACCTGAGTTTTATTTCACTTCTTGCAATATGACAGGTATTGTAGCTCTTGGGTGTCCTGAGGTATGTGTGTACCACCCATACACTTCAGTGATGGCTCTCCCTACTGTGTTCCTTGAACCACAGTCAATCACATCTCAGTGTTTGGCATCTCACCTCTTGGTACAAGGGGAACTTCTGATCACCCACAGTAGCAGAGGGGACAAAGGCAGTGTCCAAAAACAAATGAGGAATTCAAGGTGAAACTTAGAGAGAATTTAGGTCCAGTCATAAAAACAAATTAATTAAAAAAAATACCTGTTAGAGGGCCATTGTCACTGAAGATTTCACTGTTAGTTAACTAATGTGTTGTGACTGTAGCCTTACTACCTGGCTTATCATGTCCACCATGTTTATGTTCTTCATGGCTTTACAGCACATCCTTAGAGTTGTCCATTCCCACATCCACCATTCTCCAAGTGATTTTGGATGAATTCACCAGATGAGCTTCTAGATCCAACATACAATCCACGTGGATGACCTGGATATCTAAGACCATCAAGGAAGCCTGCAGAGTAGAAGAGCTGAAGCTCAGTGTCTTAAGACCTTGGCCAGTTTGCAACCAGCAGGACAACCCTTCAGGGGGGATGCAAGGCACACACCCTTTGATGCAAAAGACAAGCTGTCCCCTGCTGTCCCTATTGACTGCAACACACAGACTCCATGGCTGTAGAAAAATATTTCCCTTCATGTGTTTTGAATCTCATATAGCCATAAATTTGTTATTTGCAAGGTAGTATGTTCAGTTTTGGCAGGCTCTTGTCAGCAGTGTGCCAGGCACCCATCATGTGCAGTCAACCTGCGGGTTCCTGAGCTCTACAGACCACTTCAAGCTCTTCTCCAAGCTTCGCTTCCTCCCAGCCTCTGCTTCCTCCCAACCTCTCCTGGCAAGAGGTTCCCTCTGCAGCAAGGAAGCCTCAGTGCCAAACTCTGCAGGCTGCCAGCTAAGCTTGCTGAGGGCTGGATCAGGCCCTGGTCCCTCAGCACTGTACGTGCTGGAGTATGTGGAGGCCAAACCTCACACTGCCTTGCGCAACCGCCCCGCGCAGCCAGAGCCTTGTTTACCCAAGCAAAGCCACAAAAACAGTCTGCGGTTTGTAGAGAAGCCAGTCGTACAAAACACCCTCAGCAGCATGTTCAGTTCTGGGCTCGATTTGTCCAGCACATTCCTGCCTGTCGCTAAAAGCAAGCATTGGGAAACCCACAGGCTTTTCAAAGGAATAACTTCATAGCTAAATAATGAGTAGTGCTACAGTTCATACAATATTTTCAGTACAATAACATAAGTAGGAATTCATAAGTAAATATGACAGGACAATATCTTTTGAACTATGACAACTCTAAAGTGTGTGTTTCACTCTTACAAAAAGACTGCAAATTATGAAGACTTCAGAGGTTTAATTTTACCTGCATTAATAATTCTAATTTAGCAATTGACATGAATTACTAAGTCCTATAAATCTTGCATACTCACTAAGCAAGTGAAGAAAATGAATGCTAATTTAACAAATAATATTGAAAATTCTTTGAGAATGCAGTTAGGCAAACAACAATAGTGATTATGAATATTTATGGTGAGGTTCTGTTTTATTTACCTACTCAAAAATGAGGAATAATTCCATTAAGTGTAAAAAAAGTCACCTGACTATAAGATTAGAAGCAAAATTGCAATCTGACTTCTTACTGGCAGGATGATTTTAACAGGAGAAAGGTAAGTTATTCTGTAAATCTGAACTGTACTTGACCACCAAGTGCAGCCTTGGTTTAAAAAGAAGTTCTACTCAACATGAGAAGCACAGATTTGACTATGATGGCTCTCTAAATCACCCTAGGAAAAAAAAGTCAACATCAAAAAGAGTGGATGCTCCTTGTGCCAATGCACACTAATACAAAAGGTACTGTGATTCAAGATCACTAAAACACTAAGTCAGGCACTTGTTCTATTGGGCTAATGTGGTACACTAGGCTCTCACTTGGGAATCCAGAAATAAGCCACAGCACTGCATTATTGCTGTGTTCTTTTGCTGAGAAAATTTTGTGTGCTATGAAATATTTTTTAAGTCTTATGAGGAAAATTTTTGAAAACGAACAGAACATACATAGCAATCTGAACTTACTTGTCTTATGATTCTAATATTTTCTGAACATGGCAAATTGCCATAGTTGGATTTTTTTTTTTTTTTAAGATAAAATGTAGTAAGAATTTAGCACACTGGAGAAACAAACTGTTCATCACTTTATTTCCAATTTTTTTCTTTAGTGAGGATGCAATAACTACGCAAGTTTTTAAAAACAGTAGATATAATGCAAAGAAAATGAACACAAGACAGGAAGGCAGAAACATGACTTTAGGGAATGTAGCTTTATGCTTCACACTAAATGTCAGTAACAAAATGCCTCATTACTGCCTGTTCCTTTTTCTCTGACACGGTACAGAAGCAGCTAATGGACAGACACGTGGATGGTTCTACATCGTCTGGTGGAGAACTGATGGAGTAGAGCTGTTCTGTGTGAGAGTTGAGCCTGAAGATTATAGAGCTTCAAAATGCTTATAGCTCACTTTGAAATAAGCTGACCCCATTCTCCCTCTTCCCTACCACTGACTTTTGCTGATTTTAATGGAACAGAGTGAAATTACAACCAGGTTGCTTTTATCAGAGCACAGATTCAAGTCCCTACTGTAGACTCCTACAGATTTCTTTTACTGAGGAAGGCCCATTGTCAAAAACCGTCCTCTCCTCCTCTTCAGCTTCCTAGAGTTTCCAGGTTGGCAGTCTGAACAGTGACAGAGCGCAGGGAAGATGAGAGTGGGAGCTTACCAAAGATTATATCAGTCAAAGAATAGACTGACTCCCCCATGGAGAGCTACCTGGGCTATGTGGGAGACAGGAAGGCAAGTTATTCCTTTGGCTGGCTTTGCAAAAAAAGAATGGAACAGGATAAAATAGGATTGTGATACATCTTGTTGTAGTTGAATTGCTGCCTAATTGCCTGCATACTCAGTCTCTTACACAGGCTAATATTAGCTCTAACAAAACAGCATATGCAAAAGCAGTAAGAACATACGGTCTGTTACTACAAGGACTCACGCACTTGCTTCTCCATGCAAATGCATTCAGAGCTTCCAGATTCCAAGGACTAATTCTCCAGGTTAAACCTTTTATTTGAAGGGACAGATTGGCTAATGGACCAAACAGCAATAACACCTTTCCATGTGCTGGACAATAATAACAATAATAGATTTATGATTAACTAGTGTTTTTATTATTACCAACAACAGCATTGTGAAATTCCCAGTGGCCTAAAGTAGATGTTTAGGCTTTTCTTCCAAGACTGCAAACCCCAGAACAGAGATTTTGATCCTGTAGGATAGTGAAGAACATTTACTACTCCATTATTATCTCTGAAGGTTATGCTGTAAGAAACACTGTGTACAAAACCAGAAATTATTTTTGTCGGAGCCTTGTTGTAACCTGTCTGACTTTAAGCACTGTGTTAATTTAAACAGGCCACAGACAAACTTATTTCTGTGTGCTGTAAAACAAAGAACATTACTGTGGCCAGTGCCAATATTACAAGGACAATTAAACTAGCTCTTATGAAGGCTGCCACCAGTAAATTAAAGATTACAATAGGGTCCAAACAGTGACAATCCAAAGGAAACAGCGAAAAAGCAATGACATAAGGATTACAGAACTTGGTCAGAAGGTGAGAAGTCAGTCATTACAGTTTAATAAACAAATTCTCGAGAATGGTGCAGCGTCATGGACAAAGTGTTGCCAAATGTCCTATATTTACTTGGGTTTTGTGAAGAAAATGGATTGGGGTGATGTTAAGGACAAAATCGAGATGCTGCAAGAAGTTTTAGAAGAGCAGAAAATACAGTATCTGCGTGTTGAGGGGGGAGCAAAGGCTAACCCCCAAAAAGCTTTTGAGATATTATCTGCTTTTTGTGGTTGCAAACTACTGCCACTCCTTTTTTCCGCTTTCTTTTCTTTGTCACAATACCCTATAATTCTTTAAGTCATCAGATCAATCACCTTGAAGCATAATTACTCCCAGTTATTTATTTAAGGCTAGTACATACACTTGCTTTCCTCCTGTGTAGTTTCCTGTTATTTTTTGCTTTATATTAAAGGTGCTTAAATCATGTTCAATGGGAAGTGTCTCAGCACTTCCCGGGTGCATATGCAGATGCAGAGCAGAACTCTTTATCACAGCTATTCTTGGCAAACCATCTCAGTCTTAGGGACAGCTCATTGGCAACAGTCACACATGTTCCTGCACTGCAGGTACCACTGTATGACTTCAGCAGTACCTTTGAGCAGCACTGCAGTCCATCCCACAGCAGCACCTTTTCCTCCATGGAGCAGTTTCAGTGGCTTTAGATGAGTTGAACCTGTCTGCACAGAAGCAGAGTAATACAGGTCTTGACAGCTGATAATTTCTCGACTCTTACAATGTAGATAAAAATGCTATATTTTAACAGACACGATACTTGAATTAGGATCTTCAGAAGCTCAAAAGATAAGAGATTTGTGAATACACAGAAGAGATGTTTATCCAAGACTGCCCCCCTCTGTTATTGCTTCACAGCTGTATATTCTTCTTTTCATACCTGATAAAGTGAGATTTCCAGCATACTGATTTTAATAGTGGTATTTATTGGAAAAGTACTGACAGTTAAATGCCCCTGAAATATAAACATGGAAAGCATACTGAATTTCTTCAGTAAGTATTTGAATGGGTGTATTTTTATTGAGCTATTTGCAGCAAATAAAAATACTAATATTTCTCTCAGTTTTCTCTATTCATATTTTTGTATAAAAATATTCGGAAATTCAGGCTACAATTTTTTACAATTTTTTTTGCTTTTTTTGCCTTTTCTGAAATTGGCAAATACAAATCACAGTACCATTTCTCTTTCATAAAATTTCTGCTAAGATCAATTCAATATTTTATTCATGGAAAGCTAACTTTGTGTGTTTAATACAGGTTTAAATAAGTATTGTAAAGCTAAGTCTATAGCTAGCTAAGAAAATTCCAATTGTAATAATTAATAATATGCAGTAGAACAAAGTACCCACCTCTAAATTTCATCATCCACTTCAAATCCCGTAAAACAAAAGCAGCAAAGAGAACCAGGCTATTTAAAACTGAACAAAGGAAACAGTTTAGATGAATAAAATTTGTGAACAATATGAAATATTATCTTAAAGGAGAGATTTGGGTGTTTATTCAGTGGTATAAAAAATCCTATGTGTTGTCATGTGATAGTATTCTAAGAGACAATTATTTTTCAGTCTAATGAACAGACATGTTTTTATAAAAATTGCAAACTAGAAAAAAGGAAAGTTCAGTTTTTCAGGAACCTACAAGATGGAAAAACAGAGCATTGGACAGTATTTAATAAATCTTGTTCTTCATGTCAAACGTGTACTAGAAAAGTACCTAAAGTAGATTGAGGCTGACAAGAGGTGTGTAATTATAGCATTCAAGGGTGTATAGGGCAGCTCAGAGAAAAGGTTTGGGAGGAGATGGACAAGAAGCTCTGCTTTTTTTAGGTAATAGCTTAAGATATTTGTTATTTGGAAAGGAATTCTTGTTCTAGATATCACTTATATTCATTACTCATGGTATTTATCAGAGGCCACCATGATATTGCTTCCAGCACTTACTGGGTTTATGTGTTGGTTTAAGCACCACTGTTTTCACTAAGGGCTAGCTCGACAGTGACGAGAAGACTGAACAGAATGTAACAACAGAGGAAACACTTTATTTGTCTGGAGCTCAACTAAAGAAAAACACAGTTCAAGGGAATTCCAGACTTAACACAGAATTAAGCCTGACAAAAACCATGTGAAAGGGGAAAAAAGAAATAAGGGAACTGCTTTCAAAGGCCAGGCAGGCTGGCCCAGGAAAAGCAGTGGGAAGGGAAAGCCGCTTGTTCTTTCTCCCTCTGGTGGTCGCCAACTCCCAGCCCTTGGAGTCTCTGTAAAACACAACACAGTGAAACATTCTCTCCCCAACCCGGGATGTTATTTGGGGAAGCTTTCAACCTGCAGTTGTGCTGGTGTGGCTCCAATGCCGATGGGGGTGGGCGGAGCCAAGCCACAAGGCCTGGGAGTCAGGAGAAGAGAGGCCTGCTGCCGCGTCCAGCTTTTCAGGAAGCCAAAGAAGAGTGAGCTCCCGTTGTTTCGGGCTTTTAAGCTCTCCTAGTCCCGCGTGAACCCCACAGTCCTCTTCCCGGCTTCGCTGCTTCGGATTGGCCAGCATTCCGGGCTCCACCTCCCCCTTCAAGATTCCCGGCTCCAACAAAATGGCGGTTCCTGCCAAAATCTGCGAGCCGACGACTTCCCAGTGCCATGTTTTTACCAGCCGTGGGCTGGCTGCCGCCTTTCCAGGGCGCCCGCCTACCACGGAAACCCACAAAAGGGGTGTCCGGGGCCGACCGGGGCCACAGGAGCCACCCGGGCAGCGACTGCGCCCCTCCTGCCGCGCGGGGGCTGTTCCTGGGGCCGCTGGCACCGCGGGGCTTCTTGCCGGCTTCCTCATGGCAGGGCGGGACTGGCGCGGCCACCGGGGCACCCCCACAGCAGCACCGGGCCAGCAAAGCCACTGCCGACACCCAGGAAGCAGGCGACCACCCGAGGGAGAGGAAGGAAAACACCTCCCCTCCCCGGCGCTGGGACAGCTCCGGGCAAAGGACC
>VXBA01001784.1:0-183609 GCA_013399895.1 Serilophus lunatus | reverse complement strand
CGCTCCCTCTAAGAACCCCTCAGCACCCCCTGTACCCCCCCTCCCCTTTCAAACCCCTACAAAGTATTAATTTCAGCCAGGATTTCATTACAAAGGAAATTACGTCTTGCAGAGCCAGCCAGAATCTGTAGCTCTTCCACTTATTCAGTAAGAAATGTGGGAATCCTTCCCTCATGGCGTTACATTGTACCATTGGTGGGCTGCAACTTAATCTGTGCCGCAGGGTAATACGCTGAAAACTTTTGCCAGGCTAATGTTGTATTTGTACCTACCTGTTTCTAGCTACTAGTAGATCCAAATATCACAAAGTCTGAGCTTTCTTCTTTACTCAGGGCACCTTGTCTCCACACTGGCAGTGTCCTAGGTCCTGCTCACCAAATGCAGTGTTCTCTTGGGCTGGTTGATGAAGTCTCAGCATGTAAACTAGGACCAAATGGGAACAGTGATCACAGATTTTGCATTTTGATGCAATGTGTTTATCTTAACTTTAGTAATGCTTTTGCCTCATAACTTCCTCATAGACACCCTGATAAGGTATCACTGATAAGGCTAGATAACTGGACAGTGATGTGAATTGAAAACTGGCTGAATTTCTGGGCTGATCAGAACTGGAAAGAAATTCTGATCAGCTGCATGAAGTCCAGCTGGAGGTCAGTCACTGGAGATGTACCCCAGGAATTGATAATGGTTCCAATACTGTTTTGACTCTCTATTACTGGACTGGTCCAATGGTGGAGAATGCACCTTGAACAAGTTTGCAGATAACAAAATACCTCAGAGGAGTGGCTGATGCATAAGAAGGTTCTGCTACCATTCAGAGTACCCTCAGCAGGCTGGAGAAATGGCAAAATAGGAACATCATGAAATTCAAGAAAAGGATGCGCAAGTTCCTGTCCTTAGCGAGAAATAACCTCAGACACCAGCATATACCGGTCGCTGACTGACTGCAGAGAAGGTCCTGGGGTGGTGAACATTCAGCTGCTGATGAGCCAGCAATGTGCCCTTGCAGCAAAGAAGGGAAACAGCCTCACAGCCTGCATGGGGAAGAGCACTGTCAGCAGGTTGAAACAGGTGTTCTTTCCCCTCTACTCAATCCTGACAAAGCTGCAGCTGGATGCTGGGTCAAGTACTGAAGTGAGTCCAGTAAGAGACCATGAAGATGATTAAGGGCTTGGAGCACCTTTCATAAAGAGGAGGCTCAGGGAGATTTCACCCATACGGATACATAAATACCTGTTGAGAAGGAATGAAGAGACAGACAGACTCTGCTCATTGTACCTAGCAACAGGGTGAAAGGCAATGGATACAAATGGAAACACATTAAATTCCATCTGAACATAAGAAAACATTTGTGTTTTGGTATTTTTTTCTTCATTGTGAAAGTTGTCAAATACAGGAGCAGATCACCTGGAGAGGTTGTGGAGTCTCCATCCTTGGAGACAGTCATAACTCGACATGGCCCTGGTCAACCTGCTCTAGCTGACCCTCCTTGAATAGAGTGAGGTTGGACTAGGTGTTCTCCAGAGGTGCTTTCCAAAGATTCTGTGATCCTGTGTAATGCTCATGGGTACAGAAGATTTCCCAGCAACAGACCAGGAAAATCCTCTTTCTTCTTGCAGCCTGAGGGAGAAAGAGCACACACACACACCCCTCCCCTGTCCAGGATAGTAAGAGGGGCTCCTGCCCTGTGACTACATGCTAGAGAAGGTAACACCACTTCTCTGGTGCTCTGCCCTTTCACTGCAGCTATGAGGAGGCTGTGGGTGCAAGAATTAGCACCTACAGTTTCTCAGTAAGCTGAACTCAGCCTCCCTGCTGCTCATGGACTTTATTTTGTGACTGAACTCCCTCCTTAAATGGATCTGGATAAGCTGCACTTGTCAGAGGCTAATAAGGAGGAAAGTAGCTCCTGGCCATGTTGCCAGGCTCATACACCTGTGTTTTTTTCCTTACCACTGGTCAGAAAAGGGCTCAGAAATGAGGTCAGGTTCTGAAGTGTAAACACAGGATAGATCAATCTCACCTCACAAATCTAAAAAATCTACTTTGCCTGCTAGAATGAAAAACTAACTCTAGGAAACACTATCCTTGTCATTCTAACCATTACCTTCTGGAATCCTCATACTGAGAACAGAAAAATACATGACAGATTAATATTTGGGCTTTTTTCCCATGCTCCCTTTGCCCAGTTCTGCTCTCTTTCCTGCACGTTTGGAGGAGCAGGACCAACCTTAAGCATGAACAGTTACACTTCAGTGGTCATGGCATCAATCTGGTTTCTTACGCATACCTTTCACTTACCTCATTACGTGTAATAAATTTCAGATGAATAAACCTAGCAGCCCACTAAAGCGCTGACAGCTCTGAAATTCAAAAAGTATCAAGGAAATGAAAACGACTCATCAGACATGTCAACCAATAATGAAGCAAAGCTGGACTACTTTGACAGTTCCCGCCTAAAAATTGAGATATTAAAAGTCATGTCTGTAGGGTTGATATCAGAGAAATAGTTGTAGCACAAAGAAAACCACTAGTAAAAAAATATTTCACAAAAAATAGTTATTATTTTTGGAAGTAATTTCACTGCATATTCATATCACAAAATAACTGTGAAATTTTCTTAACTAATGAAGAGAAAAACAAAAATGTAAATATGAAGGGTTAATATGCTAGAGAAAGTGTATCACAATAAAAGTAATTTTTCTTTATTTTGAATTTGGGCAAAATAGAGTTCTAAGTCCTACTCTGCTCTCTCAGTGCATGACTTCATAAATCACCTAATTATTGCCAGTGTTGACAGACTGATTTTGGCAAACCAATTTTCAAGGAGCTTTATATGTTCCATTATATTTAATAATATTTACAGAATGCAAAACAAAAGACAGTTATGCCTCACCTCAAATTATACCTCTGTCTTTGTGTTCTTTTGTTCTTTTTATAGAAAAAAAAGAATCTATGAATTATTGTCTGGCCTAAGGACTAGTTTGAGTCATTCAGTGCCTTCCAGAGAAAATTGAGTAAACTCAATGGCAATAAATAAATCAGGAATATAAACTGATATTAATAAAATCAGCCCTGTTACCACTGAAAGCACACACTTAAAATATTAATTTCAATTCTGATGCAAACAGGTGATTAACAATTACAGTATAAGGTCATTTGACGGCTAGAGAAGTTAAGAATCCATTTACCTGTCTCTGGGATTCTCAAGACCTACTGTTGTCACGGTGATATAACTAGCTGCAGCCACAGGATGGTGCTCGTGGACTTCGGATGCCACATTATAAATGTGTGTGGAGGGAAAAAAAAAAAAAAAAAGTAAGAAAAAGAGAGGAAGCCAGACTCTCCCTTTGGCAGGCTGTTCCTTTTCCTACCCTGAAACACATGAGCCAGCATGCAGTCATGGATTTACCTCTACATTTAGTGAGTCTTCAAGGGCATTGTGAATAAACTGATCCATCAAGGAAAGTCAGTAGATGTGTTCTATTTGGACCTCAGCAAAGATTTTTATACTGTCTCTTACAGTATCCTTCTGGACAACATGTTCAGCCCATACCTGGATAAAAACGTCATGTAATGTGTGAACAACTGGCTCATGAGTCGAGCACAGAGTTACAGTGAATGAGGTGACATCATGATGATGCCCTGCCTCTAGTAGGGTTCCACAGGGCTCCATCTGAGATCAGTGCACTTTAACATCTTTATAAATGACTTGAATGCAGGACATAAAATAGTGTTAAGTTTGCCAACAAGACTAAATTGGAAGGAGCTGTTGACTGCCTCGAGGGCAGAGACACCCTGCAAAAACTCTCATAAATTAGAGGACTGAACAATTACCAACCACATGAAGTTTAACAAGGGGAAGTTCTGAATGCTGCACCTGGGATGGGACAATCTTGGTTGTGTGTATAAACTGGGGAACGAGGGGGTGGAACAGCGCTGTGGAAAGGGATCTGGGGGTCCTGGTCAATGGCAAGTTGAATATGAGTCAGCAGTGCCCTGGCAAGCCAGGAGGGCCAACCATGTTCTGCGGAGCATCAGGCAGGCCAAGAGAGGGGATTGTCCCACTCTGCTCTGCGCTGTGGCAGCCTCACCTTGAATATTGTGGCAGTTTCGGTCATCACAATATTAAAAAGACATTAAGCTATTAGAGAGTGTCCAAAGGGCTATGAGGATGGTGATGGGTCTAGACAGGAAGTCTTATGAGGTCCAGCTGAGGTCACAGCTTATTCAGCCTAGAGAAGAGAAGACTCAGGAGGGGAGACCTCATTGCAGTCTTCAACATGCTCATGAGGGGAAGGAGAGGGGCAGGTACACACCTCTTTACTCTTGTGACCAGTGACAGGACTCAAGCAGTCTGGATATCAAGAAAAGGTTCTACACCCAGAGAGTGGCTGGGCACTGGAGCAGGCTCCCCAGGGAAGTGGTCACAGCACCAAGCCTGTCTGAGTTTCAAGAAGTGTTTGGACAATACTCTCAGGCACATGGCAATTCTTGGGGCATCCTGTGAAGGGCTAAGAGTTGGACTTGTGAGTCCCTTCCAATTCAGCATATACTGTGATTTTCTGGAAGATGCAGTTTAACTAACTTACATAAATTAGAGACTGAAAAGGTACGAATTGTACCACATCTAGCACCAATGAACCAAACATCATTGCTTCAGAGGAATTGTTACTTTGCAAACTACTCTTCTTGACAGGTATGAGTGTTGGCCATTGCAAACTGCTGGCGATGCGGTAGAATAACAGCAGATGACAGGATCTAGGAACCTGGCAGATGCTTTTTAGATTTAAGAATGCTTTTGAGCCTTTGCTATTGAAAACAACTCTGAGTTTCTTTGAAGCTCTAACACTTCTGCATTTTCAGTGGAAAGAGACTTGTGCACTATGAATCTGTACAAGAGTCTGCAGGACTGGGAATCCTACTCAGCAACGGAAGGTCCTGCTTTACAGAGTTAATCACAGTCATCTCCCTGAGACTGACTTCTGTCTCCTTCCCTAGGCTTCTATTTATATTAAGAAAGGATGCACATCTCTGTATCACCTATGCCTGTTTCTTAACTGCAGTCCTGCCATGATTTCATTTGTAATTTTATACAGATGATGAGGCATGTTGTCATGAATATTTTCATTCACCTCTTAAATTCTTAGGACTTATAAACTTCATGAGTAGTAGCCTTCATTGTAAATTCAGTAGGGTATACCACAGGATAACTCATATTTCTATAGGAATATAGATTCTGCACTTCCATGTACCATTGCTGCGTGTATGCATATGGCAAAAGAATATACATAAGTATTACAACACTTTTAATCTAGGTTTATACTAAGCCAGACAAGTGCTGGAACACTTTAATAGAAATATTTCCCCGATGAATCACTAACCCACACATCTCAATAGCTGGCGTGGGGAGATACTTGCATTCCAAGCCACACTGTGGAGTAGGCACCTTCTAAATCATTTATAAACGAAGCGACTGCGGAATTCTAGGGAGAGGAAAATGAGCTAACAGGTAAAAACCCCAGAACACCGAGGACACTTGGAAGCCCAGCACCCGTACGTGGAACGCTGCCCGCGCCCCCCCGGCCCTGCCTCCCGCGCACCTGGCCGCGCCCCCGCCGCAGGGGTCGGGCTCGGGGGCGGAGGGTGGGATCTCAGGCATCGCTCGAGCCTCTTCCATCCTCCCCGCCGCCCCTTCTTTCCACCTTCTGCTCTATAATTGCCCGCCTCCTTTCTCTACCCTTTCGCCTTATCAGATGCGGAGCGGACAGTGGGGAGGGAAGCGGCTCTTCCGCAGCCTCCCGTGAAAACGAGCGGCCGCTGCCCGCCGGCCGCTGCCCGGCTGATGCCCGCACAGGTCGGTGTGCGCTTCGCTTCGGCTCCCGCGAGGGCTGGGGCGAGGCGGGCGGAGGTCGGGGCAGGAGCGAAAGCGCCTCCCTCCTACCTGCCCGGCCACCTCCGCAGCGGCAGGAGCGGAGCCCCCGAGGGAGAAGGGGGAGAAGGAGGAGGAGATGGAGAGCTAGAAACTGGCGAGCCTGGACTGGGGCCGGGAACCCCCTTAGAAGCTCCTGCAAAGGCGTTACTTAAAAAAAATAATGATTGAATGAACACCCAATCTCGCTGGTGGTGTGGCGGAGGATCTGGCTGCCGCCCGCGTCCCGCTGCGTGCGCGTTCTCCCTCTTTCCCTCAGCGCGTCGGGACAGGTCGCTCCGCCCCGGCTCCGCACGCCCGCCCGGGCGGTGTTACCTGTGCGGGGGCTGCCCGAGCGGGAGAGCCCGTCCCCGCCGGGTCTCCGCTCCCTGCCGGCAGCCCCTGGGTCTCACGGGGACCACTCCGCGCCTGAGCTCGGCGGAGGCAACGAGCTCCCCGCTGTCCCTCCCTTAACCTGGGGCGGGCGGGACTCGGTTTCACCCGGGTGGGTGCTGGTGGTGCGGAGCGTCCCGAAAACAAGTCGGGAACAGGAGCGGGGCCGTGCCTACGAGCGCAGCCCCTCGGGCCGGGCTGGGGCCGCACCACGGGGTCTGTGCGAGGCTGAGCGGGTCGTGGCACGGCTGGCGGACCCTCCTCGCCTCGGGCTCCTCCGCCGCCTTCCGCCTGCGCGGCCGGGGCAGGTCCTGCCCGACGTGGACCCGAGGAGCGTGTGTCTGTTCCCGGGCCGGGCCGCTCTATAACGAAACACCGAGACAGGAGGAAAAATCCCGGTCTAACCTGCCCATTCTGGGGAGGGGAGACAGGGCTGTGTGGAGGAGGCTCAGCCTTCTCCCCTGGGCTGGATGCGCGCCCGCCGCCAGGGCAGTGCGGAGCACGACGATGAGTGCGGCGTTTGTCCCGGCTGGGGGTCTCCAGGGCAGGTTGTCCCTTCGGGAAAAGGTGCCCTGTTGCTTTGCCGGCGTCCTGGACCCCGGCTGGGAGAGGAGCTGCGAGCGAGCTCGGAGAGGGGCTCATCTTATGGCAGGACTTTTGGCTTGGGAGGGCTTGGTCTCTGCTCCCATCGCTATTCTGGCAGACAAATGGTTTTTCAAATACTTACTAAAAGGTGAAATATATAAAAAGCAGGAGGAATAGGATGATACTTTTTAGTCCCAGCCGATGTCACAAGGAAGCCACAAGGTGGCTGCAAGACGGGTGATCACCCTTCCTTGTTTAGTGAACCTTGACGTGGATTGTTGCAGAGGTGAACTTGTTGGTTCAGCAGCGGTTCTGTCTATCCCAATAAATCTTATTTCTCTGTACAATAGCTCTTCTCTAAAAAGCAGAAGTAGAGTATGTTTCTACATAGGGTTACTGGTCAGGTAGAGCTCTTATTTGGGAGAATTTTTATATCAAATCTAGCAGATGGGGAATTGAACCACCACTGTGAGCAAATATTTTAATATCCACGTTATTACATGGAAAGAAATCCGCACATCGTTAGTGGTGACTCATGGAAGAATGAGTTGTATTCTGTTCTTTGAGGGGTCTGTGTTAACTTGATCCAGATTGTATTCCTGAGTGAGTGGAGAAGGATCAACACCCAAGGGGAGATACACAAGAGGTGGATTTCAGGCTGTTTTAAGACTCTCTTTGTTCCTCCATGTGCCTGTCACTAGGCAGTTGTCTGTGGTGTCTTGAGTGTCTGATTCTTTGGTTTGTGTAGTGGGAAGCCTAGGCACTTTGCTCATGCTTTTGAATTCTGTCTGGAGGATGTGTCCTAAGAACTGGGCATACCAATATGTAAGTTTCTGGTTCACATGTGTTATTGGATCTAGCTATTTGCCTCTGTCTTGAAAGAGTGGTACTGTAAAAGTATAAAATTCATGCAAGATTCAAAATACGTGTTTAAGTAACGTGAAATTTGTTGATAATTTGGCTAAAACTTTCACAACTTCCTATGGAGATGAAATGTATAAGCCCCCTGTTCCTAGGAGTTTTATCAAGCTTTCGTGACTGGGATTTGTGACAGTAGACCTATCAAGTCCTGGGATTCCTGGGTTAGATTGTAAATACCTGAAGAGAGAAGGAAATGTTGTAAATACCTGAAGAGAGAAGGAAATGTTGGTCTTACCTTTGTATCTGTTTAATAATGGTTGAGGTACTTCAGTATCCTTTTTATATTATATAGTGGTTGAACGACTTGCTTTGTGCCTTCTTCAGAAGACAAGGAAAGCATGGAAGGCAAATACAATGCTCTCTTTGACAGCAAGAAATCTACTGAATCATCTTACTCTCCTATAGGATTCTAATAGGAGAGGGCATCAAAAATTCTTCGTCTTGGCCCAGAAAATTGACTAGAACTAGTGCAGTAAAGTTGAGTGACAGATAAACATTTATTAGTACAATGTTACGAACATGTTGAGGTATCTTGAGAGATACTTCTGTATACCTTGAATAACTGTACTGGGAAGTGTTTCAAAGCCAGATTCAGGTGATAAAGCCAGTACTGATTTCAGGTTAGCTTCTGTGAACAGAACTTCCCCTTCTGGAAGTTTGGCACCAGAACTGCTTCCTGTAACCCAGCTAGTTCACCTAGGATTACCTTGAATGTCGTTATGTAGTGCTGCATTCTAATTGTTGATCTTCCTAACTGCTTAAGTTAGAGTAAATGGTTTTGACCCTTCTGTAAGTGCAGATAGTACAACAGAGAGCACAGAATAAGTTGAATAAGGTATAAAAAGGAAAAAGAGAGTGGGCTGTAGAGGATGGTGAGAAGACTTGTGTTCCTTCTGAACAAAGTTCTGCGTCTTTTGACAAGCTTCAGAGTTCTTTGTCACGAGTATCTTGATAAAGTGTTTGCAGTACTGGATTATATAGAGATACATGCTGTACCTTCTTATGCATAGCATACTTTATTTTCAATATTTGTGTATGCTTAGTAAGTAATACAGTATTTGTCTTTACATCAGTCGAGTTTTCAGAACTATTGAGTAGCCCAAATATCGTTCTTTGTCCCTTTCAGGTAAAATTTGCTTTTGTTATAAAATTGCTGACAGAAAATTTTGGCTCCACTGATGTCTGTGATGAAATCCTATTCTTTTTTTAATGAAATCCAAATTTTGCCTGCAATTTTCATTAAAGTGGATGCCTTATCTTCACAGGTTTAGTAAGTCTTCTTGTTCTATGTGTTTTCAGACCTGCTGATACTGTGTGTACTGAGGGGACGAAGATGCTTTGTGGGTATGAGATACAGAGCTGTTTCCTCCTGGGTTTTCTGTCTGTTACATCTTTCCTTATCAGTGATGCCCAGGGCCAAGGTAAGTCATAAATAAGAAGATGGAACTTTTCACTCTGATATGTAGAAATAGACTTACTCGAAATGCACGTGTTACATTCCTCTTAGTAGGATGTGAATCCAGTATTATTGAAATGAAGCTGGAGTTTTGCTGCTGATCTCAGGGAGCAGGGCGAGTAGAATTATGTGTTCATATGTGCTCGTTGAACCTCGTATTTGAAATAGAATAAACATTTGTGCAAATTCTTGTCTGCTGAAGTAAGGTATACACAATATTTTGTACTCTTGTTTATATGTAAGTATGGATCAGAAATTGCCGTGACTGTGCTCTATGTAATCAAGTAAGTTTGCAAGATTAGCTATGATATTAAGCTCGTATGGAACATAATTTTTTTTCTTTGTTGGAACAGTGGCTGTTGTAATGCTTGTATCATTCCATATTGCACAGATCTGTTAAATGTCACAGACTACTTCTGCAGCTTTCTAAACAAAATCTCCTTTGTGATTATTAAAGGATACTGCTGGGATTGTTAGCCTTACATACTTGTTGGGTTGTATTGACAATGGCTTGACATCTAGAGAAAATTTATCCTATTGCTTGGGGAAGGAGGGAGGAAGAATGCCAATGAGTTATGATTTATAAAGAAAGACATTTCTCTCAACTTTATATTTATGATATCCCTTTGATATGAGACTGCATGGACATACCTGGGAGCAGAATGTGGTCCTGGGGCTCTTTTCAAGTGTTTTGTGTAATGCATTATTCATGAGAACATTTGGAGACTACTGGCAATCCGAGGCTTTCAAAGTTCTGGTAAATGCAAGTAGCAGCATTTTCCAGCCTGTGTGGCACTCAAGTGCTGGGGAAGCGTACCATCTTGGAAGTTTGTGAGTATGTAAGCACTTTACAGGCATCTCCCAGAACTTAGGGACACATATGATCTGTAACATTTGATGTTGTTGATGTGAGGTGAATGAAGAAATATATATTCCCAATGTTCAGTGCATCAGTTCTTGTCAGAAGAGAGGTCCTTAATGTGACTTAATGAACCAATAAAGCAAAGCATATGGTTAGTCCTTTCTCTGTATTTCAGTCCTAACACATGTGGTTAAGATTTGCAAAATATAACTGGGGGTGGAGATCCACCTTCAGAAAGGTTTGCAAAATTCACTGATCTTGGAGAAAGTATACTCTTCTCTAGTGTTTTTTTTGGTTGGGGTTTTGTCTGTTTTTTAATTATTGTTATTTTTTAAACTTTGATTTAGTCAGTTGTCTGTAAGGGAGAAAATTCTCCAACTACTAATACAACGAAATGAAGGTCAGAGAGAGTTTTTTCTACAGTAATCGCACTAGCAGAAGCTAGAGTTGGTATACTTGATGAGTAAAGAACAATACTTCCCTTGTTCTTATGCTCTTTCAGCAAGCATCAGCTGTGGAATGCTGTCAGCATGTGATACTAAGCTAAGTGGACTAATGCCTTGGCCCAACGTGACTGTTATTTTGTTGAATGAAGTGATATGAAGCCTCTATTCCTTGTTCACAGAAAAAAATTATTTCCTGTTATGCTTAAAGTAGTAAGAAGTTTCTCAATTCTTAAGGTTGCCACTCCTTGCAATAAGCTCTTCATGCAGTTGGCTAGCTATTTACAATTTAATATGGCTCTAACGATATGTTTGTTTGCTTTAAGAAACTGTACACTTCTGCCAAGGTGTAGGAAGAGCTGGTATTAGTTCCAGCTTGTGTTTCCTTCCTTTGGCAAAGGTGCTCAGGTAAAGGTGTGTAATATGACTTCTTGGAAAGGAGAATGTTTGGGAGAGTGAAGCCAACATGCCTGAAGCCACAACTTACTCCTTCAGCTGAGCTATGGGTTCTATTGCATTTATTGCCTGAATGCCTTACAAGCCACTTAGTGCCATTCAGTTTTTACTCAACAATTATTTTTTCAGCACTGCTGTTTATTCCCCATTCAGTATAATGTATAAATAACAGCTTTTGTCTACTCACGCCCTTATCTAGTACATGAAAATAGTGCTGGGCAAGAAAAATACTTGAGAATTTTTCATTTATTCATAAAGTAACTTGTTTTGAGAGGGATGTATTTACAGATGGAAGCTTTTAATTGTGTAGCAATAATTTCCATGTGTTACTACTGTAATTGCAGAGTATATTAGCTTGTTCAAGTCTTGTGACAAAAGTAAATTGGAACCCATAAGGTTTAGTTAGTATCCACTCTTAGACTATTGGGTGTCTTGGAGAACTGTACATAGGCAATTTATGTATTTTTCCCTTTCATTAAAATACCAAAAATTTGAAAAGATTCTTTCCCTAGTTGCCCACAAAAGTTATGTGTTTGGAGTGATAATTTTGTCTGGTGGCATAAACCGAAGCCTTGAACTTGTCAGTTTTCTTTTGGGTGACTGCTTTAATGTTGCTGACGGCCATTCTCTTTTGCATTCCTGTAAAACCACTTAATGAGATCTAGCAACTGATTTTTATCAGTTAACTGACTCAGCTTGGATTAATTTTTTTCCCTTTCTACAAGAAGTGAGATTTTGTTCCACAGAAAATAAAGGTCCAAAGAAATAAAGATATCCTCTTCAGGTTGGTGAATGTGTAGTAATTCCCATCAATATTTTGTTGTCTGTTTGAGTGTTAGATTTTTAACTTTCTTAGCTATATGTACTTTTCTGTGCCAGAATCTTAGTCTTTGCACAACTAAGACACAGTTGATTATCCGTGTAGTGAATAATTATTTTCTTTCTTATGGTTAATTGCTGTGTGGGAATGTCCGTTCTCCTGCACTGCCGCCTTTGATACAAAAAGTACCCAGTGAAAATTGACCAGTTATGTAAAGACTGTTCTGGCACAACTTTTCCAGTCTTTCATATTGTAACTCTGTAGTAAACAAAAAAACTTCTGGTGGTTGTGTCCTTCTTTGCTTGTAAGATCTTTGATTGTTTTTTAGGGTCTCAAAACAGATTTACCTGGTTTGGTGATGGCTCATAGCAATTAGGCCAGAATTATGCTTCTTTGTTAGAAGGTGCTTTCATAAACTATCAAGTTGAAAGTAGGAAAAGAATGATGGGGAAGGAAGAAGATGGCAGAGAAAATGAACTCTGAAATTCTGAGACATGATTGCTTTTTTTGTCGATCCTTGGTGTTTACCTTGTTGCTCTCTGCTCTGCCTCTTAATCCCCATACAAATTTATCACCTAATCCTAGTAAAATCTGCAGCATTTTCACACTTGCATACAGTCATTGTTTAAAAATTTATTTGCTTTTCCTGAGACAAAAATAAATAAGAAACAGAATTACAGATTTATAAACTTCTAGGTATGATCTGTCACTCTTGGTTCATTCAGCTCAAATTTACTGTGATTTATGTATAGCTCAAAGGTACAATGAATCTTGAGAATAAATTAAAAGCTGCAATCCATAATTACAGTCTGCTTGGCTTTAAAAACTTTTTGCCATGATCTCTGTCATTTTCTTTTACTATTATAGCATGCCGAATGTTCTTGCAGAAACCTGCCCAGAAAAACATGTTGAAGTATGTGGGCCAAATTTTCAAAGAACTGATGTATTTACAGTGATTCCTATGCACCCATTTGCTTGTAGCCTCTTTTTGTCTAAACTTCAAGGAGGTGACAGGCAGACTGAAGACAAGGTCTGAAAAGATTGGAAATGCACAGACTGGGTTTAAGCCCCGTTCTGCCAATCAGAACTGTTTTGAGTGTGCGGAGTTGGTGTGCTGCCTCCTGTTTCTGTCCCCTTGCCTCTCTTCTTGAGCTTGTTCTTCAAAGTTTTTGAGAATGTGGAGGTGTTACTAAGCTCTTCCTGTACTATCTGCTCCATTTTCTGGTGTAAAGTCCCTCAAGTTGGAGTACTACAGAACTTGCCTTTGATCTGACGAAACCAACACTTATGGAATGGGAGGCTGGATGCAAGGGAATACATCTCTTGTATTAAATCTACGGATTTTTACTTCTAAAATTCAAAATGTATTTAATGGTAGATGACATGAAAAAACACCTCCCCCACATCTCAAAGAACTACAACATTTCTTTCCTTCTTTCTTNTTTTTGGAAAAAGTAGCACATAGGAAAAGGTAGCTGGTCCAGCACAGGTTTTTGGCTGCTGCTGGTGCCAGTGCTGCATTGGCTGTAGCAGGTCAAATGGAGAGGCCAGAGACTGTTGGCTAGCACATTCTGCCTGTTGACTCAGACGCTCCATGTGCTGTATTCCTTAAATCTCAGAAGTATCATGAGAACTGTTGGTTTATTATATCTTATTGACCAACAAACAGTGAGCATGAGCCTAGTCAATTAAGACCTATTTTAGCACTGGGGAAAACGAATTGCTACTTCACTACTTCAGAATTCCCCTTCTTTCTTAGACTTACCAGCAGAAACCTTATGGTTGGTAGTGACAGAGACACCAAGGGTTTGAAAAATAAAGGAGAAAGTTCATGAGGCTTTGGAGACAGTGGGAAAAGGCAGATGGAGATGTTTATTAAGATTTTGTAGTCCTTTCTGTGGTTCAGCCTCTGGGTAGCTTCCCTGGCTGCCTTTCCCTGTAGATCAGTTTTTTCTCTGTGAGCCAAATCCTGTTCAAATATATGAAGATTTCACCTTATCAACCATCTTGGATACCACAGGCTGCATTGCTAGCAGCTCTGCTGAAGTTGTTAAGTGAGGGAGGGATGTGCTTCCCTAAAGTAGAGCAGAAATGTTACATAGAGTGTTGTCCAGCATCAGTGGAGCTTGGCTGAGCAGATGGATGCAAGGCTGATGAAACTAGTTTATGTATAGAGACACACTAAGTTGCTGATATTACAGTAACAACATGGGTAGGTTTTCCCATTTGTTCTTGTGTGGATTGCTTCACTGATATATCACCTCTTTAGTTTCATGCTTTTATTCATTTCACCTGCTGCTTCAGTTTGAAACCTGGGTGATGGCACAATATAAACAGAGGCCAGATTTGCTTGCCATTCAGGTTGCCCCTGTCTAAGTCTTGACTTGCCTGTGCATGCCTGCCAGTCTTGATAAGACTGAAGCAGTGTTTGCAGCTGCAAGTCTTTGTGCTGCTTAAGCCAGGCTTGCAAATTGGGCAGCTGATGTTCCCTCTGCCTTTTGCATGCTTATCTTTTCTCTTGGCTATTCTCTCTTCACAAGGATTTGAAAATTTGGCCCTGAGTGACATTAAATATGGGTAAATGCTCACACTAGTGAGAGGTAAAGGAGTCTAGGTCATGCATATTTCCAGTCTAAGCAAGGAGAGCAATTTTAATTCCCATATATTAACAAAGAGCATTTTTACTATCAGCTTGGCCTGCTAAACTAGAGTCTTAACATCTAACATTGTTTGTCTTTCTGTCTTCTGCTGTTAGGTTTTTAGTTTGTTTTTGTGAAGAGGTAAATAAAAGGTCTGTCTGAGGGAAGTAGTGCACCCGGGGATGTAATTTTACAAACTAATAAACTGATGTATGTGACATTTTGAATAACTTGCATCCTTGATCATTAAAATTTTGTGTTGTCTTCCTATATGTATTTTTATGTTTGTTTAAAATTGGTGGTTCTTTTGATTTGAATTTAAAATGTTTTCTTTCTGAACTTGCAGTGCCTCCACCAACAAGACTAAGATACAATGTAGTGAGTCCTGACAGTGTGCAGATCTCTTGGAAAGCCCCCAAGGGGCATTTCACTGGATATAAACTTCTTGTCACTCCAAGTTCAGGTAAAAGTCTGTATGTTCTCTTAAGGTGAAAGGACTCTCTTCCTAAGGCTTAAAACTTTCCAGTGGCTAGTGTCATCCATCAGGATTAAGAAACTGTTAGCATGCTTTGGATAATGGAGTTGAGCAGGTGGTGAACAAAGAGAGAGATTGATTTCAAAAGAGGTTGCTTACAGGCATGGAAAATGCAAATCAAATTTTTAAGATGACAGAAGTGGGTCAATGCTAGTAATGCTTCATGTGTAGTCTTTGGGAATTGTCGCTGATAATCTGTCTTTACCTTTCTTCCAGCTGGTGTAAGAAACTCTAGGAAGTGTTCAAGGGAAAGCATTGGAATGCTAATTCAGTCAAAGCTTTGAGGTGTATCTCCTTGGCCATTATCCCATAGTGAGCTGTCTGGAAAAGATCAAAAAGAAAAAAAAACAACCTTTAAAAAGTTTTTGAATGAAAACTTGAAAAAGTAGATAAGAAAGTGGCTGTATTGGGCTTGAGAGGTCCTACTTATGTACATTTAAATTTAGATAGAGAAACAGTTGTAACGCACTACTAAAATACCTATTTGTACATGTTGGTATACAATCTTTATATACATGTATACATAGAAATGTTTAATATTTGCATTGATATATGAGATTTTCCTTGCCCAAAGAAATTGGCTATGACAGTATTCAGAGATGATATGGGTATGATGAGCTTGGAACTGGCAGTCAATCACAGAGCAGTGCAAAAGTCTGTGGGTATGTTAACCAAACTTGCCAGCTTACTTGCTAACTTGCCAGTAAAATGTTTCTTTTTTTAATTAATAATTTTGCTGGACAACGTGGCTGTTTCATGAGGCCCAGATACCAAGACTGATTGATTGATCTTAAGTGTGTTTCTGTTTAAGAAAATTGGTTAGACTGCCTGCCTTCCTGCTTTTCTGAGCTGTCCTCTGGCCTGGTTGTATGAGTAGTCCCAAAAGAAGGAATGCTTGGGTCATAGTAGAGCTTGAGGTATTTTTAAGCCATTACGTTTGCTCTGCCATAAGAAAAGTAAACAAAATTATGTATTTGTGGTGGTTTTTTTTCTTCTATTACAGGTGGAAAAACGAATCAATTAATTCTTCAAAACACTGCAACCAAAGCGATTATTCAAGGTCTCATTCCAGATCAAAACTATGCTCTTCAGATCATTGCATTCAGTGAAGACAAGGAGAGTAAGCCAGCACAAGGCCAGTTCAGAAGTACGTGTCTCTTTATGCCTGACATGCAGACTTTATCAGATATTTAATATAACTTTTGGAATGGTAACAAGTCTGACATAAGGGGTATAGAAAAACAGTTTCTTCTATGGTGGAAGGCTAATCAAAAGTCACAGACTTTAAGTGGTACAAATACAACTGGAGGCCCAAATTGATTACTCAGGAGATTCTTTCATTGAGCTATCTTTTTGTCCATTGGATTGGTATACCTCTTCCTCATTCCATTAGGAAATGAGCTGGTATCTCATGGAAAGAATCTTCAGTGAGTGGAAAGAAGGGAAGTGCTACATTCTGATACTTAAAAAAATTCCTTTTTATTAAAGCACTGTTATAGCTGTGCCAACTGGCAACTAGTTGTTAGTTCAATACTATGAAAGGCTGAATTCTTACTGGTCTTCAACTGTCAAATATATTTACAAATTTACTTTTCTGTCTGACCTAGGTGTGCTCTTAATGTCTGTACCATAGCAATATATGTATGTCTTAGGTGATTACTCTTGATCGTTGTGCTAAACATGTTAAATATCATTAGTGGGATTTTGGTAAATAAGGACAAAAATGTGATAGTGTAGGAGTACACTTGAAAGCCTACTGAATTCCCTTGACACTAAACATTTCTCACTATCACTGCTAAACCACCTTTCCCTTGAAAGGAGCACAAGATAAAACACTCTGAGTGCTTGATGTGGTGTGTCTCAAAGTCTTTCTAGCTTATCATCACTACAGCTGTGGGTTTACTACCTTAAGTTCTATCCTGATTTAGGAAACCACAAAACCACAGATTAACATTAAAGAGAAGTCCACAGAAAGCTACAGCAAATTTGATAGTATTAAGTGTCACTGTTTTTTAAATTACCTTTTTCTTTAGGAAAAGTGGAGCTGGCGACTTGATTTAAGAATATGGAGGTAGTGTTCTGTTTAGTATAGTCTCTTTGGTGCAGATGAAAACATGTAGTACTTAATAAGGCTGGAATTTCATTTAACAATATGATACCTTGCAGAAGTAAAACATACAGCATATATAAAAATCCTTCTTTTTGGCTATCCTTTATTATAGGGAGTTTTTTGCCTCTTTTCTGACACATGGTCACTAATTCTTGAGATGAAAAAAGATCAAACATAAAAAAAGCTTGGAGAATATTATGTGGTTTAATGCACGGGAAGTATGGTTTTAATCCTGCTAAATTATAACTGATATAAAGAGAATAAAAAGAATATTTCTCTTTATTTAGCAATGTGTACATTCTTACTGTAATACATAATATTTAATTAAGATGAATTTTTTTCCTTTGAAAATGCAGATGTAAAAACATGCACTAGTTAAAATTTGTCTGTGTAAATACTTGAGTAAAACCGATGTCTTCTTGTTTCCTATGTGGTTAAAATGTTGACAGTTCCCAAATCCAGAAATCTGTCAGGATGTTATCAGCCTGTCTCCTTTGAGCATTTTCAGCCTTTTGCACTGTTTCTCTGGAGATGTGCCCCTCAATAGTGCTAGCATCAGAAGAGGTCATCAAGCATCTCTTTAGCTTGGTCTTAGCCTTTTCTCAAAGGAATGCTATTAGAAGGCTGAGCAACAGCATCGTTTTTGCTTGGTATTACTCTGGTTATTTCACTTCTCTTGTTTTAGTCAGAGTCTTATTCAATTAAGAATTAAACCCAGACTTATGACTAAGACCTGGTATTATTGTGGTGTTATCAGTAACCCAGCTGATAACCATGATCAACCTTGGTAAAAGCTGACTACTGAGCAAGCTTGTTGACTTGAATTTACTTCTGAATCAGTTTCACAATCGTTTGCCAAAGGCGGAGGTGATTCACAGCTACACATGCTGTGTTAGTAAGAAGAGGAGTAAAAATTTCAGTTATTTTTGTACTGTTATTCTCACCTCTATGCCTGGAGCGCAAGGGCTATAGGTTCTGCAAAGGGTTATCACACTGAGAAGATCATATTCAATTGTTTGACAATGGCTTGCTATCTTCCTAAGACCTTAACTTTGTGATTTTTTTTTTTTTGGATTGGAGCTTTGAGCACTCCTGGTTGATTCAGATATTCCATATACTACTGGGTAAATTAATGAAATCCATTTCACTGTGGCTCCACTGATGTACAACAGTGCTTGTACTGTGCCTCTTATATAGTCAAGGGGCAGATAACCTTCTTTTACGCCCTCACAGGTTTTTTTGAATGATGCAGCACAGAGAAACTTTGGTTCTGGTTAAGGCTCAGTGCCTGTTTGGATGAATGTTGGTCATAAACCAATTCTACATAAACTAAAGAGTTTCATTGAAGTAGAATTTTATTTTCTATGAGAGATATTCTCAGATTCATTATTTTAACCTCTTCTTGGCCATTTTAGACAGCTGGAGCGTGGACACCAATTAGCACACTAAGGAAATTCTAGAAAAGGTTATTTCTCCCCTCCCCCCCCCCCCCCCCCCCCCCCCCTCTCCCCGCCCTCACAGCCNCAGTTTGTGACTTTAGCAATGAAAGATTCAGGGCATAGTAAAGGAGGGACAGGAGGCTGTTGAAGTCTCAGCTTTGAAGCATCTTTGCACTCATGAGAGTATTTGGTGCCGAACATAGATTTGGGCATGGGATCTAAGCTGATTCTGTAAAGAGGATAGTGTAACATCTGGCTTATTTGCTTTCGTGTTGACTGACTTGGAATGGAATGCTGCAATGCTGGACTTTGCTCAGCTAGGTTTGCCAATATTCTGGACTATATTTCCAGTGGGGGAGCTTGTTTGCATGGGCTTAGGTGCTGATGTCACTATTTGGACTCTCCTGTGTGAGTAAAGTCACTTTTGAGAACTTTAATGATTATAGAATCGGGAAAGATCCATAAAAAAAAAAAGAAAAAAACAAACAAACCTAAAGGGAGGGAGGGAAAACCCAGAAACAGTTACTTGTTACCTAAGTGTATCTTAAGATGTTGTGTGCAACTACTTTATCTGGAAGAAGAAAATGACATGCTTCTAACTGCATTGTTTCTAGATTCATTGATTATTTCCCCCCTTTCCTTTTCAGTTAAAGATATAGAGAGAAGAAAAGAAACAAATAAACCCAAGGTGAAGGAACCAGAAAAAACAAATGCGAGTAAACCAGCTCCAGAAGGTCAGATCACAACACATATAACTTATGCGATATTCTTAAAATAGTCAACTTCTTTATTTAACTTGGCCATTGTAGAGATTTTCTTTAAGTCAGTACTTCAAAGGTGGTTCCCAGGGTTAAATTAAACAGAAAGGAAAAATGTATGTTTTCAGGGATATTGGAGAGTTGCTACAACAGAGGTTTTCTTTTAGTTCTGTGTTTTGCTTTACCACTTTATAAAGTAACTACTAAATACCATTATGAATAAACAAAAATTATTAAAAAATCGTGTTGCCTGTAACTCCCCACTGGGTGCACTTTGAACAGTGAAAGAAACGTGCACACGTGTGTGTGTGTGTTTACATAATAATGTGACTTCATATCGTCTTGGCTGTAAGACAGACTTTGCTGTATTGATTCCCACCTAAAGTCAAATTGATACTATTGTATAATTAGGCACTTAATGACTTGATAACTCTGTCCTAATGCAAGTCATATATATGAAAACATTTGAAACATTTTGAAGGAGGTTAAAAAAGTAGTTAATTTTGTCTAGTTACAAGGAGCCAATCTTCTGGTGAAGTGTGGTGTTGGTTGCCATGAGAAGTATGTCTAGTATGAATGAAAATCTAGCTCAAGCTTAATATACTGCTCAATTTCCTGTTACTCTAAAATTCAAATAGCATCTTTATGAAGTAACCCCAGTAGTAATTATTTCCTTCAATGATTATTTATAATGCACAGAACAGGGAGAGAGAAGAATTTAGTATGACCTTAAATAGTCTTTCTGAATAAACGAAACAGTTTCAAGGATGCCATTTCCCCCTTCTCTTTTGGCCCTGTCTCCAGTAATGCACGTATCAAAGGCCTCACCCAAATCTTCTTGAAGCCTATGCAAATTTTTCTCACTTCAGTGGGTTTTTATTCTTACCACACATATTTGTGTCATATTTTATTTATTAACACTATGCATGTTTGTTTCCATACAGCATTTCTCAAGCCAAAGCACCCTTGAATTCCATTTGGTACATTGGAAAAAATGTTGTCCAGTGTTGCAAACACTAGCAAAGTTATACCTGCTAGTTTAGGATGGGGTAGTGAATAGGTGATCTTTCCTACATCATGTCTGGAGGAAGACTGAGTTGGAAGAAATAAAAGAACTAAAGAAGGAAAATGTGATTTGCTTTCTTGATGAAGGGCAAGTGATAAAAGTTGAAGGAGGGAAAATTGGGCCTGTAATAGGAAAATGTTGATTAAATGCAGACAGAGGAAAGTGTCTGCCAGACTGTGGGAGAGGATTTATACTTTTTCATGGAGCAGGGGCAAAAATACAATTGGCAAAAGGAGACTGGATCAGTATGCTCCCTTTTTAGGATTCTTGTTTACTTGTGAAGTCTTTAGCTCAGTCACTTTACTTGTCTCTGCACAACTTTTTACTCATTGGAACTTCTGTTGTATCACAGCAGTTTGTATTAGAGCAAAATATATCTTCATCCAGCACTTGTAAAAAGCTGTTGCCTTATACTTACTGTAGAAGATTTTACTTGAAAACTGTGGTATGCATTTGCAACAAAGGCAAAACTTTCAATTTTCTCAATTAGCAAACCTGACCAGAAAGTAAAATGTTATGCTAATTTTTATGAATTCTTAAATTTGTTTAGCCCTATTCCCAAACCATCTATATTTTATTGTAAAATAATAGACCTTTTTCCTACAGTCTAGCTATTGCATATTTCTTCCCTTTGCACAATATAATGATTATTTAAAGCGATGGAGATTCCAACTGAATGACTTCAGTGGGAGTAGGGTGAGATTCCAAGAGAAAACATTGAGCAAAAATAACAGCATCAGCAAAAACTGTGTAGCTGAGGTAGAAGTGAATTCAGAACTAATACTCAGAGAGTAATGGTATTGAACCTTTCCTATTTTAATGTATAAAGAGTGTTCCTCCTCAAATTGAAATAAGATCAAAGAAATAAGGAAGAGTCTGTGAAAGAAATGGATTAAAGAAGTGCTAAATTTTATGGCAAACCCACGAGAACGTGATCCTTTGCCCGTGTTTGACAGGAAATGATTTGGGTATGACCAAATGAATTCATGCTAGCAGTTAATTGGTATCATGACAATTTTTTGTATGGCTAAATTTTATGGATTTAATAGCAGCCCTGCTATATTCTGTGACTCTGTTTATCTCCTTGATCTAGTTGGTGAGATCTTGGGAGTTAACAGGACAAAAGAAATTATTAGAATTATTGAATCATTTAGGTTGGAAAAGACCTGCAAGGTCATAAAGTCTAACCTTTGATCTCATACCATCATGCCCACTAAACGCTCTTATGAAGTGCCACGTCCACTTGCTTTTTGAATGCTTCTAGAGATGATGACTGCACCACTTCCTGGGGAAGCTATTACAATGCTTAACCTCTTTCCTGAAGAAATTTTTGTCATGTCCAAGTTGAACTTTCCCTAGTGCAATTTGAGGCCATTTCTCCTTGTCCTGTCACTTGTTGCCTGGGAGAAGAGCAAACCCCTACCTTATTGTAACCTTTCAGGTAGTTGTAAAGATCAGTAAGGTCCCCTCTGAGCCTCCTTTTCTCCAGGCTAAACTATCCCAGCTCCCTCAGTCACTCTCATAGGACTTGTGCTCCAGACTCTTCACCAACTTCATTGCCCTTCTCTGGACGTATTCCAGTGCCTCGATGTCCTTTTTGTAGTGAGAGGCCCCAAACAGGATTTGAGATGTGATCTTCTTGGCCATGCTTGGCCTTCTTTGGGCATGCTGAGGGCTCACGTTGACTCAGTTGTCAACCAACATCCCCAGGTCCCTTTTCCCCTGGGCAGCTCTGCAGCCACTCTGTCCCCAGCCTGTAGCACGGCGGGAGTTGTTGTGACTCAAGTGCAGGACCTGGCACTTGACCTTGTGAAACCTCATACACTGGTCTTAGCCTGTTGATCTAGCCTGTCCAGATCCCTCTGCAGACCCCTCCTACCCTCCAATAGATCAACATCCCACCCAACTTTGTGTTATATGAGAACATGGTGTTATTAAGTGTATTTGTATAAACTTTTTTTTAATCTTCTATGACAGTGGCCAGGTAGTTAGGTGGAGTAATATCTTACTTGTAAACAAGAACAATCTTTGTCATAAAGCAAATTGAAAACATTCATTGTCCAGTTTGCTATTGTCAGTTGCTGTTTCTGCTCTTTTCTTGAGTGGAAGAGTAGCAAAAGCTTATTTCTTCATATAGTAGTGTCATGTTCTGATATAAGGATGTGTCTTCTGCAAACATCTGCTCCACTTGTTACAGGAGGATGCTTATATAAGAAGGAAATAGAGTGGTTTTGCAAGCCTTAGAAACACCAAGGTCATTCTCCTACATGTGGAGAATTGTCTGACAAAGTTCTCCAGCATCATTTTAAGGACAGATTTGGCATTTAGTAGGCCAGAAAATACTAAATCATTGTTTTGGGACAAAACTAGTAAAGCACAGCATACACTTGTCAGTGTGTATGAAAAAGCATGTGAACTCTGTAAAAATACAAGCTTCAGTTTGTGTATTATGGTATCTCATGTTGCATGTTACTCCTGCTGATTTTTCTGGCATGAGAGTCACATAATCATATAAATTTATTGTTTATAAATACTTAGCTAATATACTTTCTTCGGAGTCACACAATAAAGCCTGGAAATTTCTTTCAATTTCAAATGGAAGAATATTTCACCATATACCCCTTCTGGTCCTAGCAACCAGCGCTTTGCTAAGAAATGCATGATGGTTATTTTTATTAATGATTCTAAATGGTTCCGAAGCATCTCACCCTTAGTTTCATCTTCAGTTTGGAGGACTGATTATGCAATTTTCATCTGAGGCTCTACAGTGCTGAGAGCAGTTCAGTTCTCCTGTACTTCCAAATTTACCTTCTTCCGTCCTTGAAGACGGAAGATTGTATTAGGGTTTTGCTCCATCTTTATAGAACTCTGTCAGTGGCTTGTATGGCTTGCTAGTAACTTTTCCAGCAGCTTCAGTAACCTAGATTAAAATTTTCCATCTATTCTGTCCTACCCATTCAAGTAGTTTGAAAAGATCTAAGTACTGTGCTCTTATCACAGGCAAACCTCCAGTGTATATCTAGTTATGTCATGGTGCCAAATTAATTCAGGCTTAATGTCTAGCACTCATCCATCAAATGTTCACTTTATATTTGATTTCCAGAAGCTTCCTGCAGTTCTTCTGCACAGCCACTTTCAATTCTTAAATCTGTATTTTCTAGAACTTGTCATTTTTCAGCTTAGTGATTTATCGCTGCTGTGAATGTACATACTAATAATGTCAGGAGCCTTTTCTCTTTCTCTCTGTTGAGATAAAGCTCACAGATGCAGCTTCTTTCAGCACGCACTGATATTTGAGTACTTGTACCCTGGCACTTCTCCAACTCCCTCATGCACAAAGCTTCTTTCTGTACAGTGACAGGGGTTAATACATTCTGTGCTTTCTCAGTTGTTTTACAGTTTCTCAGATAGCTTCTTTGAGTGATTCTCTAATCAAATCTCTTTGGGGAGGGGAGAATTGCAGTGTTTTCATTATATCCTGTGGCATATATACAACTGTATCTTTTTCTGCAGAATGTCTCCGTGTATCTGAACTGATTTAGCTACCCATTTCAATAAAAACAAAACAACTGGGAACCAGTTTTATCTTCTTGCTTGTTGACTTGATTTTGGGGCTTTTTATTTGAGGGGTGTGGTGGCTTAGCCTAGGCTAGCAGCCAAAAATTTCACCTAGCTGCCTGCTCACTCCTGTCCTCAGCAGGTCCTCAGCAGGACTGGAGAGAAAAGAGAAAGAACAGGAATGAAAAGTTCATGGATTGAGATAAAGACAGGGAGACTGCTTACCAATTACCATGGTAAGCAAACAGAATCAAGTGGGGGAACACTTACTTAATTTATTTTCAATTAAAAAAACTGCTAATGCGGGTAGTGGGAAACAAAAAAAGGCAAACATTAAGACAGCAGCTTTCCTCCCCCTTTTCCCAGGCTCAGCTTGACCTCCTTCCAGATTCTTCTCCTCCTCTCTTTTTATCATTGAAAGTTACACTCAGTCCAAGTCCCTTCAGAAAGGAAGCAAACGGTGCTAAAGGGGCGTTGCAGGGTTATGATCAGGATGTAGTGGTTTCTCTCTGCCACTCCTTTCTTCTCAGATTTTCTTCTCCAGTCTGTGTGATCCATGGGCTGTAGGGAGTATCTGCTCTGCCATGAAGCATTCCTTCCTCTGACCTCGAGGTTCCATCTGCTGTTTCTCACTCTTCCCACCCCTCCTCCTTCCTCTTTTTGTCTGGAATTTTCTGTCTTTTCTTAAATATCTGTTTTCAGAGTGCCACTGGCTGTCCACAGACACTTGGCTACTTCTCAAAAAGGCCACCCCTGCAGCCTCCTTCCTGCCAAACCTGGGCACAAACACCCAATACCAGAGTGCTCTATTAGTGCTTTACTAAAGTAAAGCTTTTGCACAGTCTTTAACCTGTCCTGTGTGGAAATTCCCTTAGCAAATGTCGAATCAAGATGACTTAGGACAGCATAGAGCGTGTATGGACCGGATTTCTGAGTCAGGTGTTGTCAGGATAAACTTTTACAAATTGTAGACTATTAAAACAATGAGAAATAAGCTCCCATAAAATATTGTGATTTATGTATTGCAATGTTACAATTACTTTCTCATTGTAATGCTTGTGTACTATGGTCATACAATAAGTATGACTTGTTAGGGATGTCAGGGATCTCCACTGCACAGAATATGGTGGTTAGTTCAACCTTCCCCCAAAAAAATGTGTTTCATCCTGGGAGCAAGTCCATTAGTGGCAGGTGTGTTTTTTCATCAATTCCTATAAAAATCTAGTGATTTGTGGATGAGTTAAAAAGCTTGGGAGAACTGCAGCTTTTTAAATCCCTTAGATGTTTCTCTCTGATGGAGTTACCTTTACCACATGCAGGAGCTGAACTGGCAGAACATTACTCGAGTTCTCAGGCTGGTGAGGGCTCAACTGGAAGATCTGAGAAAATGGGTATTTCCTCTCAATTCCCTGTCCAAATAGAATATTAAAAAAGCTTTAGGAGAAGTCAATTGACAATAAAGGTTAGATCTCAGTTTCTCATTGTGGAAGACTGAGACAAGTAGCTAGAAATCTAGAAAAGAGAATTTTTGGCTAATCTGTTGGGCCATGAGTATAGAAAGGACAACTTGGCAATGGATAAAATTAGGCTCTGGGTGAGTGAAAAATAGTATAGAAATCATAGTGGGCCTTAGAGATAGAAAAGGAGAGGCTTTATGTAATGACCTGTGTAGTGCCACAGCTTGGCTGTCACAAAGTGTAATAGTAAGGTGCAGATGCCACATTACGTTGTCCGTATGCAGGTAATATAACCTAAACTAATGTTTAAAATAGTGAATAGGGACTTTTTGTGTCTTGATCAATGTTCCTGCATTTATATACTAATTTAAATATAAATTTTTTTGAGGAAGAGGTAAAAGTATCTGTGAGAATTAAAAAATGTTTCCTTTGAAAGAATTTAGTATTGTTAGTGATCTTTAGTGAATTTAACACTACTAGTGATATTACTGTGCATACAGAGATACATATGTACAAGTTATGAATATCATGAAGCACAGCTGCTCATTCAGTCAGCATTCCCTCTGACACATGCTGGTTCCACTCTCTTTTTTGTTTTCTTCACTACTCAGTGCTGCACAGAGAAGATATTTTGATTAAATTGCACTAAAGTTTTTACAAGTTTTTAGCACTTGCAGCATTTTGTATCATAAAGTGTCCTGGTAAGAGACCTGAAACTCTGTCATGTGATTCTCACCTCCTAAGTAGGAATAAGTATGCTTGCAGTTTCTTTCAGGTGAGTGTGATCTGCCAGTGCTCTGAATCTTGTAGAAGCAATGTCTATTTGGTGCTGGATGTTTTGTAGTTTTGCATGCGACCATAACTTTTAGCTTCTTAATCTATGTCTAGAAAATAGGTGGAGTCCTCAGCTTCCTGCAAAAACTATGTAGACATATCCAAAGTTACTTTGTTTTGTGGCTGGATAATTTTTGATTTATTTTTTTTAAATCTTCTTAATGGGTTGTACAGTTTTAGTGATGTTATTATTTATGTTACTTCTACAGTATTTCAATTTAAATGTTTTGGAATTATTTTTTTCATAATATATTTTTCTTCCAGTGCTGTGTACCTATCAGATAATGCAAAAGGCATATCATTCCTCAAAATGCCATGGTATCTGTGGTTTCTTAGGTTTCTATTATAAAAACTCTTGTAGTGAGATTGAATCAGTCTTTGGATAGTGATAGAGATGAGAGGTGCAATAAGCTTAAAAAATACACTGATTTGCTTTCTTCTTCCAACACTGTATTGCCTTTGATGAAAATAAACTTTGACATTGACTTTGTAGTAGCTGTTGAATAGCACTACTTAAGCATAGTAGATGAAATCCAGAGAGAGGTATACTAAGATAGTATTCAGGAGAAGAGACTAATTATCTAATTTATAAACTTGTCTGTTTAGTTAATGTCAGATGCTTCAGTAAGTATTACTAGACAGAGTGAAATGACTGCTAAGAGGTATTTGAGTAAGCTACAGGAATGGATACCTTCTGAACTACTGCTCCATTGGCAGTGTTTCATAGTTTTACTCACTTTGTCCTGGCTAAAGTAACTACAAATGTTGGGTTTAGCCATGATATTTTTCTATTTTTTTTTTATTACTTACAGAACTCTCGAGCTATGGAATTCATTAACTATATCTTTATACAACCTACAATTTGACTTAGTGGAAGTGTTTCCTGAAGCTTTCTGGAGGACAGCTTATCTCTTGATTATGAGCAGCAGAAGAAAGAAATCATAACTATGCTGTGTGGGCATTTTCCCCCAGTGCCATCCTGTTCTTAAACAGGGCTTCTGTTCTCAGCCCCTGCACATTTATCTGCTTCTGCAATCTAGAAGCAAAATTAATGGAAAATACTTGGCTCTTACACTTTTGATACTGTTTGTTTTTTGTTTTGCATTGAGGGCCACTGAACCCTTTAGCTCAGTAGAAGAATGAAAGGTTGCCCCAGCTCCAACCAAGTAGCAAGACTAAGCATTATCAATAGGTCTGGAGCGAACAAGCACAGGGCTTGGCCAAGCAAGCACTACTCTCTAGCCAGTGACCCCCTTGATCCATTTCTCTTACTGTTTTCCCATGCACGTTCTTCCCCAAACTACCTTGATCCATTTCTCTTTCAATGCTTTTGGTTCCTTCCCTCAACATACCATACTAGATCTTGTACCATCCGTAGTTACTTGTTCCGGTAACCCATGTCTTATTACCCCCTAAGCAGTAACCCCCGACAGTCTGAACCATGAACAGACCGTGTTATGAAGTAAGTACAAGTTATCAAAATGTGTTACTGATCTTGGAAGATAACAGCAGGATGAGACCATACTGTTAATATTTAGTTTCTGGTTCAATACTGGATTTTCCCAAGAAGCAAACACAAAGTTTCAGCTTACCTTTTCTTTTCTTCTGTTCCTGTGCAGTGTGATATAGTGTCAAAGGGTTTCTTGAATACATTCAACCAAGTTTACTTCAAAACTGATAGCAGTTCAGGTATGTTGTCCAGTACAGAATTCTCCTTGGTGAATATGCTAGCCTGCTCAGAACTGGCTCGCTCAAGGTCTTCTGCTGTCCTCCATTACAAAGTGTAGACATGACTCTGGCCGTTAGACTTTAGCATCACTCTCTTGATTCTACAGAATAAGAATTAATGCATTTCCTGCTTTGGAGATATGTTAAGTTCTTTAAACCTCGTGGAGTACTTCTATATGATAGATTTCATTTTTGGATATTTATAAATTAAAGTTTGCATCAGAAATTATAGTAAAGTTTAGAACTATTGATTGCATTTGTATAAAAGGTAGGCCACTGTCTACATTTCCCTAAAAGATGTATATGCATACTACTGAGGCTTGAATATTTCATCTTTGCATTGTCTGTAGCGGGTAGGTGGATGCAGTACCTTGTCACGTATGAAATGGGATGTACATTTGCTGTCATTAACTGACTCACAGCTGAGGACACATGCTCTGTGTAGGCTGCTAGTTCAGGACTTTTTTTCTTTTCAGTTTACTTTTCAGTTCCGTGCTTACCCTCTTGACAAATATTTTTCCTGTCTTTACCAAAAACTGCCTTTCAGCACTGTGTGGCATGCAGTGGCATGCAGTCCTTCAACTTGATTGTGAATAGCTTTTGTGTGTGTACCTGCTTGTTCTAGCATTAACTTATTAATAAAAAATAATATGACGTAGAAATGAATCTATTCTTACTGCTTCTTTAGTGGGGATAGCCTTAGATTCTCATGCCTCCCTTGGGAAGCTGGGGAATGCTTGGACAATGCTGCAGTATTGTTAGAACATTTTGGACCACCACAGAGCTTTGGCAAGCATTTATCATTTATGCTGCCCTCACCATGCTGTTCTGACCACTCTGAAGCTGCTTAGCCCAGAAATAATTTTGAAGATCTAATTTTGGTTTCAGACTCTGTAGCTTTGGGTTTGGACTCACTTGGCTTTGTCCTGCACAACCTTAGCCCAAGCAGAGGATCTATGATGTCTCCTATCTCACCTTTCACTAGTGAAAACAGCACCTGATGTTTGTCAATGGGACTCTCACTTAAATGTCTGCAGCCAGTGGTTCCAGTGGTTTCACTGCTGGTCAGATCATCATCCTGATGTGTGCCAGAAGATCTCGGCACTGAACTCCGTGTAGAACCTTTCCAGCAATCCTGTCAGCAGGCGGCCATCCAGTTTAGATTGGCAGAACATGTTTGTTTTTTGGTGGTTTTTTTTGTTTGTTTTTTTTGAGAGCGACTAATTTTTAACTTGTGCAAAATGCAGTGATGTCTTTCTATTCTTCTATGTGACTCCTCATGGGCATCATCTTCTCTTTCAACTTCAGGTGATGTGAATAGCTCTTAAATACAGGAGTTGAGGTAGACTTGTCAGAATGTACCATTGCTTCCTGACAAGAATTTAGGATGTTACATCCAGGCCAGATTGGTTTCTGTGCTTCTCAGAAGGTAGAATTTGATGAGAGGCATCCATTAAGTTTCCAGGCTAGTTTATAAACATATGAGCTAGAGGACTTACAGGAGGACTTTGTTGCAAGGAAACTCTTGAGTAAACTCCCCTTTACCATCCAGAAAGTTTAGCTCATTGTGCTATGGATGATTAATGCTTGTTCCAGGAATACATCAGAGTAATTTCTGTGGAGTAAATAGCTTTTGTGTCGTTTCACTACTACTTGCAACTTGGATTTTGTTCTGCAATGTCAATACTTCCATGGATGTGGCCAGGGTAATTTGGAAGACTTCCTGCCTCACATGACTGAAAAACCTGATGGGAAATATCAGCACTGATGTGGGCAGAATTCCTAAGTGCTTGCTATGATTTGATAGTTGCTTTGTAGAGAACCAATCAAGCTACATTTAACCTCTGCTATCTGGCCAAGCTAAATAGCCATTAGTTGATTTGCAAGTGTGTTGAAATAATCTGAATAAGAGAAAAATATACTTTTGAGAGAAAGCAAGCTTGAAACTGAAGACCTGAAAGTTGTTATGAAGGCTGGAATTAGGAAATTGTTCTACACTTTGATCCTGACAGAAGAATTATCTGATTAAAGTGAGATCAAGGAAGAGAGAAGAACAGAGAGAAAGAGAGATTGGGAGCAAGGGGTTGATTTCAACAAAAGAAGGGTTTTTTAACTGCCTTGTCTATTCTGAATATGTGTAAAATTGTGTTAAATTTTATTTGTTTACCTTAGCCGGGTTTGAGAGTGAATATTAATTTAGAGGTTGCTGGATGTCTTCTTCAGTCTTTATATGCCAGATGACAAGCACTTGCTTTGTTCTGAAAATAGAAGGCTTGGCCAAAGAAATGATGGTGAATTTCAATTGTTAACCAGGGATTACACTTACTTATCTCCTGGCTCCCCCTTTCTGTAGGAGAAACTGCTTTTCTTCTACCTGTTGGTATGTCAACATCATATGAAAGGTTATAGTCGTGTATGATCTCTCACAAATGTTCCAGGCCAGGGAGAAGCTGGAGATTTGACAGATTGCCTTTCTGTTATACAGAGTGTCCCTCCTTGTCCCTCTTTAAGAACTTTCCTTGAATGCATCTGCTTCACTGAAGGGTAGACACACTGTTGACATATAGAATCTGTAGTTCAGAAAAAGGAAGCAACTTTACAGCTCTATTTCTACTCTCTGAGTAGAAAAAGATACAGCCTATCTTGGACCTAACTGCAAGTTCCATTTTTGTCATAAAGTGATCCAGATACCAGAAGTAGTCAAGTTCACAACTGTTTTGTTTAAAGATGTCTATCCTCATGTTCATAACCCCTGAGTTATGTTTCTGCTCATATCTCTGCACAGTAAATGCATACAATGCTTGGTAAATCTTTGGTAGCTTTTCCTAAGGCACTGACTTTTTTGTGCAATCTATTCTCAGTTGAAGTGAGAGACTATTATTCACATTCTTGAATGATGGGTTAATAGAAGTTGGGGTGAATGAATGGTCTATCATTATCTTCAGATTGCTTTTCATTTCTTCGAGTCATTAGCTCTTGAGCATCCATCCAATCCAGAGTGTGCTGGCATGGCTGGATTCTGCTGGCAGCAAGATAAATTCCCTTAAGTAAGATTCAGGGTCAGTGTTGACATGTTTCATTATTGAAACACTTTCATTACTACCCTGCTGAGACATTCCTTAACAGTTCTTCATCATCTAGCAGCATGAATTCTCATAATTTGAGGTCTGCAGGCTTGCTCAGGACTATGTATATTCTAGGTAAACATCTCAGTATATCATGAGTGATACTTCTCTTTGATATAAGACACTACCAAGTCTTTGAAACCAAAGCTACATAGTAACAAGTTGAAACTCGGCCATTTTTTAAAGTTTGTATGGCGGCTATGAAGGAAGAACCAAAAAAACTTTGAGGAGGTGGTAGCAAATAGTTACTTTAATAAACAGAATCACAGAATATGTGGAGTTGGAAGGGACCCACAAGGATCATAAAGTCCAACTCCTGGCCTTCCACAGCACCATCTCCAAGATCCACATCATGTGCCTGAGAGTATTATCTGAATGGTTCTTGTACTTTATCAGGTGAAGAACCTTTTCTAATATCCAACCTAAACCTCCCTTGGTACAACTTCAGGTCATTCCCTGGGGTTCTAGCACTGGTCACCACAGAGAAGACATCAGTGCCTGCCCCTCCTCTTCCCTCCTGAGGAAGTTATAACTTTGATGAGGTTTCCCCTCAGCCTCCTCTTCTGCAGGCTGAACAGATGTTCAAGACCAGGAACCTCTTGTAAGAAATCATAAAAGAAATCAAAGGAAAAAGAAAAAAAAAATAAAAAGAAATCATAAAGGATTGATACGTTCATCAGCAAATTCTTCATGGGTTTGCGTGCCATGGTGAAGAGTCTTCACTGCTTTACGCTCTGGTCAGCAAAGGGCAAGATAAAGGTTAAAGTGTTGGTATTTCTTTTCAGAGACTGTGAGATGGCCTTGTCTTGAATGCAACTATAAGGTGCTGAATGTTTTTCTTGCAGTTGTTTGCTGTTCCCTTTCAAGGCTGATCTCTAGTGTTCCCTGTTTGAGAGGGGAAGGGTCTTGTTTCATAATCTATCTCATTCATCTGATGGCTATTCATCATCAAGCATGAGCTTGTACTCAGAAGAGATGATTTCAGGGTCATTTCCACCCTCACTGCATAATCTGATGTCTTCATGTCTGTTCTGGGTCTGTTGATGCAGGACTCTTGATTCTGGGCTGTCTCATGGTAAGCACCCTTTGCCTGGTGGCCTGTGTGCTGAGTAAGCCTGTGTTACAACTGAGATATGTCCCTTGGTTAAAAGGTAGTAGCCTGAAACAGAATTTACCTGGCTGAGGAGACTTTGTTTTCCACCTCTAGGGTGTTCTCACCTTTTTGGTTACCTATACTGATCATATGAGTCTGTGTGTAATGAGAGAGTTTTATTTCCTTATCAGACTGCTGAGGTTGTTGGCTTTGGCTCACAATTCCCTGGTAAGCAGAGCCTTGGTATCCATGTACTCTGTACTTCTGGAATGCTCAAAGGAGCCTCTGTGGAGCACTAGCAGCAGCTTGGTGCCTGAGTATATTTACTTTCCTTGTATACAGGAATGTTAGCAGAATTACGGCTACATAGTAGTGCAGACAGCTGTTTCAGAAGTAAATACTAGTCTCAGCAGGGTTTTTGTTTGGCTTTGATTTGTTTATGTGGTTAAAAATGTGGGGTAAATTTTCTAGTCTTTTACACTGATCTTCCTACTATGAAAAGGGAAAACTGTAAATTATAAGCACAGGGGTGGTAGCTCTTGTGACCTCTGAAATACCACTCATATCTCATCTCTTCTGTGCATATTCTCAAAATCTTTCAAACTCAGCTTCCAAATTTAGCTTGATATGTAGACGGGGAGGTTTGTCGATCCATGGCAGATCAGTAAGGGGAAGTAGAGAGTCCTGCCCCCTGGGGAGGAATAACCCCAGGCACCAGGACAGGCTGGTGGCCCACTGGCTGGTGTGCAAATTTGTAGAAAAGGCTCTGTGAGTCTTGGTGGACAGTTGGCCATGAGTCAACAATGAGCCCTTGTTGTAAGGAAGGCAGCCTCCTGGGCTACATTGGGAAGAAAGTTGTCAGCAGATTGAGGAAGGAGATTTTTCCTCTCGGCTCAGCCCTGGTGAAGCCCACATGTTCTGTGTCCAGTGCTGGACTGGCTCCTTGTAGAAGAAAGACATGGGCTTTCTGGAATGAGTCCATTGAAGGGCCATGAAGATGATTAAGGACTTGGAGCATCTTTCATAAGAGGAGAGGCTGAGGTAGCTGGAGTATTCAGCTTGGAAGGCAGCAGGTAAAAGATATCTTTCAAATGTGTAAAAATGTACACTGGAACAAGTAAAGAAAAAAGAGATTCTTCTCGGTGGTTTTCAATCAAAGGACAAGAGGCAGTGGATACAAACTAAAATAACTGTAAATTCAATTTAATCAAAGAAAGCACTTCTTTTACTATGAGGATGGTAAAACACAGGAGTGGGTTTCTCAGGTTGTGGAGTCTTTATGCTTGGAGACTCTTTAACCTGACTGGACATGTCCCGAGGCAATCTGCCATTTTTGTCCCTGCTTTGATTAGGGCGGTTTGGCCAGATTTAAGAAGTCTTTCCCATCTCCAGTACCCTGTGAATCTGGGAGTTGGAGATTTCTCAAAGTAAGGTGTTCACTCAGACATCTCTGCTAATTAGAGAATGGGTAAGAATTGCTACATTCAAGAGGACGTGGATTTCATCCTGAGTTTTTGTGGATTGACACATGACATCTAAAATTAATGATGCTTCCTAAAATCACTGCTTATTTTTATTTAAACAAGCATATACACTGGTTACATTATGAAAATATTATTTCAAGAACTGTTTGAAGGTAATAAAGGGCATTGAATTTGGAAGTCTTCTGTACTGTAACTGTATTGCACCATCCTTTTTTTTCTAGACTCACTGGCCAGAACATCATATGTTACCTAGATTTTTAATAATGAGCTGTAATTTAATGGTGCTATAGATGTTTTCTTCAACTAGTTTTTATTTAGTTGTGTGTTAATAACTTTCATAAGTATGCAACTTTTTCTCTCAGCAGGCTCTTTTTCATTACTTTACCTGTTGTGTTCCAAGCTTAGGTACAGACCAGGTCTTCATCATGGTTTAGAGGGATTTATACATTTAACTATCTTCTAGATAGCCAGAGAAAATTTTATCAGGGATTTCATACTTCTCTAAAGAAAAGGGAGAAATAAACCTTTTAAATCCTGGCATATTTGTTACATAGGAATAGTGGATAAGTATGACCATATTAATAAAAAATTCATAGTTTTTCCTTTTGAAAAATAGTTTAGACCTTGAGACATTAATTTAAAGCCTTCATGAACTTGGATACAAAACTGAGAGGAAGGAGAAGTAGAGAATTATCACTGAAATCTGCAGAAGAGTTTCTCAGGTTTGCTGTACTTAACAAAAGTGTTGCAAATTATCTTTGATATAAGTCATGGATAAATGGACACAGTATCTTGCCATGTCAAACTGAAGTTTCAGGAAAGACCACCAATATGCTTTGTGTAGACATATTGCTCTTTGGAACAGAAATTAAAACAGGTGTTTTAAACTCTCAGTTTAAGTGCAAATGGATTTTAAAACATTTTTTTCTATCTAGGTACAGAGACCAAGAGTGTATAGTGTGCTATTTGGTAAGCTACTGCAGGCATCAGGTGCTTCAGTGCTATGTATCAACAATGGTCTGTGAGAAAAGATCAGCACTTTCTTTCATAGTTACCTTTTATATTTATTTTGTCTCTCAAGTAAATTTAAAAGTTCAGATTTAGGAAGAAAGTTCTAAAAGGTTTTCTAAACTAGTGATTACTTGCTTCTGAAGTACAACTATCATTGAGAATGTGTGGAAAGGTGCATGGAAAATGGCTGTATGCTTCTTTCTCTCACACTTAAGAATTATCACCAGTATATGTAAGCAATTAATGCGTTATTAGTCACTGCCTTAATTTGTTTTGTGATTTTAAATTTAGAAGGTATGCTTTAAATAGCGTTTAGTTCCTGCTGTATCTTTTTGGAAGGAGCAAAATTATTGAACTACAGTCAAATGTGACATGATTAGACACAACAGATTCAGTAAATCTTAATATTCCAACTCCTTCAAATAACAAATTTGTAGGCATGCCAGTTGGGCTATATTAGTTTCCTGGAACAGAATAAGGTCCATGGGAAAGGGCTGGCTGCTTTATTTATTTTTTTTTCCTAGGGAGCATGGACAAGCTTCTAACCTTGTTGGGCTGCTCTTTCAACCTAATGATGTTCCAGCATTGGAGTCCTTCAAATTCAAGTTAGGGTTGGATGTAGTTCAAAGAACAGCAGTCATGTTGTTTGCATTTGTCTGGTCCATGGCCTGACATATGGGATATGTTAAACTGAGGTCTAAGTGCAATGATGATATCACCAGCACAGAGCAGTAATATCAATGTCAGAAGCATGGACTAGTGAGTTGCTTAATTTTGGAGCTGAATGCTGCCTCACGTCCCTGTATTTTTTTAACCCTTTTTGAAAAAAGAAGTGACATTTTGCTGATGTAGGTTTACATTGCCCTTGTTCTCAATGGTACTTATGCTCAGCTGTGGTGCTGTCTATCGCTGTGGAGGACTGGCTGTTCTCTGTCATTCATGCTTTATTCGCAAGGTATTTTTCACTTTCTCCTGTCCCCAAGCTTTTGCCTTTTGTGCTTTGTTATCCCATGAATGAGTCTTCATACTGTATTACTACTGACCTCTACTTGAACTTTCTTTCTCTCCTTCCACATATATTATTTGACTTTTCCACTGTGACAGGGAATAAGAAAGGAAACGACATACTGCAGACTCAGAAAGAATTATAGTCTTAACTTTTCCTAGCAGAAGTGTGTGTTTTGGCCCTTGAAAATGAAAGGAGAGTTTCATACTAAGGAGAGGCAAAATATCAAATGTGTTTCTGCAAAACGTATCATGGCTCGATGCAAATTGAACTGGTTTGTCTAAGGCATTGAGGATTGAGTATTTGCTGCTTCTCCATTTGACTTTCAAAGAATTTTCAAAGAGTATTTGTATTAACTCCAACAGTCGAAGAGCCACTAATCTAGTTTAAAAATCATTGTTTAATGTTGTTTAGTGTCTCTGAGTAAGCCTTTCAGGGTTTTGTTTTTTTTTTCAAACTTTTGTTTTTTAACATTGGTCACTTGCTCACTGAGCACATGTGTGAAAGAACAGCCACATGTAGAAAATGCAGCTGTGGAGAGGTGGTCAGTGTTTCCAGAAGCATGCAGACCCTGCTGTGTTCTGTGCAGCTCCTGCACTGCCTGAGTCCCTCTCAGGCCTCACTCTGCACTCCATTCCCTTCAATGGGACGTCTCAAGGTTCACATTTTACAGGCTCCAATAATGCTTCCTCTATTCCAGAAAGTTCTAGCTGGATCTTTTTTTTCTGCATTGCCATCATTGGCTTCACTCCCAGCCAAATTTTGACGTGGTCTTGATAGTGCTGTAGCACTTGCATGTTGGAAGTGCAAGCAAAGGCATCACCTCTAGTGCCTGGGGCTCGAGGAATTGAGAGCAGAAAACATAATTTGGTAGATGCAAAGCTCCTTCAATGCTGGTTATTCTTTGAAAGATTTCCCTGAAACAAAGGAACCAATATTCTTGACGATGGTATGATTTTTGGCAATACTGAAGCAAGTTTTATGCAAATACCTTTCCCTAAAACATTGCTGGTAGCCTTTAGTTGTATGCTGGTGCCTTTGAAGGTGAAGTTTTGAGTCTGTTCCTTCATCTATGACAAGCAGAAATGAGCAGACCAAGTCTCTTCTTCAGTTAGCTTCCTGGCAGAGTGACAGGTTTCTTCTGCTAAGTAATGCTAGGAAGATTGTAAATTTTTTATAGAAAGTCCATTTATTTTTTATTTTCTCCCCATAAAAATTCTCCACCAATTGTGGGTGGATATACTGAAGACAGTTGCTGGTGTAAAATATATAAGCTCTTTTTCTAACTTTGTGATGTGTGCAATTCTGTTGTTTTTGCTTACCTAAAGATCACAGGCTCTAATATTTTTTGTTGTGGAATCCAGCACTTGAAGTACAATAGTGCTTTCTAAGTAACATTAGAAACATTATGCAAAATGGCGTAACTGGTCTCTTTGCTACTGTCCTGCTCTTGAAACTGGTGAGTATTGTGTAATTCAGAGGAAAGTGGGACCTTCTCTTTCACTACCAATTTCTTAATGACCAAGTAAAAGGGAAATAGACACCATTGAAACTTGTAGTCGACTAAAACACTGAGTGTTGAAAGCTGTATTTTATGGAATGATATGATGACATCTTTCTTTAAGACACGTTGTTGGGAAAATTGCCTAATAAAACTATGTGTAGACAGTTGAAATGTTCAAAAGTATCCTAAAACCCTCCAGGAATTCATGACCATATATGGTTATACAGAAATATTATTGGAAAAGGCATTTGCAAGAACTGGTAGTGGAAACTGGCTAATCCCAGTGGGGTGCAGAAATTATTTGCCATATCCGTGTCTTTTAGACTAACTTTATGAGCCAGGATGTCATGGTGTTTGCATTCCGATCAAAATGTAAAGATTTCTATCAGCACGATATTCTGTTTAATATCTCACTGTTCTTTATTCCCTTTTAGGGAACTTTCTACAATTCTTTTAAGTACAACAAGGAGAAAACATAAGCAAATAGTGGGTGTACAGAAGTAACAAAACCTAAATGTTTTATGCAGAAAAGATGCAACAAGTATCTCCTATCTACGAAGAACGAATAAAATTTTCACACTGTGACCTTGCAGTACAGTCTTGGATCAAACCACACGTGTTTCTTTAACAAAAAAAAAATTGCATTATACTACTTGCACTGATCTGATGATATGGAAATAAAATGTTGAAAGGAATGTCATTATTGTTTTCTTTATTCTTTGGATTTTGCTTCACTGCATGGATTTACAAAAATCAATAAAAGCTTTTATTCACAAAGCCATCATTACAGATTAAGGAAGCCTTATAGGCAAAACTTGTTGATATGAAATGATTAAGTCCTAGGGCAATAACTAGGTTTCATAATCAGCACAAGACTTTAGAAGGAAAATACAGCCACACAAATCCTGTTATCCTCTCTGGGCTATATGACTAAACTGCTGGGATAATACCGTAAAGGCACATCTGTGCTATAGTACAGCTGCTTGGATGTGAATTGGGGGTCCAGTGCTTTTATTCTTCCTGATGTTGAGTAGCATTTTACTTTGCCAATAGTTCTTTAAAAGCTGGTGATGTTAATCATGGCCAGTGGAAGAATGGCACAATTGAACTGCGTGTTAATGGAAGACAAATACTGCAACTAATACAGACTGATTAACAGGAAGTTTATTTGGCAAAGATATTTAAAACTTTAATTTTGCATTGGCCAGTAGGTTCCTGTTAAATTACACATCACATTCCAGTCCCACTGAAATCAGGGGAAATTCTCCTGTTGACTTCAATGACATAAAGATTTGGGCCTGTTTTGGATTCATCTTCCAATTTACAATCATTTTTCTGATGGTTGCAAGGTGTTCCCCAGTGTTGATACATGTGTTGATAATATGTGTTGCCAATTCAAATAGCGTTGTCTTGTACTGTAAAAACTAAAATAAAATATTTGTTTTGGCATCTTTGTACATGGAATTTTTGTCATGTGTTTAGAACTTGTTCTGCACTGCTAGCTGCACGTAGGATATGTTCCCTGTTCTTTTAAAAACATTTTTAGTACACGTTTAAGACATTAACTGTAATTTTATAGATTGAGTATAATGCTCAGTGGATTTACACTACAGTATGAATCTAACCCTTAATTATTACCAATTGAAGTTAATCTGAACATCAGATTGTTTTTGCTTGTAAAACTATAATTTTGTATTTAATGAAATGCTGTCATAAATAGTATGGTGTTAAACTTCTAATCATGTGGTTTATTTCCTCAGAAGAACAGAAGAGTTTCTTGTGAACTAATGCAAGCACCTTTTGGATTATTTCTTACTAAATTACTTCTTTTATTTTCTAAACATCTGTGCTGAAGATCAGTTTATTTCTAGCAGTGTACTTAGTGATTCCTGTTAGTATGACCTTAGGTGTTGGTATTCTTTGTGAACTAATTTATGTAATGGATCCTGACAAAAATGATGATAAAAGGGCTGCACCTTTTTTCAGTAATCTGTGTTTGTTTTTTACTGTATTCAGGGACGCTATTTTCATCCCCAGATGGTTTATGACGCATCACATCTTGTTTACTAATCTGCTTTGCTTTCCTACTTCCAGATTGACTGTAGAATAAGGGTGGTAGAGAATTTGCTATGTTTGTACTTCATATATAGGCCCTTTTGTTACACCTGTGTAACATCATCATTCCTTTATTTTCCCTCCCTACAATACGTGTCCACTGTTTCAGCAGCCTTACTTTTACAGTCACACGTCCATTTCTGTGGAATGTGGCAATTCCGTCTGGCATTATGGAAACCTTTTCCCTTCTCTTCGTTTGCTTCCTGTCATTTTTTCAAACTTAATATGGCACTCCTGTTCAGGCTTCTCAGTTGGTTTATAGTGCAATTTGTGTCTAATTCCTACTTCCATTTCCTCTGATTTATTCACTGGTTTGTTAAACCTTAGAGAAAATTAATATGCATCTCTACTAACTCTCATCAAATCTTTTCTTTTGTGAGGTTGTTGTTTTTTTAATGCTCTTGTATTTTTTTTGTTTTCCATATATCTGTAACACTAAAGCTTCATGTGGTGCTCGTTCTCATAGACTGTGAATTTGAGTCTGAGGTCTTTGCACTTTACCTCTGCTGTATTGAGTGCTTCCTGCTTAGGTTTACATACAGCATATTACAATACAGCATATTCAATTGACCTCTAGTTTTGCTCTAGGCTCCCAGGGGTGAGATTGACTTCTAACTTTGCAAGTCTACAATGGCAGCTAATGGTTTTCTACAGAGATCCTGAGATGTATAGAAACACCTGTTTTTTTATGTTGACTATAGAAAGGGCCTTGAAACTGTTTTGGATGTCTGCATCTCTAGGTAGCTCTCTCTGCATTGTCTATGTCTAAAGTTAATTGTCATGAACTGTGTACTGGGACTGCAATTGTATATGTGCATTGGGAGTGAAAATGAACTGCTGATTTGCTTGTGTTATATGGCAGTTAGTTTTTTTTTTCTCAAGTATTGTGTTTTTAGAAAGAGGGTTTCTTTTCTCCCAACAGTAATTTTGAACACCTTAATGAAAGATGACTTTGGAAGAAAGTTTTAATTATTAAACTTAGTGTGAGGAGGAAGGTAAATATTTATTGAGTTATGATTTTGTTGTTGAATTAATAACTGTTTTAATTTTAATGGTTTACAGGAAGCCTGTTTACCTGTAAAACTCCAGCAATTGCAGATATTGTGATACTAGTAGATGGTTCTTGGAGTATTGGCAGATTCAATTTCAGGCTTGTTCGACTGTTCTTGGAAAACCTGGTTTCTGCTTTCAATGTGGGATCTGAGAAAACAAGAGTAGGTAAGGAGCCATAGGGTTTTTTTTTTCCTACTGTTTCTTTGCAATGTAAAAATGTTGTCATTTCAGGATGGTTAACAGCTTGTTGCTGCTTATTTTTTGTGCAAGATTCATCCTCATCTGGTTCTAGCACTTCTGTCATAAGAGTAATGACGGTGGAATGTTTGCAGTATTTATTCCTCACAGTTTACTGTGATCCTCGACTTAGATGAACTATTGAAATATCAATGGAAATATAAAAACAGTTGAAACAGTCTTACTGACTTCAGTCAACATTAGCTCGAACCCTTGCATTTTACTTTTTGGAGGCAGAATGTGCCAGTAGATGGCTTTTCTTGTACTTTATACTGGCTCAAATATTGTATTTCTGATCCACTATAAGTAAAAATGTTCTTTTTTTACAAGAAGGTCTTGAAATGTTAATAAACTCTGAAGAAGTTTTGTACTTGTTTGCTGCTCATTTACTTAGCACATGAGCAAAAGGCTTTGAAAGTTAATTGAGGAGTTGTCACCCAGAACAACTTCGCACTATGTTTTTTTATCAGTCAATGCAGCTTTTCTAGTACAGTAGCCGACCTTACTGTGGTCAGGTACTGGTAACCAAGTACATAAAGTGTAGATACTTCAGAAAACCTCACTCTGTTGTCCAGTGGATTACCTTAATTTCTGGTTCTTTAGGTCTTGCACAATACAGTGGTGATCCCCGAATTGAATGGCATTTGAATGCCTATGGCACAAAGGATGCTGTTTTGGATGCAGTCCGTAACCTACCATACAAGGGAGGGAATACCTTAACAGGTACAGTGTATATTTTAGCTTTTTCCATTTATTAAAAATCATGGTCTGCTGCACAGACTAAGAAATGTTAGTGCTTATTATGAAGGATAAAAAGAATAGGGGTTTTGCAGCTTGCTAATGGCTTTATCCAGTGTCAGTTAGGTCTCTTCTAAGTGCTTGTGCATTGGCTTTACGGGGACTCAGGATAGGGTCTCATAAAACAAACCATACGTGAATTCTGTGCTGAAAGTAAAATCTTTTACCTACTGGGAAGTAAATGCAAAATCCATTCATAATGTTCATGCACAGAGATTTATTCTGGAGATAGAAAGAATGTTGTTTTAATATCTGACAACTGGCAATACTAATTTTTCAAATGACCACCTGGGGCTTTTAGATTTCCATTGACCTTTGGGTAGCTGGAGCATTGAAGCTCCAGAGACATTTAGTGATGGATAAAGGGGGGATGCCTGACAACCTGGAAAAAGTACAGTCTCTGAATACAATTCCAGTGTCATCAAAGGCACAGTTAGTAATGTTGGCTGTCTTGCCAGGAGAATGATATATCCAAAGATCCAGACATTGCTTTAAGTAAATTGCTGCTTTTTTTTTTTTTTTTTTTTTTTCCCAGTGGGTAGGGAAGGGGGAGAAAGAATGTGCCGCAGCCTTTATTTTGGTAGGAGGAGTGATTGCAGTGGAAAAAGGACAGAAGGACTCTAGTATGATTCTAGGAATGAAATTACTGTGTGATAGGAAGTAGTAAATTATCACGATTATTGTATAAGGATGTTAAAAGAAAATGAGTTAAGAAGCTTTGCTGTGGGAGACTTAAGAGAGTTTTCAGATAGGATCTCACGGGGCCGTGTAAGTTTGTCCTGGAGTTGTTCTTTGAATAATTAGCATTTATTAAAATCAGATTCTCTCTAAGCTTAAATAAAGCTTTTCTTCAGCTCATAAGTCAGAAAGAATGAACAAACAAATATAAGATTGTCTGTAGTGTGGGGATTACTAAGGTATCCGTCGAGATCGTGTGCTTTCATGTAAGGTAAGTAGGTGGGAGAGCTTCATGTTCTGACTTGGTAGAGTAAGAAAAAAAAGTGATGCATTCACAGAAAGATCAATTTAGGTTTCCACAGCCAGTTTAAAATACATTGATTGATCAACAGGCTGCTAAAAATGAATATCACCCTCTCTGTAGTTTAGGCTCATTGTTGGAAATTTAATCTTTCAGTAAATAAAATCCTCTTTGATACTTATCCTTCATCAAAAGGTTTCTCAGAATTTTTAAAATGAGTGGAAAAACAAACTCTGTGATACTAGCAAAATTAATGGACATTTTCTCCACTTAAAGTCTTTTCAAATATTTTGCTTTTTAGGTCTTGCCTTAACCTATATTTTGGAAAACAGCTTTAAGCCTGAAGCAGGTGCAAGACCTGGAGTATCTAAAATCGGGATACTGATCACTGATGGGAAGTCCCAAGATGATGTTATCCCTCCTGCTAAAAACTTACGAGATGCTGGCATTGAGCTGTTTGCTATTGGTGTGTATTATGTTGCCTCCATTTATTGTACCCCATTATGCTTTGGTGTGTTTGTATCTGTTGCTCTCTAACTTAAAGAAATGTTCTTTTCTGTCTGTATCCAGTAAATATCATTAATTTATCTCTCTTAATATGTTCTCCAATTCATTGCTGCTATAATTGGAATTTAGCAGTACACATGGATGCTACATTATCAGGAGACGGCTGAAAAGATGCCACTTACACTGGCAGAAATCAACATCTTGAATTAACATCTTGACAGCAGAGCAACCTGTAGTTTGTCATTAAACCAAATAGAATTAGATATTAGTAATTTTTTATCAATCCCTGTGTATACAAAATTTTTTCTTTTTCATCGCAAACATTTTCTTTATTTTTCTTTCCAATAAAAGGTGTGAAGAATGCAGATATAAATGAACTCAAAGAGATTGCCTCTGAACCTGACAGCACACATGTCTACAATGTGGCTGACTTTAACTTCATGCATACCATTGTTGAAGGTCTTACCAGAACAGTGTGCTCACGAGTAGAGGAACAGGAAAAGGAAATCAAAGGTGAATAAGAAACAAAATGTAAAGTAACTTATGATTCACTTAAAGCTACAAATCCTATTCCAAATACCTGCAGTTCAAGGTTGGCTTCTGTCACTTGAGTCATGTTGTAAATTCTTTTGCTTGCAAGAAAGTGTATTGTCAGGGCAATGTATGTTTTATTCTTGCTTTGATGTCTCTGAACTTTTACTCTGTCTTTGATAGCCATAAATATTATTGTCTTTTGTAGTACCAAAAAAATACGAAAATACACATGCATTCTGCTGTAACTATTTCCAAATGGGAGATAAGAAAATTCTTTTTATAATACTCAGGTTTGGGGACGAATTAGTTTAACAGCTGCACACAGCATTATGTTCATGCTGTGCTTTTCATCTCCTAACTTACTGTTTTTATTTTCTCATAAGTTTTCAAAAGTTTCAAATATTTAGATTCCTTTGTCCCTTCTGGCTGATGGATTTTTCTTTTCTTTTTTTTTTTTTAATACACAAAATATAAATTTCAGCACACAGGAGAAGGTGGTGATGAAGAAAATTCTTCTTACATGAAGAAGCCTCCACTGATACTTTTTTATTCTTTTCTGAACAAAAGAAAATGGCTATGAAAAAATGTTGCAATTTGCAAGAGAAATAGTCCTACCTGAGGAAATTCTTTCAGAAAGGCTTTAGTTTATTTTGTTTGTATTGCTTGGTTTCACATTCCTTAATATCACAGAAATGCTGATTTTTCAATAAGCTGGTAATATATATTGGTAAAGAAGGCTCTCTTTCACAGATATTTCTAATATATGCTGTGAAGAACCGTGTGTTAGTAAGGTTTCATTCCAGTTTTTTTCCTCATTTATTCTGGAAACTGGGAAAGGGAGTAGACAGTTGGAAAATTGAGAGATGAAAAAAATCGAGAGGATGAAAAAAACATAGAGAGATGCGACATCTTTGTGGAAAGGTATGATAACCTGAGAAGATGACTTCACTGCATCTCTTCAGTTGGCTGACAGGCAGCATATCAGTTTCCAACCCTCAGAGGAGCAGAGGAGATCCTATGTACTTGTATGTTTTTCATGACTGGGAGGAAAGCAACCTGGAAAAAAGGTCTTGAAAGAGTGATGTAAGGAAGGACAGGCAAGTTTAGTTTAGTATTTCTGTCTTTTTCATGCAGAAGTTTATGAATGACTAGGGAAGCTTAGTCCCAGTGAAACTCCATGTGCAGTACTCATTATTACTTCTTTGTCCCCATTGAAAATCACTTAAATAAGTGTGCATTAGCCAATTGTTTGATTTTCTGATAAGGAATGATCTTTAGAGCTTCTGCAAATACAACAAACCAGATAAATGTTATACAGAAGGGAATACAAAATTTGTGTTGTCTCTAACTCAGGAACAATTGCTTCACTTGGGGCTCCTTCGGATTTGGTCACGTCAGAGGTAACAGCTAGAGGATTCCGGGTTAGCTGGACACATGCACCAGGCAAAGTGGAAAAATACAGGGTTGTGTACTATCCCACTCGAGGAGGACCACCAGAAGAGGTAATAGGAGGACAAGCTTCCCGGAAATTTTTAATGCAACAGCAGCAACTAACCAAATGGAAAATTGATGGTCTTATTTGAAGTCAACCTTAAAATCCCCTATGTGGGCTCTGAAGCCACTATAGAAAGGAGATTGATCACATTGGATGGTGAGAAAGATTAGGTAGTAGCCAGGCTGCTTTTATGCCATGCAATGCAAAGTAAAGCAGTAGAGTATAATAATAATAATAATAAGCATTTTCAGGGGGGGAACTGCCTGCATTTTTCTTACACATACGGTTACTTGGACCAATTCTGTAGATTCTACTGCACCAATCTGTTTACAAGACTAGAAGACATAGGAGTTGATGGTAAGCCAGATTTTCAGTTCTAAGAAAAAATTATTCATAAAAGGAAGATGATATGGGTACATTTTGGGTCATTTACAACTGGTCATTGAAAATCTGGAGAGAGCTGTTTATGTGAATAGGACTTAAGCCTTTTGTAGATGGGAAAAAATGCAGTGGAACAAGCTTTTGACTTCACCTAGCAACTTACAAAATTGAATGGCAAAAGAGTAAAGGGATTTAACTAAGGTTATGTTTTGCTTCACTTTTTGCTAGAAACTTGTTTAGCATGGATGTGTACTAATATCAGTTTGAAGTACTGTGTGGGGTACATGTGTAGTACTAAAGTAATATTTATTTTGATATTGTATCAAAAAGTGCCACATATATCCTCCCAAACTGTACCCCTTACACTTTATCTAAGCTATTCCTTTGTTCTGAATAGCTACTAATATCAGCTAAACGTTTTGCCTATGTATGTCCTTGCTGTTTTTTTCAGACACCTTACTGTACATAAATGCAGCATGAGCTGAACTTTAATACACTGATTCTTAGATGCCAGGGTAAAAATTTCCTGGGAGAGGATTTGAGTGATTTGATGGTAATATAGTTAGTTTGATTTATGCATATTTAGTTGAATTTTCTTTTAACCAGGTTGTGGTAGATGGAAGCGTATCAACAGCAGTTCTGAAAAACCTGATGTCTTTAACTGAATACCAGATAGCTGTATTTGCTGTGTACTCAAGTGCTGCTAGTGAGGGCCTCCGTGGAACAGAAACTACACGTAAGTATCCTTAACATGTTTGTTGCAGATTTGACTGTCTGCATTTAATCAAACTGTATAAGCATTAGTCTTTTCACAAAAGAAATAAAAAAGGAAGTCTTTTTCAATTTAGCATCGTTTAGTGCATTTGCCTTTAATTTTTATTTGAATTAATCCTGGTCTTCCTGAGACCAAATGCTCTGTGGAACAGTGGGAAAACTGAGAGGTTTTATCTCTGCGCTGAACTTGGAAGTCAATTATATTGAAACCTAAATTAGAACAGCCCTATGCTTTAGATGTGGAACCAAACTTTATAAACTGGGTTTGTAGCTGAAGATGATCTCATGAGGAGAGAATTAGATGAGACTAGAAATACCTATATGTGATTCCCACTAGTGCAAAAGATTTTCAAAGACTTCTGTAAGTTTCTTTCTCAGAGATTCAATTATTTTCTGCCTGTAAATGCTGACTTGGAATATTGAAATTGAATATTAATGCATTTACAGTTCATGTATTTGTATACAAAATGCAGTTACTTTTTTTAGTAAATATGACAGATATTAGGAATGCAAGTAAAGAGGAGCTTTATAGTTCTGACTAGGAGACGGGAAGTCCATGTGTGGTATATCAACAGCTGATACCTGCTGGAAGATCAATGCAGGAGGTCTAAAGCAATCTAGAAGGTTTCTGCAGTGTTTTGACAACAACTTTCCTGACACGAGTGATCAAGGAGCCAGCAAGGGAAGGTGCTCTGCTTTAGCTGGTACTTAGAAACAAGGAAGAACTGATGTGGGGAAGAGGGTGTTAAAGTCACAGGTACCCTGGCTGTAATGATTATGAGATTGTGGAATTCAGGATTCCAAGAGAGGAGAGAAGTTCAAAAAGCAGGACCACAGCTCTGGATTTCATGGTAGCAGTCTTTAATGTCTTCAGAGATGTGCCGTGAAGAATCCAAAGGGATATGTTCCTGGAGAGAAGAGGGATCCAGAAGAGCAGCTTGAATACCCAAAGATCTCATCCTACAAGGACAAGAAGGGTCACTACTGACAAGTAGGTAATCAAACAAAGGTGACTGAAGGCCAGTGTGGATAATCAAGAAACTCCTAACAGAACTCAGACATAAAAGGTAGTGTGTAAGAGGACAGGCAGATGACCCAGGAGAAGTATAGAGTTGCTGTCTAATTTTGCAGGAATAAGTTTAGGAAAGCAAAGGCCAACTTGGAGCTGAATACGTCAAGTGATGTGAAGAGGAAAACAAGTTTAACCATAAGCAGTTCAACAAAAGGTTCAAAGTCCTTCCCCTGGGGAGCAACGACCCTGTGTGTCAGTACACACTGAAGAGTGACCAGCTGGAAGGCAGCTCTGCCAAGAAGGGCCTGGGGGTCATGGCAAACAACAAGATGACTGTGAACCAACAAAGTACCCTTGTCACAAAGAAGGCTAAGAGCCTTCTGGATTGCATCACAAAATGATTGCCAGCAGGCTGGGCAAGGTGGTTCTTGCCATCTGCTCAGCACTGAGGAGGCCACACCTGGATGTCTGATCTTGTGTTGGGTTCCCCAGTGCAAGAGAGATGTGGACTTACTGTAGTGACTCCAGCAAAAGGCCACAAAGATGATTAAGGCATTGGCACATCTTTCATAAGAGAAGAGTCTGAGACAGCTGGACTGTTCAGTCTAGAGAAGAGAAGCTCAGGTGTTCTCATCGATGTGTAAAAATCTCTGGTGGGAGGGAAAGAAGAAGAGTGAGCCAGATGCTTCTCATTGGTACCCACTAATAGGACAAGAGCCAATGGGCACAAATTAAAAAAACATGAAATTAAATCTGAACAGGACAAGACACAATTTTTATTGTGGTGGTGGCCAAACACTGGAATAGATTACCCAGAGAGGTTGTAGTGTCTGCATCTCTGGAGATATTTGAAACCCAGCTTGACACGGTTCTGAGCAACCTGCTTTGGCTGACCTGGACTAAACAGGGAAGTTAGATTAGATGAGTTCCAGAGGTGTCTTTCATCCAAAATGGTTCTTTGATTGTCTCAATGCTAATCTTCGTAATCTGAAAATAAAACAGAATAATATAAAACTATTTGAGATTTCTGTATTGGTCTCAGTCTCCTAAAATGTCATCTCCCTCTTATACCCCATAACACAATGTTAGGACCTGTTTAATTTATTGAAGCAGAGGGAATAGTTACATACTGAGCCAACAGGATTGTTTTGTACTGCACCTGGTATTCCTTTGAAGTCACCCAGTCAAGTTCTGACGGCTTTCTGAGATCTGATCAGATCACACCCCAAGGTCATGCAGCATCAAGCATTTTATACAGCTGCCTTTGATAGTGTGTTGGAAGTAATAGTCTGACATGTGCAAGTATTAATCACTCCACATGATAAAATATCTGCAATTTTAAAATATTTTTTATTATCCTACTGGAGAATTATGGAAAATTGTAGTTTACATTCCTAATTTTGTGGGGGATACTGACAGATTAAAACAGTCACTAATTGCATTTGTTCATATAGAACCCTGAATATAAGTTACAGGGAGGTGAAATCTAAATGGACATCTGCAATATAATGCAGATAATTAGAATATTTTGTGACTATAATGGTTGCTTCTGACTGAAGGATTCTCTGGTAACTGTCCAAGATGCAAAAAAGCATTATCTACTAGATATTTATATTTGAGATTCTGAACTCCTTGGCTGTAAATTCCAGTAGAAAATGCCACATTTTATTTTCAGTCACCTCTTTGTTAATTATAATACATATTTATTTTGCCAGAGTATCTACCAATTCCTGTTGAGAGATAAAATACAAGTCACAAGTTAGAGGATCATTTTCTTATAGATTTTTAGAATGAAAATAAGGAAAAAGACAGGTAATGGATACTCTCTGATCCTTGGGCAGTTTGAGTAGGAATGAGAGACAATGTGGTACAAAGTGCCTTCAGGATATCTCAACTTGTGGTTTCTTGCTGTAGGTGTCAGAGGTCTGAAGGGAGCTCTGAGCAAGGAGACTGAAGTACATTTGAAAATATTCATAAGTAGCTTCTCTCTGCAATGAGAGGAATTATGGGAATTCATGGGAATATAAATCAACTCAAGAACAAGGGTTTAAATAGGATTGAGGTAGGTTATAAAAGCCTTAGAAGTGTGGATGGGTAACCCAGAAGTGGAAACTTTAAAGAGAGGCCTGTGTTGAAGTTTTGCCACCACTTACAGACTTGAATAACAGACTGAGTTAATTGCCTGGATGAACAAGAAAGTAGTAGGCTGTCATGGTTTTGTGCCTGGTTAGTAGAGCTTGTTGAACATAGTGTAAGAGATAAACTATTCATTAGAGACATCAGCTATACAGGGTGTAGTTTTTGTTTGGATGAGAAGATTAGAGAAGCTCTGTGACTGTAATTAGAATTTGTTGCTGAATCTTTGCTGATCAGATTCTTCAGAAATAAGTAAAGCAGAGTGTTGTAGAGGATTTAACATCTAGCCTATTACAGTCTCTCCGAGTTCCTAGTATTAAAGGTTTGATATCAGTTTGCAACAGCCTTCTGTTTTTTTCAGACTCCATCAGTCATTTTAGGGACTATTCTCAGTGTAAGGAGTTCCAGAGGAGAAGCCAAAGTTTCCTCATATCTCTCCAGTGACTGGATATTTTGGCGGGATCTGTACATGACATATAGCATGGAGGGACCTTGAGGTGTTATTTTGTGGGAAGAAGAAAGTGAGGACAATCAGGGAAGTGCAAAGTGCCAGTTGAAAGAGTTAGAGAAATGTAAAGAAATATACTCAGGAACCTAGATTTGTACTGTGTTCCGGTATCTGTGCCTTAAATTCACAAGTAAACCTCCTAATATTGTTTGAATTTCACTCAGACAACTCTCACTTGCCAGGTTATTATTCACCACGATTTCCATGGATAACCTTGCCCATATTTGCAAAATCCCGCTGACACAGGCCTGGGAGCCTGTCTGTAAAGTCCAGGCCTTAAACATGCAACGGTTTTTAGTCAAAATATTTTGACATGCTCAATATGATCATCCAGGGTTTTTTCCAGGGTGTTTACCTCCTGGCTGTCACACTCAAACTCTGGCTTGGGAACTGTTTCCAGAAAGAGCCATGTCTTAAAAATGCTACTGGTTCCTAACAGCAACTGTGCTTGTTCTTCAGTAGTGAGTTATCCTCCTGCAGGTCAGGAAGAAGGAAAGATGAGATCGGAACAGAGCAGGTGAGGGCTCAAAACCAGAAATCCTCTTACTTGAAGTATTCGAAGCCATTTAGGACAAAGAGCTGAAATGCTTTGTAAGGTGGAACTCTGCCCTGGCATTAGAATTGGTTTAAGTCATAATTTTATTTTTTTCTCTAATTCTATGTTCTTTTATGTACCAATCACCTCTTCATAGTTGTAGCACGCAGACAGTAGTTCATGCCTGGAGATGAATGTGTTCCTGTGTGTTTCCTGGGGTAAAATTAACTGTATGAATAGTAGCTGGTTGTTCAAGTGAGACAACTGAAATGTCTGTCTCTTTTTCTGCTGTAGTTGCCTTGCCAATGGCATCAGATATGCAACTGTACGATGTGTCACAGAGCAGCATGAGAGTGAAGTGGAATGGGGTACCGGGTGCCACAGGTTACATGATCCTATATGCTCCCCTCACGGAGGGACTGGCAGCAGATGAGAAGGAGGTAATGTACTGTGCTTCATTTGAATAGCAGTTATTAAAAAAAAGTCAGGCTTCTAAAGAATAAACTAATGCATGTCCTTTCACCTCCAACTTGATGAGCACATACTTTGTTTTATCATGACTGTACTGTACTGTATGTGTTACAAACAATGAATAAAGTGCAAGTGCCAGTTGGTTACTTTAATATGTTGTTGTCATAAAAATGCAACAACTTCAATTGGATTTAAGTGACTCTTTTGAAATTACGTATGAGGTGATACTGTACCATTGTATAAAACTAACACTCAGACGAGTTAAAAAATAAAGTGAAGCTAAGATATTTTCTAAGTGTGCTATCAGAATATGAACCTTAGCTTTGTTCTCATCAGGGCCTTTAAATGTAAATACAAGGGCTGATTTCCACAGGTTTTCTTTTAGTTCTGTCCAACCTTTATTTTTAAATTTAAAAATAATGCCTTCCATCAAAAGTGATTTTAGAAGACATTTTTTAGAAAGAAAAGAAGGTGGAACAAGGTAAAGTCTAGTCTTCCTTCTATTACTAAAGTAGTAAAACTAATAGACTTTTCTAAAGTTCTTAGCATAGTTCCAATGGAACTTCTATTCCAGGATTTGAAGTCTGAAGTTGCTATATGTATGATTAAGGTTACGTACACCATCTGTGTTCAAGTAAGAACACTAAAAAAGCATGCAGGGGCATGTGAACTTGTGGAGAGTGCAGGAAGCTACTTAAAGCTGTCATAGACTTGTGCTGTTTGCCAAATGAGCGACTGTGAGTATTTTATTCTGTTAAAAAAAAGGGCCTTTCTGAGAAAGAAATCTGGTTTGGGAGGACTAAGTTTTACCACAAAGAAATAAATATATTCAGTCCATGTTTATGTGGCTCTCTGTGAGATGTGGAGGAAGAAACTTATACACACCTTAAATAGCAACAAATCTAATCCTCAGTGTGAATGGAAATCAACTTCTCCAGTGATTTCATGTGATTTTCAGATCTGTGACCAGGATGAAACAAAACGTAGCTGGCAATGAAAAGACCTTAGTAGTTGCTTGTTCTGGAGAGGCATATTTTGTTATTCCTAATGTGACTAGTCACTTTTAAAATCCCCTTACCTGTGTGTTGGATTTTGGCTTTTTGACAGTTTTGATCTTTTGATCTGTTGATGGGCAAAATCCCAAAATCTTGAGCAAAGTACTGCAGGCACTGTATCAGACAAATGCTTAGCAGAGCATTTGATTACATATCTAATTTCTAGTGTGTAATTAGTATTCTTCCCCTTTATAATATGTTGTAAAAATAATATGTCTTTTTTATTCATGGTGTCTTTAGATAAAAATTGGGGAGGCCTCAACAGATCTTGAACTGGATGGACTATTGCCAAATACAGAATATACAGTCACAGTTTATGCCATGTTTGGAGAAGAAGCTAGTGATCCCCTGACAGGACAAGAAACTACATGTAGGTAGCACATATCTATATCATTCACTTCAGTGTTATTGAAACTTCAGAATAGTTCTTGAACATATTAGAGCACACATCTAATTTTAAAATCAGATTTGAATAGTTCATTGGGCAACTCTTAACTGTACTTAAGTTTACAGAGGCTGAGGATTTCTACAAAATGGCTTGTTTTTGCAACAGGATTGTGAACTCGTCTCTCAGAATCACAGAATTACTAGGTTGGAAGAGACCTCCAAGATCATCTAGTCCAACCCTAACGTGTTGGTAGTGGTACTATGGATGCCCCTGTTGATCTTGGTGGAATCACTGACAGTTTTCTGAACTTGCTGAAGGTGAACGAAGGTCATCACGTAGCTCTAAACTGAGACTGCTTTTAGCCTCCTGTAGCTACAGAACCAGGTGTGGGGGAGCTTGCTCAGATGGAAAGTCATTCTTCTGGCTCAGTAGTAGTACAGACTGAAAAGAAGCAAAGGGAAGATTTCTGTCCAGCCCCTGCTGACTAACATCTGGTAAATTGAAAAGCTTTGGAAAGCGCCTGTGCGCTCATGATGCATGGTGTGTTTTTAATAATCGGCAAAAATTTTGCCAGCTAAATTCTGTCCTCTACAAACTCTACACAGCACTGTATGTCAGCTCTCTAAATAGACTCAGTGTTTGCAAGACAAAGGACTTGGAAACAGGCGATTGTGCTGCTGCTGGGATATTTATGTTCAGTGGCATGTCTGTTGCTCCCAGTGCATCCTCTCGTTTTGTGCTCCTGGCATGAGTAACTTTGTCAGTGTGAAAGTGACATGCATTTAATAGGTGAGAGGAGTTCCGACATGCAAACACTAAGAAAATGAAGGCCCGGAGCAATTGCTTGCAAGGTCAGCAGGCAAGAGTGGAAGAAGCTCTAGGAATGGTGTTTGCCAGGTCTTCTCTAGGAGGACATTTGTAGACAGACTAGTGCCAGTAGCAAACTACTACAACCTGGGCATGTTTGTGGACTTGAAATAGGTGTACAAGATTCCCAACACTTGGAAAATCAAATCTATGGTTCTTTATCTCTCCATTTCCTTCCCCCTGCCTTTGTATCTCAGCCTTTGTCTTGAACACTCCCCCCATGCCCACACCCCTCTCTCACTCCACTTCCCCTGGCTTTTGGTCAATATCTGCCCAATATCTGGTTTTCACTTTTCCTAAACTTTTCCTAAACAGTAGTTTATGTAATTTATGACTGTGCCAGCCTGAATTCACTTCATACCATATCATCTTGGAGGCTGCACAGCACTAAGCCTGGCTAACACAGTGGATGGAAGATCACATACAAATTCCAGATACTTTGGCACAAATTGAGGTTTCATGGCCGCTGTCTGATCACAGACTCTTGTAATATGTGTTAGTCAGCCCATCATCATCACCAGACCAGCATAAGAAACCCAGCAACTCTGCAACATTTTTAATTTTGGGGGTGACACAATGCATCCATGTCTGGTCTATAGCACTGTAATATGAAAGAAGATTGAATCTTTCATATGCAGCTATTCAAATAAGCCCTCTATAACAGGCTTTGATGGACCAGGCAGTGGAGCAATATGGGAGGAGGAAAGCTCTTGGTGATCACATCTGCCCCACATTGTCAGTGTTCAACAGCAATATCTTACCTGTCTTGATTCTGATTTAAGCTAATTCCCATCCACAGTAATTATTTCTGGCTTACAACTAAGGAAAAGGCTACCTAGTATTTTATTCCTGGAGCATATATCTGCCTGAAGAGCGATCTGCCAGATTTCCTGTAGTCTTACATGTAGTGTCTGATAATCTGTATTTAGTAAATAATATTCTCCACACAGTATCATCTTGATTACTGTAGCAAAATTTTTCTCCATGCTAAACAGAGACATGATTAGCAAGCTCATTCTGGGGTGCAGTTTCATTTTGGGGCCAGGATTCAACTAAGACTCGCTGTAAGTATCACATAAGTCTGGCATCAGGACTGCCTGTCTGGTTGAGAGCAATGTTGTCAGGAGGTTGATCCCAAAAGGAAAGAGCTGAGACTGAAGCATTTTATTGTATGACCTGGATGGTGGAGTGAAGTGCATTCCACGACTGACAGAAAGTAGAAAGGAAAGCCAGCACGTGATACTCCCTTCACTAGACTCAGAGGAGTATATTGAATGCCAGAATGTGTGGCAAACTCATTTAATATGATTCCAATGTGTTCCTGCCTTCTCTTTTCTCAGAGCCAAGCTGATGTGACTGTTCCTAAACTGGTAGGAGATTCTGAATCGATATATTGCTAAAGATCCCACATAATATATGAGGGCTTTAAAATTCTTGCTTTTTCCCATGTGCTCTTGTGTCAGGGAAGCAGCTTCTGAGGTGCTGATATTTATCTGTCCACGTGGATTGGCGAGGAGTGTATTTGTGAAGGCAGGATGGATAAAGGAAGTTTCACAATTCAGAGGAAAGTAGCAGATGTTGGGCTAATACAGAACCTACTGCTGAGAGTAACAGACAGCACAAATTGCTTTCTGTGGTGTGACAGAAAAATGGATGAAATCTGAGACTCTTTCTTGCATGACCTCAGTTTCCTTCAGTTCGTGACAGTCAAGGAATATATAGTAAATAAGTAGGTCTTTAATTGGGGCTGCTGTTGGAAACAGCTTCTTTCTGTAATATAAGGGAAAAGGTTAAACAAAGGTAAAAAAATGGCATGTCTGGAAATCTGATATAGTTACACTTTTTGAACAAACTTAACAAGTCAGAGATGTTTAGAATTCAGAAAGTTTTTTGCCAAAGTACTATGGTCATGGAATATTTTTGCTGGGATACGTGTGAATAACAAATGCATATGGGATAAAGATCTAGTTGCATTATATTAATTCACAAATACAAACACAAATTTATTGTAAGCATTTTGTAGGCTAGATCTTGCTGATATCTGCAATGAACAATATCATAATTTCTTTTCTCAATATTAGTTGAGATGCATTTAGGAAAACTGAAAGTTCTGCTTCAGTAAAGAGCAAAGCCATTTCACTTGCCTTTAAGCACTTTTATAGTTCCATTGATATAGGTCTTTTAATAGAAATATTGATAATATAAATTTTTGAATGGAAAACATTCTATTTTTTTCAAGACTTGATAAATTTCACAGCTGAAACCTGGAATCACTTTCATGCTTTTATCTCTTTGCTTTTCAAGTGCCTTTGAGTCCACCAGCAAACTTGAAATTTTCTGACGTTGGACACAATAGTGCTAAGCTAACATGGGATCCTGCTTCCAAAAATGTAAATGGCTATCGCATCATGTATGTTAAAACAGATGGAACAGAAACCAATGAGGTAAGGTATTAGCACCTCTTTTTCCTTAAGCAATTGCAAACCTCCCCAAACTTCTGTAATTATTAAGGGTAATGTTTATAAACAAAAGCTACCTTGCAAGCTAGCAATCTATAATGAAAGATTTGGTAAAGAATTCTGGAACTTGGTACAAAAAGAGTTTGTTAATATTACATATATGTATTTGCGGGGGACAGTATTCTGAACTTCTTATATATTAGAACAGTCATTTGCTGTTGCACATAAACAGAACAATGGTCTGTATGATCAGGATCTTGACTCAATGTATGGTATGCCAATATTTATTCTTAATTCAGTCCAGATAATAAGCCTTTTGATAAAAAATATGTCATGGACTGAAGTTCATTCAAAAGGACTGAAGGCATCGCCACACTTTCTTAACATTTGTTGCTTTAACTATATATTGAAAACTCTCTTCCTAGAAACAGGAGTTGGCTTAAATAGAGGGCTGACCAAATTGATAACAAATTGTTCTTAGACTCTTGCATTGAATAATTTACTCATGCAATATTTAGTTATGCCTTGGTACTGAAGGGGTTTTATAATACCTTTTAGGAGCATGAATGAAAACTGGAATGGAATGATTAATACAGAAATCCTAGTGCAGAAATTTGGATAAAAATAGGGAAATTTAAAAAAACCCCCCATAATTGTAGGAAGTGGGTTTGATTATTTGAACAGTCCAGATCCCTTGAAATAAGTTGTTGTGGACAACTTAGCCTCCAAAAAAAGATTTTAATAGTAGTTGTTTGTAGTTATGTTTCTTCTGGGACATATCTGGCCTTTCATCCATATAAGATGGAATATTGGTATTGAACCTGAAGAAACTTTCCTAATTTTAGAAGGGAGCATACCTGTGCAATGTTTATGTCCTTTCTTTCTATTAGGTTCCTTAAAATTTAAGTTAGAAATCACTTGATCTCTTCCTATTGTTTACCCTTAATACAGATAATATGCCTGTCTATCCTCATCACAGTGGTATTTGAACATCTCAGGTTCACAATAGTATATACTGTGAGTGGGTGTTTAGTTTGCTTTTCCTTTATGTCTGTTAAAAGAGCAGGTGGCATTTTTTCAATTGCTCTGCATTGATAGCATTTCCCCTGCAGTGCTGAGCTAACGTGACACTTAATAGTTGGATAAACTGTTTATGCAGCTTTTGGTTTTATGTCCCTGGCACAGTCAGTTAACTGCAGCCTGGAGAGAGACCAGATGAAACTGTCATCTTGTCTGTTGACAAATGTTAAACACAATGGTTTATGCAATAATTGTCCTTGATAAGGGATTGGATTTAACAGTCCCAAAAGTTCCTTCCCCTTCTGGCTTCCTGAACATGCAGTGCTGATGCTAGTTAATGAATTAGGCTTACCAAGGCTGAATTCTCCTTTTCCATGGTTTGTCATAAGCAAAAATTTCCTTTTTTTGTAGTTGTTCTATTTTAACTGAACTTTTCAGCTCTTATGGCCCTGACTTTACACTTGTTTCACAGACTTTCTCTACTAATTGCGTTATATTCTCTTTCAGTATCATTATTACCCAGCAGAATTTCAGACACCAATAATGGATTGTATGATCGATATCTTCTGCAAATTATGTTTTCTATAGGTGGAAGTTGGCCGTGTTTCAACCCATGTGTTGAAAAGTTTGGCACCCCTTACAGAGTATACTGTTGCTATTTTCTCCCTGTATGATGAAGGACAATCTGAACCTCTTACTGGCAGCTTTACCACAAGTAAGTATTGCTGAACTATTGAAGGCTTTCCAAGAAGAAATTTTATACTCTCTTACATTACTAGAAAGTAAGATTAGTTACAGCACGTGTCTCTGGCTGTGAATTCAGATATATGGTATGCTTTCTGTTATTATCGTTGGTGTTCTTGACTTCTTTGCTCCATTATTATGGAGCCAATTGCCTTGTAACTCATATGAGTAATCTCTTGACATCATGAAAACATCTCCACAGCATTCTGAAACATTATTCAGTGTGATGGTATTTGTATCTCCAGCTGAAGTGTGATGAGTTTTAAATTATACATTTAACTAGTGAACTATTTATGCAGTAAAGGCAGAACTTTATATATGTATAGAGGAACTACCTCAAAAGGAGAAAATATAAGACATTTAAAGTTCTTGTCGTTTGTTTACCACATTTATAATTTCTACCACTGTAGTTCTGCACTAAACAAACAGCTGAAGACATGTAATAGTGCTTTCCAACATAACAATGGGAAGATAAAGACTTTGAGGGGGGAAACAGATGAGGTGAAAGAGGAAGGGAGACTCTACAAGTACAGAACAAGAGGCTGATACTTACACGTGCAAAGGGCAAATGGAAATGCACACATAGTCTGGAAAGGGCAGAGATTGGGACTTTGATTTGAGGCAGAAAAAAAGAGCAAAGGAGACAGACTGAGGGCTGCACACAGCTCCTGTAGTGGACAGAGGTCAAGGAAGCTTGTCCAATTAGGACAGATAACACAGTCTACTTCCTATGTTGTATTAACAAACTGGAAGTGAAATGGCATGTGCCTGACATTGCTATCTATGGAAGACTCAGAAAATAATTTACTCTCGCTTTTCTTTTGTATAATATTTTGCAGAAAGAGTTCCAGCTCCCCAGCATTTGGAAATTGATGAAGCATCAACAGACAGTTTCAGGGTCAGCTGGAAGCCCATCTCATCAGATATTGCTTTTTACAGATTGGCCTGGATTCCTTTGGATGGGGGGGAATCCGAAGAGGTAAATTGCTTTGACTTGCTGAGGTGGTATAAGGGAAGACAGAATTCTATTCTGAGAACACTTATGCTACAACTTTTGCCGTTTAAATATGGCAGATTGACTTACAGAGAAATCTGCCACTCTGCAAAACTCCCCAAACATAAGTCAAACCAATATTCCAGTTTTGTCTTGAAGAGGATATGAGGAAAGAAAGAGACCTTTTGTGAATAATCAATCTAATGTGCAATATGCCAACTGCCATAGAACTAGCATTATTTTTGATGTCACTTCAGTTTTTAGGGGTTCATGTTCTTCGCTTTGCTGTGAAAGTGATGACAGTAGCTGAGCCAGAGTAGCATAAAGCTCCAAATTTGTGTAATGTGCTTACCACAGTAAAATTGCCTGTGAATCCTTAGTTATGTAACATCATAAAAGGAAAAGTTTGCACACAGCAAATTTATTACATTGTTCCTTTATTCTTGTCGATGGTTCCCTTTTCCCTTCTCATGCTGTATTTTTCCCTTAATCCCTTGTGCATCTTGTCCATAGTGCTCTTTTTGTCAGATGGATTTTTAAATAGTTTTTCATCCCTTTAGCTTTTTCTTTTTTACTATCTTTTTCCAAGTAGAAAAAGACAGACACTTTCTCCGACTTTCCCAAATTTTCATAGTCTGTCTCATTTCCTCTCTCTCCTTCTTTCTTTATTTACTCATTATTTTGGCTTCTTTTGTACTCCTCAGTCTTTAATGACTCTCATACATCTTGGTCTCCTGGCATCAGCTGTGTGTGAAGCAGCCACATCTGCAAACTGTTTATCTGGGTACAGAACTCAGGGGGAAAGATGACATTTCCCACCTGGCCCTAGGTTTCATGCATTATTCTGTCATCTATTGAGGCAGCAAGCAGTCATTTTAGCTTAGATTATGTGTCATTTTTTCTGCAAATTTAGCTTAGCCTGATTCTTTCCTCCCTTTCACCTAGTGAGAGGTAGTCATGCAAGAAATAGAGAAATTAGAGAATTGAGCAGAGAAAAGATGGAGTTGGCAGATGAGTAAGTTGACATAGGTCATTCTCTAGCACTTTCTTCTCCAGTAGAGGAACTGATTTATTTCTATTTAAGTTCCTGTGAGTAGCTGCCAGTGAATCCCATTCAGCTTTGTGCTTTTTAAAAGTGAGATTCAAGGTATCTGTGTTCTTTGAGTGTGAGAATAAGTTATCAAGACATATTTGAACTGTTAAGGTTCCACTTATTCATTGTATTCACTAAGAAATGCTGGAGGCCCTCATATTTTAGGATGTTGAAGTATTAAAAATGCCCAAGCTGCTTTCTTGTTCTCCTTGCATGACCTCTCTAATGGGGTCAGGCCTAGGATAGCACAATATCTCCGGGCTGTTGCCTCTTTAAGCTTCTTTCCCAGCTAAGTGATCAGTCATGCAGAGAAACAACATGCACTCCCTCTGTCTTTCTCCCAAGACCCAACTTGCCAATTAGCTGAGTGGGGTCAGGGGGTGGTAGTGAGTTACACACCTCTCAGCTCACTTCACCCATGTTGCTGATGGGTAAGGAGGGTTCAGTGAGGAGTTTGCACTAAAAAGACAGAATAAATTTTAGACTGACCTTTTATTTCTAGGTTACAGTAGAGAATGCATGCTGTTATACTCATATGCTTGTTGCTGTTAATTGTCCTGCCCACTTGAAAGTTCAGCATTCTGTAATGGTTTTTCGTGGGCTACATTAGCAGAGAGTGGAGGGTGATGCTTCAGAAATTATGCCAAAATTATGTATGAGGCAATAACAATGTATAGATATTTTATAATTATTTTATACAGTTAGAGGCCTGGGGAATTGAAAAGAAAGGCGTTACTTAGATTTACTTAGTTTACAGCTAGTATCACTCAAAGCTTGTTCCTGAATTTTTCCAAAAAATCTGTGCCAGAAAGTGTGCAGCATGGGATGGCTGGTTCATTACATAGAAGGCATGGTCCTAACTCGTTTCTTTCTGCTTTTGTTTTTGGTATTTAAGTTCAGAAGGCCTGTGATTGTGTTATGGGTCCCTTTTTACCTCAGGACCAACTCAGGAAATCTCCTGGGGTAGTTAAAAGAATGAATTGTAATTTACTGTTTCTCCTAACCCCTGTGTGGCACGTATCTATTGTTTGATTTCCATTATAAGACTAATTTGATGTAGTGTATACAGTGGCCACCATTAAAAACTCGTCAGCGTTAACCTTGAAAAAGGCTGTTTTATTATAGTACCTGTCTGCATAACCTCAAAAGTATACCTAAAACTGGTCAGCCCATTTCACCAGGATCACTACCTAAGCTCTTAAAGTACTCTGCTTTATAGTCTCTTACCTCTAGCCCTCCCTCCCCTCCTCCCTGTCTGCTGCTATCTTCCAATAAAAGAAATGAAATACAGAAAAAGCTGAAGTGAGACCTTGTGCTAACAGTTACTGTTGCATATTTGAATTTTCTGCTGCTGTCATAGGCAGAAATAAGTAAAATTACTATTTAGAACTTTACACCATATAGCAAACTTCTCATCAGCACATCTCTCCTAATTCCCAAGTCTGCAGCACATGGTCTTTCAAGTTGGATTCAGAAGTGTGGGACCATAATGGGGATTACAGTTCTGATACAGAAACAGCATTTTGTAAGGCTGTGGAGATGCTGAGTACATTTGCCATAGCACTGCATGAATGGTAGAAATGCGATTGAATCTGCCCTGATAGGTTGCTTTCCTTGATAAATGTTTGGAATTGTAGTGATTTTTTTTTTTTTTTTTTAAATGCATATGGTCAGCTTTAGCAGTTAGTTAGTTGTGGGTGAAAGCATGAGACTGTACATTTTCAAGATGTATTCTGTAATACTTTTTCTTTCCATATAGCTAATAATTTTTTTGGCAGATCTGAATGTAGATATCATTTATTTTAAAGCAGAATCCATTTTCATTCTTTCATTTTAATCAATCATGAAAATTAATCAAATGCAGAACTGATTCTCTTTAATCTTGCTGTGTTACTTAGGTTGTCATAAATGGAGATGCAGACAGTCATGTTATAGAGGGTTTGTTGCCTGACACAGAATATGAAGTTTCTTTGCTGGCAGTTTTTGATGATGAAAGTGAAAGTGAAGTTGTTGCTGTTCTTGGAGCTACATGTAAGACAGACACTTGATTGTCATTTTTAAAGATGTTTAAGTGATTTAGATTTGATGCTTATAACATATAAAAAAATATAGTTCATCTTTGGGTAACTATAATATTGAAGAATGTGGTGGTTTAGCACCAGGGCTTGCTGACTGTATTTTTTTCCTTTTCTTGTTCAATATTATGTGGTAGATGGCATTCAGTCAAAATGGTGGTTTGGCTCCCTATCTCAGCTGAGGTATTAATAACCTTTGGATCTGGGAAGATATTCTTCCATCCTATATTTCAATGTTTAGTCTTTGAATAGGCTTCTTTATGAGAAGGCATATCAGATTTTGGAACACATGTGGGTTAAATGTTTTAGAGTAAATAATTTACAGGAATTTCATTTAAGATGTTTGGCATTTTCAGTGTACCCTTTTCTTACTTATATAATTTATGTTCACTAGTGGTAAATTCACTCTTGCAAGAAATAATGCTCCAAAAAGCTTATACAGGCATCCTATGACATTGACATGGAAGTAAAAAAATAAAACTTGACAATCGTGTACAGTATAGATTTATAGTTTCTAATCAAAACAGTGACCAGTATTTCAGGAAGCTTGCTTTGTTCTCTTTTTATGGGTAATGACTTGGTTAAGTAAACAACTATATTTCTTACATGTAAATTCAAGAAAATTCAAGAAATTATTTGATTTTTAGTAACTTAATTGCAGGCTTAATCTTGAACCTTCTGTGCAGATAAGAAGCCCTTACCCATCAAAATGATGCTGCTGTTACCCAGTGTTGCTGAGTTTACTTTCTGTTCTTTACTTGGACAGACATAAAGTGCTGTCAAAACTTTCAATTTAATTAATCTGACAACCTTAACAAATGGTCTAATTTTGCATAGTTCAGCCATGAGCCTGGGAAAATATATGCATTCTTATTTAATTATACAGTTTATAACTATGTCTTATCTGTAGATCTAAGTGCTAATCCTACAAATATATGTGGGCCTAAAGTAAATTAAATGAATAATTCCCTTGTAGTCTCTGAAATGCCTGAAGTGTGTGGGATACTTGTAGGTGTCAACACATAGTTTCATTGTCATAGTTGGAAATACAAGAAAAATGCTATGACTTAGATGTCTTGTTGAATTGTTAGTGAGATGAGTGCTGTTTTTCAGTAGCAAGTTCTACTACAACACCTACCACGGTGACTACTACCAGTGCCACAACTTCTGAGCCCATCACTGCAGGTAAGCCAAGCAAATGTCAGCAGTCTAAAGGCTGAATGCTCAGTGCTAAGGCTCCCCATACGCACCACTAGGTCAAGGGGCAGAGAGCTGTGATACTGCTGAGGAGCTGATAATCCCAGATTCTGATGGGAAGAGCCATCACTGCTGAAAGGTTCTCACTGTCGTGCTCCTGTCGCACACCCTTCTGCATGTGGACAGCTTCCTGCACCTACCACGTGTGGGTGAGAAGGCAACCCATCACATACTGTAGGGACTCCGAATGATACCAGTGGTATTACATAGGAGTACAGACTAATTGGGAAAATTCAGCTAGAACTTAACTTTCCCTTTATAAATATGAGCTTGGAAACTCTTTAGCATTTCATTTAATTCTGTGTGTTCTGTTTCTCTTCCCTGGAGTTAGACAACTGGCTTTTAAAGAGCAACATTTCTGGCTTATTTCTCTTCTGTAGCATTCTAGTTTTGATTATTCTTAAGCTCCATAAGCCAAGTAAGATAAACGAAGCAGATGGGATAATATATGTTAATGACAGTATAGGATCACTATTGTTTTAATAAGTGCTTACAGCTTTTACCTTATTAAGCCCAAGTATGACTGAACTATATGGGTTTACCCATATAGTTTACCCATATAGTGGAGACCCACCACGACTTCAGTGGAATTGCAGCTACTTGGTGCTGGCAGCACAATATTTAAATTATTTTAAATTTAAAAATAGAGTTGAGAAAATGTTAATTAAGTATTTTTTGACTTAGTTTTTCGAACAGGAATCAGAAACCTTGTTATAGATGATGAAACAACCTCAAGTCTGAGAGTGATGTGGGAGATTTCAGATCACAGTGCTCAGCAGTTCAGAGTGACCTATCTCACTGCGAAAGGTGACCTTTCTGAGGAAGCGGTAAGAATGGTCTGTATGAGTTTTGTAATTGGCTTCATAAGCTTGTTTATTAATTGCTAAGACATCATCTCTTCTTAGACATCACTTTCGTTGCAATTAGTCAAAGATCTATGTTTGTTTCCACTGTGAGATTGAATTTGAAAGTTCTAATCGTATAGCACCTGCTGCATTGCAGGCAGCAGCAGTAAAAAGTAAGATCAGGTCCCAGTAACATAGATGTTTAATGAAGTCACAGTTAAAAGACTAGCTGGCTGTCCTCTTTTGCTTGTATTTTTTTAAAATTTGTCCAAGTTGGAGGGTTTCTTTTAATTTTTGATTTTATTTTTTACTCCTAGGTGGTTTTCTGTCTTCAGATTGTGTTCGAACAACATTTAAATGTTTGTACAGGGCAGTCTTAAGTGATTTTTGTTTTCCTTCAGCAATTTTACCCCTTTCCTAAGTGTCTCCTGTGATGCTAAAGCAATGTAGTTAATTAAATGCATACTTCTTGTTAACCTGAACATATCAAAATAAGGGCAGCACTGTTTAATCTAAATGTCAAAGAATATTTGCTGGTTTTTAATACCATGTGATGATCAAAGTTAAAGTTGTTCTACACAGAAAAAGTTTCTGATCATCAAGACTTTGCAAAATATTTGAAAGAATGAAGAGTACTGCATGTATTCTTTTGAGCACATTGCAAACAAACAAACAAAAAAGAATCTTTAGGTACATTATTTTGAGATCTGGCAATTTTTGAGATACTTTCAGAATTCTGTGAGGCAAAGTGCCTTTTTAAAAAAATTGTTTTTAAATTAGGGGAATCCTAGTATTGAAGTGCTTGCTGTTCATAGAACAATGATATAAAAAATACAGATTATTCTAGCAGCTGACATTTCTAGCCCTATATCAGAATATATCAATAAAAATATTAAAAGGGGTTAGTTAAATATATTTTTTCTAGGAAAAAATAGTCTGTCTTTTTCCATTTTGGTTTCATTCATTTTTTATGGGACTCTGCTGGAAACTTTCTATCCATCTTTTAACTGTAATCTGAAAATGAATTTTCAATGTAGTGGTGTCCATTTGGTCTAGGAAATGTGCTTTATGAATTTACCTTGACTATATATTAATACTATATATAATGCAGTGGAAAACTTGCACAGCATGATGGCACAAATTGTGCTGCTCTTCTGAAAATAGCCCAAAATTTCTGAAATTCAGATCTCGGATTTACTATTTCAGCTCTCAAGTTCAGTTGGATGGTATAAATATCATTCTGGTTTTTTATTCGATGACTGTTGTTTTAAAATAAAATTAAAACTGTAGGAGAGGTATTCAGATTGTGGCTATATATTAGATCTGACTCAAAAGCTTTTTAAAGAAAATTATAAAACTATACGATTGGGTAGGTACTTGGCTCAAATTCCACAAAATATTTAATTTTGGGTCCTATTATCTTTGGTCACAATTCAGCAAACAGATTAACCACATCTCATCTTTGGAGTTAATCACACGACTAAATACTTTAGTGAATAAGGAATTATGTAAAATTATACATAAAATTAAGCCCACTTTAAATGGAAGGAATGTATTTTATCATGTGTCTGCAAGCACCTGAGAGGTGCAACACAGATGTCAATAAAAAACCACAGATGTTCAATTTTTTAGGGGACTATTTATATGCTTAAGTACATTTTTTAAGGGAAACCCAAAGATTTTGTGGAATTTGGGCTTAAATGTGCAATAGCATGACAGTTCTGTGGTGAATGCTTATGTTTTCTGGCTCTGATTTCAGTAATAAAAGTTTCTGTTACTCCTCCTTTTCCATAAAAATATTAATAAGCTTTATAATTCTTGATGCAACTGGCTGAAAATCAGGGACTAGAAAATGTAATAGAATACAGAAGAGTCAAGCCTAAACTGCATGTATGTTCTTGGTTGTGCTGTACATACAGGAAAGATCACATTTTTTCTCTTCCTTGAAGCCAAAAATGTTTCTCACTGCTGAAAACTACACTGGTCTGTAGAAGACCTCTGATACACTCATGTGGAAACGAGAGAGTTCTCAATGCTCTCATACTGTAGCCTAAGAACCCCAAAAAGTTGGTTGGTTTTGGTGGTTTTTTTTTCTGAAACCTAGTTTGTATGTTTTGAGTGTATGTGTAGAAGAGGGACATGGGAATCTTTCATGCACTTGTATTATGATGGTTGAAATCCAGTTTTGATCAAAGAATGAAGCACTTCTTCAACAAGTCTCAGCACCAGGAGGTACTAGATCAATTTCCTTCTTTGTATCACTTGCCAAATTTAGAAGTAGTTTGAACCTATCCTGGAATGTTAAAACTGGTGAGACCTTTCTTATCTGAATATATGCTTCAAAACTTTGCCATCATCACATACATCAGTCTTCTTTGAAACAAGAAAATACTTTAATAGACTTAGTTTCTGCTTTTTCCCCTCAAGTCTAAAGGATTTATGATTCTCTCAACTTCTTGCCAAGTATGTGCTGTTGCTGGCTCAGGAAATAGATTCACACTTGACTGTTAATTCACTGTTGCTTCCAACAGCATCATTTCAGATGATGCTGCACACAGGTGCTGGAAACATTGGACTGTGCTGGAAACATTGGACTAGTTTCTCTTTTCTGCTATGCCCACTCCATGTGCTCCCACACAGGTGCCTCACATTCAGGCTTTGGAGGCTCTTCAAAATTAAAATTTTGTTGACATGTTAAGTGATTACAAGGCTTTGCTTGCCACCTCTAGCACCACTAGTGTGATACTAGTTTTTGAGGCTGTGACTAAATACAATAATCAATTGAAGAGTTTTAGAAGTAGCTGCTTATGGGTAAAACCTCTGAGTGTGCTTAATTCAGCGGGTTGAAGCGTTTACACTAGAACACCAAGAACTGCCTGTAAGAATTTCTACAACTATGCTACTGCTACCAGGTTGCCTGGATTTCTGTTGCAGATCTTCCACGTTTCACAGCAGTTTGGGTATTTGTGGGATGTATTCCTACTTCCTTCCCTAAATAGCTACCTTCATTTGTTTGTTCCCAGACTAAGTGCAGATAAGACAAACATGTTTTATTCCTGCTTGCTCATTTCAATTTCATGAAGTGAGGATTTTCTGTCTCCAAAGAAGACAACAGTCAACCTTTACTAGTGAGCATAGCTTTGGAAAAATGTAGAAATGTCTAGATTAAATACAATAATAGGATATATTTTGTCTGTACAGAAAAATTTTTGAAGTATTAACAATCCATATAGTACCAATGGTTTATGGAGCTGTAGTGGCTTGTAGATTTAATATAAAATGGTGTAATCTTATAGGCACATTGTCCTTTTTATTTTGTTTGGGTATAACAGTAGATCTGTTAAAGGCATGGATAATGTAATTATTTTACTGTAGAGCATCAAGAATATTTGAAAATGTAAGCTATACAGCAATGCTAGTAGAATAGGTGTCAGGGTTTTGGCACTAGTCATCACGTTTGACTGTTTCTTCTTACTCTTACCCTTGAGGTGATGGTGCCTGGGAGACAAAACACCCTTCTGCTTCATCCTCTGCTGCCTAATACGGAATACAAAGTTACCATAACCCCTATTTATTCAGATGGGGAAGGAGTCAGTGTCTCAGCTCCTGGAAAAACTCGTAAGTACAAACTTTGTGCTTGTCTTTGGCCAGGATATCTGTGATGAAAGACTTTCTCTTGTGGCCTTTTTTCCTTGGCTGTAGTAATGTATTTTAGTATAAATGTGAACTTATTTTGCCTGACTTATATGACTTGAGCTTTGCATTAATCTCAGTTGATTGATTTATAAACAATGGGTTTCGTCTAACTGACAAGATATATTTTAAATTGAAATACTGTGAGTTTGTAGAAACCTTATGAGTAATAAAGCTGGTAAGTCCTTGAAAACTAGCCCACCAAGGACAAGCAAACTAATGCAGAAAATAAACAACGCCTGCTGAGATGGTCTCAAACAACCTATTATACTGTTAGATTTTCTTTTTTGTGAGATCATTAATTCCTAAAGGTCATTAGAAATGCTGCTAAACTTTTTAAAAAGCTGATTGCATTATTTCTAGTGTTCTGACCAAGTACCAAAGATTACTCAGATGTAGCCTAAATTTCCTGTCTGCTGGATATTGTAGAAATAATTTCATTGTGCACAGCTGGTCATGATAGTATAATTTTATTGAATTATTATCTTAATTTACATAATTTCTGTCTAAACTGGAATGAGCGACTTAAATAACTTGTAAATCATTCCTTTGATTCCATTTGACAGGATTAAGTGTTCAAAAGAGAATGATTTATACATTAAAAACTTTAGTGCACTTGGATTGGAAGAAACTACATGATATATAATTATCTCTAAATTATCTTACATTTTTAGAAAAAAAAAAAAAAAAGAAAAATTTTTTAAGAAAAATGTACCGACAAAGTTTGGGATTAATTTCAACAATCATTGTTTGTTGATCAACGTTCATAATTAATTCATTAATGTAATTCAAAAGATAAATTTGATTAACATTTCATCCTCGTAATTTTACCTGTAAATCTGAGAGTACTGGATCTCACACTATTTTTGTTTGCATGTCTTGATTTTTTCATATGTGCTTGTATGAGATAAACTTGTAAAAGCCCAGTTTGGTTTCCTTTTAGTGCCCTTGTCTGCTCCTCAAAATTTACGTGTCTCAGATGAATGGTACAACAGATTACGTATCAGTTGGGATGCCCCACCATCACCAACAATGGGTTACAGAGTTGTCTACAAACCTATCAACAGTGAGTTCTTAAACTGATTTTTTTTTGGCGGTCATTTCTGACTGTACAATGTCATGACATCACCTTTTACTGAATTTTGTACTATCCAATCTATCAGTTGAGTGTGCTATTATCATGGTGTCTGAGGTTTCCAATATGAAAGTTTCATAGTCACAGAATGATGCAGGTTGGAGGGGACCTTTGGAGATCATCTGGCCCAATGACCTGAACAAAATAAGGCCAGCTTGGAACAGGTTTTGCTGGACCTTGTCCAGCCAAGTTTATGATATCTCCAAGGATGGAGGTTTTAAAACCGCTCCAAGCATCTCTTCCAGTTTTTGACGACTGTCACTGTGGAAATGTCTTTCCTAATATCTAATAAAAATTTTCCATGTTGCAAATTTGATCTGTTTTCTCCTACATTTTCCTGTTTGCCTCAAATGTCTGTCTCTGTCTTCTCTACCATCTCCCACGGGATATGTGTAGGCAGCAGCAAGATTCTCCCTTAGTCCCAACTCTTACAGTCTGTCCTTTTGCACCATTTTACCATGACTCTGTTTCAGAGACTATCTTTGTTCTCTTCCTATTGCTCTCTCCTGTGTTCTCCTATTCTTCAACTTCCTTCCCCTCGAAATAAAAATTTTGTTCCCAAACCCTTAACGTTTTATTCGTTGACCATTTTGTGCATGCTGCACCCTTTGGCCACCTGCACATTGCAGCTAGACAAGGCAGCCAAACTCCTTCAGATTCATTTAGAAAAACAGGGTCCTCTATTGAGAGCAAAACGCAAATGTGTGACCATTAAGGAGCTAAAATACTGTCCAAAGACAATACTGCTGCCTGGCTTCTGAAGTGTATCCAGAACAACTATGGGAGATGACAAAGGAGCTGTTTGCTGTTCTGATTTGGGAAAGTTTTATTCTTTTCTATTTTGATTATAATTTTTGCACAGTATTAAATGATGCTGTTGTGTAAGAAGTGCCAAGGGACTGTGTTGCTGGCTGGCATCTGCTGTACCCCCTGTTGGTCCTGGCACATCATCAAACTGAGGAGATCTTTGGCTGCCTATTTAGAGCAGTAGTAAGTCACTGAAGCAGAACAAAAGGGTCTTAACACATGCCGGTGTCTAGCTCTGCCTTAATGAATCCCACTGCTGAATTTCCCAAGTGTGTTGTGTCTTCTATCCTTGCAAGGATTAAGGAGAATGTCTGCGTTTTTGTGTATGATTAAAAAAAAAAAAAAGGGCAAAAAATAGCAGTAATTTTAGGAGCTCAACTTTTGGATGTATCTAATTCAGTGGATGAGCAAATGATTTTCTAATTTATTTCATTTTTTTGCAGTTCCTGGTCCTGCATTGGAGACTTTTGTAGGGGATGATATTAATACCATTCTCATTCTAAATCTCTTCAGTGGAACGGAATACAGTGTTAAAGTATTTGCTTCATACTCAACAGGCTTCAGTGATGCCCTAACAGGCGTAGCCAAAACCTGTAAGAATGATTTCATGCTGCTCATATCTCTACAGGCTGTTTTTCGTTATAACTATGGCTTTGTGCAGCTCCCTGCAGAAATTTTCACATGGAAGACTTTCTCAGTTGTGTGTAAATTGTTTTCCTGAAATGAAAGTCCCCCTTTTTATGAGACTACATCAAGCTTTAAAGTGATCTGCTAGACAGGGGTCATAGAGTAGGTATTATTTATCAGTCAAAAATATATTTGCCTAGTAGTAGGTATAAATTTCCTTAATGAAAAGTCTACCTAGCCTATTTTTTCTAGCTCCATATATGTAATATTATTTGATCTTTATGTAGCTAAATTTCCATTTGAAATTAGATTTTGACAGAAATACTGCTATTATTATACTTTTATACTTACTTGTAGTAACTGAATTTTTAGTAGTGATCATTATTTAGTTTTAACTAAATTGACTAAAGATCCCATCTTTAGGTTTAGAGGTTCACTTTTTTTTAAATTCTGTTTTGGATTTTCTTTACTTTTTTAAGGCAGCCATGGAAGTTCTGTTAAATATTAATTGGATTATGTGTTTGTGGCACTGCAGCTATTTTGTCATTTTTTCTTGTAAGTCTATTAGAGGTATTAATCTAATTTTTATATGTAATTTTCAGTGTACCTGGGTGTGACAAATTTGGATTCCTATCAAGTCCGCATGACTAGTCTGTGTGCCCAGTGGCAGCTTCACAGACATGCTACTGCATACAGGGTAGTGATAGAGTCGCTTGTGGGTAAGTTATTAAATAATTCCATATGCAGCTGCAGACCAATCCAGAGAATTGAATTGCATACCAAAGAAATTTTATAAAATTGTACCTGTAGACTGACACCTGAAATACTGGAAATGATGGACAGAAGAGAATTGTGTACACACTGAAAGTTTCACGAGTAGAAGTAGCATTCCTGTCCTTTTATGTCAAAGAGATGTTGTTAAGTTGTGCTTTTTATGGAAGAGATTTTCATCTATCAGCAGAAGATGGGTGATTACCTGAGTTTTTCACTAGTATGAAGAACAGAAGATGCATAAAAGATGAACTGATTACATCTAAGTTTGTAAATAAATCATCAGCAATAGCTCTGTAGGATTAGGATGGACAGGAGAGGAAGGTGGAAGGGTAAGAAAAGTGCTGATTGAATTCAGACCATGCTCACAAAGGCACAACAATGTCCAGTTTTGTCTGTTCTCATTCTGTTAATTGTTCATTATAGATTGTAGCGATTTTACTCATCTGGACAAACTTGACATATTTTTAGTAGCCAAACAAGGTGTCTTTATGCTATTAGCACTGACTACACAGAGTGTGAATTACAGCCTCTTCCATCTCACTTAGTCTCAGGTATACCCAGAAGACATTATGGGATGTCACTATTAGTGCAGACTAACTCTTATCCCAAGTGAATATCAGTGATATTTTGAATGGTGACAAATTAAAACCTTGGATAACTTGAGAGGAGTGCAGTTAGTAACATATATTGGCATATATTAAGGGTATAATGAAAAATAGTACTGATTTCATGGCAAAAAAGTAATGACCTCTCTGTGGAATGCCAAGTGGATGGTGATAAGGTTTATTTGAAGGCCTGGAATACAGACAAGCTGTTCACATAGCAGAGATCTTGGCTGGCACAAGACAGCACAGATTTCTCTCTTATATGAGAGCTAGCCAGCAATTCTGCTTTCTTCATATAGAACTGTCAGAATTGTTTTAACTGAGCTGAAAGCACCTGTCTGTGAGCAGAATGTGAACAAATGCTCCTTATTAGCATCTATCATTAAGGGATTTGATTGTCAAATTGGTTGTGTTTTTCCTTCAGAGAGTGACCATCTATTTGATACTAGTGTAATACCTGATAAACATCAGGTGTTTTTGACTTGGCAGTGAATGACTATTTGACGTTTTTTATATATTCACTATAAGATACGAGATCAGTTACTTGTGTTTCACTTCTTTCTGCTACAGATTTTGAATTGTGCTGAAGTTTTTCTTCTTATTGTTAGAACATACCTTATGCTATTTCTAGTACCCAGGCTTTTTCCACATGTTTTCCAATTCAGAATTTGGCAGAATTAACTTTGGAACCCTGTAAATAGTATTCCTTAACCATCTTTTAAAGTGGTTACTAGATGTAAGTTGGAATACAATAACTTGTTCAGCCTCTCTTGCAATTACTAAGCGCATTACAGACTCTGGGAACTGAAGGCATAGACAAAGGATGCCATAGAATTACATGATGCAGCAATTTCTCATTAGACTGATTATTTAGGACCAGATCCAAAGCCCATTGATGACAGTGTTAGTGATTTTTATTAACTTCAGTGCATAGGGTGGAATTAATCTTTTTTTTTCTGAAGAAAAATGTTTGACACATTCCTCAGCTCCTATTTAATATTGATTTTACAGAGACCTCTGCACAGAGGTGAATTTCTAAAAATAAAGCAACATGTAGTTTATTAATTTATATCAAACACTTGATCTTCATCTGCTGTCATGTCTCCCTTCTTATTTAGAATTTAAATTATATTAGTCAATAAAATAGTAAAAAAGATTCTTTTAATGGTTTGTTTTGTATTTCTAGATGGAAAAACGCAAGAAGTAAATCTTGGTGGAGGGACACCTAGGCACTGTTTTTTTGAGCTGATGCCTGGAACCAAGTATAAAATCAGTGTTCATACACAGCTTCAAGAGATTGAGGGCCCTGCTGTAAGCATCATGGAGACAACATGTGAGTAAAATAGAGAGGAGATCAGCCAGCAATGATAATGCTTTATTTCTTCTCATGCTCTGCCCTTTGCCCACAGATGTGCTATTGCTACATGGTTTCCTTTTGCTGAGCTTTTAATTTTTGACTACATTGTGACTCCTACACAGAGGTGGGGGATTCTTAGACCACTGCTGTGAATTACTTGTGAAGTCACATTCACCAACTGTATTGTACTTCCTAATGAGAATGAAACAGGGAGGATTTAACTTTCTTTCTAAAAAAAAGTCCCACTAGGGAATACTCTGAATGTCTATGACTTTGGAGAAAAAAATTACAGAAAAATGAAGCAAACAGTAAAATTTGGCCACTGTTTGCATAAATTACAGTTAAATGGGACCTTGATATCAAATCTACTTAAGTATTTTAAAACAAAACAACCAACCAACCAGACTTTTTTATTATTATTGTCAGTAATACATGACAGACAGACAAAAAAACACAACAAACCTGACAGCTGTTTATGAAGGCAATATCCTGCTCTTATGAGTTCAAAATACTGGAAAACAAATCAAATCAGTACGGGGCTAACAGAATGAGTATTTCAACATTGTTTCTTTGAGTCCATTTCTAATCTCAGTGGTATCTTTCTTCTCATACTATATTTCTACACACCACAATAATATTACCTTTCAGGATAGATAATGTTTACACTGCTTTTCCTCCCACACTTACAGTTTCACATAGGAAAAACTTGTAGGTGCATGACTCCACCTCTCAGTTGCCCAGGGCTTATTCTCAGAACAATGAAGAACAAGACAAGATTTTCTAGGGGTTTTTTAGGGAATGCATTTAGTGAGCTCTGTGGTTAAGGTTGTCAGGAGACATGAGGAAGAACAAACCTTGACCTTCACGTCCATTTGAGAAAGACGATTTGTGATTCAGACAAATTATTGCATCACCTCAGAGGGAAACAGTCTTCAGGGTGACCTGTACCTCTCTGGTGCTGAGAGCAGCCTTTCAAGTCACTCTACAGCAGTTGTGAGCCTTTCTAAATGGGTTTGGTTCTGGGTTGCTGCAGTCATGGATGTTCTGGGCATTAGTTCCTTGTAGGTGTTTCAGAGTCTTAGTCCTTTTTCTTATTGAAGCCAATGGGAAAACCTCCATCAGTTGCTGAAGGAGTCCACTTGAATGTGGACATGAGGCTTGTAATGAATCCTGTTTGCACCAATCTTTCCCAGGTATAGGTGCCTTTTCTCTGGTGGTCATATCTAACTTTATCCCTTATCTATAAATGTAACTTGTGTTATAGCAATTAACAAGTTTAGCCTTACCCGGAGGACTGATATTCTGTTACCTGTGGCTTCTTATGCTAACTGTATTGAATACAAAAAGGAAAAATTCCCTTGAACAAAAGTGGAAGCTTTTCCTCACATAGAATTGTGGAAGTCAATGCATGTGCATTTAATCTCTGAGAATTCAGCCAGGCTGTATTGAAAGGCACTAAGAAAAACTCTCGCAGTCAGCAAAACTGTCAATCAGTGATCAGGTATTCTGAAAGGTTGTCATCCAAAGTTAATTTTCGAGGGAAGAGTGAGGGATGTTTGCAGAAGCTCAATATAGTAACCTTAGTAGAAGTTGTTACAGGCAACAAAGCCACAATCCTGTAGAGTTGTGGTAGGAGCTGTGCTTCTAGCTGGAAACATAACAAGGTGTTTCACCAAATTCAGAAAAATCTTGATCAGGGCAGACTGTGATCTGCTTGGAGTGCAGGCACTGGCTTGCTTTTTCATTCTGTCCTTTATTTAGGATTGCAGGACTAGTATCTTCTTCCTTCCACGATGTGTAGAGACCTACCTTCTGTTACTGAGGACTTGCCGTGGTCCAAAAGGAAAAGTACACTGACCTTTATCAAAATGGATTATGAATTCTAGGTCAAGAATAGGGCTGCCACATGGTCTGTTGCACTGGGAAAATTCAAAAAGAGGCAGTTCCAGTAGTTCAGTTGTAGCATTGTATGAGTCACACTGAAATTCAGCCATTAATTGTTTTGTAATAGTAGTACCCTTTTTCAGGTGGTCGGAAGAAGAGGAAGTTATTTGCACACATTCACCTAGTTATGTTAGTTAGTTATGTAATTCTCCAATTACATAACTAGTAGATTAGAGATAATTTTAAATATGGAGATGAGTAGAAAATGCTATAATCGAATATATTGGGCTTTTAAACATGTTTGAATATTCCTTCCTTTTATTCTCCAGTACCATTGCCAACTCAACCACCAACAACACCTTCAACACCACCTCCACCACCTACAATCCCTCCTGCAAAAGAGGGTAAGTGGCGCATGTGTGAGTTTGTAGTAATTTTAAGGTGTTGATGCAATGTTTTTCTGCTTCTGACAGTATTTTAGACCTGTGGGGAGCAGATCTCAAAATGCATTTGCTACAGCAATACTTTAAAGCAGCTGGATTAAATTTAATGAGCCAAAAATCTGACATAATTATTGTATTGTTGAGATTTGCTGAAAGGAGGGTTAATATATGTGAGACTTTCCAAAGCTCCTAAACCGTACATAATTTGCAACTGAAGAAGACATTCTAGGATAGTTAAACTTCTAAAGCAGCATGATGACTTTAGGTAATGCAAGGAGTGTTAGCCATGTTCAGTCTCTTTAACTGCAGACTTCATTTTTACTCTAACATGTAGTGTTTTGTACAGAGTCTCATAATATTTCCATGAGTGGAACATTAATGTTGGAGACTGAGGATCAGATACTTCAGCTTGAAGTTGGGGAACCAAACTAACATGTAGTAATTGAGAATTTGACCCATAAGCACAGGGAATAAAGATATCTTGTGTTTTAGATATGTGTGTTTAGAACTGCATAGCAGCAGATGAATTTTTTTTGTTATCCAAGGAGTAAACAACAGAGCATGACAAATACGGGTATGTGTGTTCCTATCCCATTCTCTGGATTTATATGAACATTTTTCTTCAAAACTATGTTGAAAAACATAACTTTGAGACAATTTTCTTCTGACCCCTAGCAGTGTTTTGGATTCTATGGAGTGTTGAAGGTTTCCAGTTCCCATGAAGGAGTGAGCAACCTGTGTGAGCCAAGTGTACAGGTCTTGCAGCCAGTTTGCATAAGAACATGCTAGAATGAGATGATGTGGGTGAAACCTGTGTTGCTCCTACATAGTGCAGTTGAAGTGCATTAGATACTACAGAACTTGGGCTACCATTTTGAATGGACTAGTTTCTCTTTGTAAACTTCCACAGTCAAGATTCTCTAATCTTGCTTATTGTGTCATGCTAGGAGTCTGGCATTGTATAAGTTCATGTGTGACTTAAAAACCTAAATAAAGATAAAAATGGCTCACAAGACTTCAAAGAACCACTATGGCCTTGAAGTGTGATAGGATTTGTCAGTGCAGACAATTCCCCTTGCAGAGCTCAGCTTGGTCTACACCTGCCCTGAAGGCAATGTTGGCAGGTCTGTTTGCTAAAGTATTATTAACTAACATTAAACAACGGCTGTTCATGACACTTGCATTTTCTGAAGTGATTTATGAGATTTCATGAAGACTTGAGGCATTGCTCTAATTCCAAAATATAATTGTTTTTCCTTCTCAGTGTGCAAAGCAGCCAAAGCTGACCTAGCATTTCTGGTCGATGGGTCATGGAGTATTGGGGATGACAATTTCAATAAAATAATTAGCTTTCTCTATAGCACTGTTGGAGCTTTGGATAAGATTGGCCCTGAAGGAACACAGGTAATCAACATGTAGAGCAATGGAGGGTGCATGGACTTGGCAGGGTATTTTAGAGTAGCACCAGAAGTGAAACGAATCAAAAAGTGACTGACATTATTTCACAGCTCTTGTGGAAACATATATTGCATAAAAACAATATCTTTTTTCATATCATATGGTAAAATTCATGATATGAATTTTGGTGGTGTGAAGGGTATAATTTCAGTCTCCTCTAAATCATTCTAATGACATTTAAATTGTGTTAATGTTTTTGATATTACCACTCACTGTAGTGTTTATTTCTAAATAAGCTAAAAATTGCATTGATAAGGAAAAATAATGATACCTTTATTTAAAATAACAGGCTCTGTAGAATCTACAGGGCTTGAAATAAAAATTAATATTTACAATAATTGTTCTATTTATGTATTTGTTTAGAGAGGTATTTGAATCTGCTCCAGAACATATTACTGACAAATTACTGTTCTAAGTGTTATCTGCATTATATGTGATTTGATATTATATTGGAAATTAATTTTAGCTTTTCTAAACCCTGAAGAATACTTAGTTTTTACAGTTTCTAGCTATACGTCTATGTATAGTTCACGGTGCTTCAGAAAGTTAGTTTGGCACAAGCTTAAGCATAATAGCTCATTTTAAATCAGGGGCATCACTTACAGAACATGACATTCAACAGATGCTTTGTGAGTTGTAGAGGTTTAGTGTATAGTATTGGAATACTGAACTTATTTGAGACAACATATTTGAGAGAGGCAATATTTCAGAATATATTCTTGAATCTTTCTATTACTTTCTTCAGTCTTTGTCCCTAGCTTAAGTTACTTACGTGCAGCTATTAATTTGTGGTGACTGAATAACGTCCCTGCAGTTCTGTGTACGAATAACTGTGCACGTGTGAGCAGCTGTAACCAGGATTTTGCTTTGGGGCTAGATTGAGAGTCCTCTGCCAAAGCAAGTATTACTTTTCTCATCCTGTTTGCTGCAAAATGAAACCAGAAAGTTTTAGATGGTTGCCAAGGCTGCAATGAGTAAAATTAAACTTTATTTAGTGAAAGCTGTCTTAATGAGAAAAAATATCTGGCTTCAATTAAAAGATGAAGCAAAGTTACAAGATAAATTCTTGTTTTAAATGCTCAGATTCACTTTTTTTGCTTGTGCACTGGGTGGTGCTTTTGTAATGAACATCTTCTGTATGCACAGGTGGCAATAATTCAGTTCAGTGATGATCCCAGGACAGAATTTAAATTGAATGCATACAAAACAAAAGAGACACTTCTTGAAGCTATTCAACGAATAGCCTACAAAGGAGGAAATACAAAAACAGGTGAGAAAGGCCATGATTGTGATGCATATTCTCTCCCTGCTACTCTCTATGCTTTATTTCTTTCCCATTTGCTAAGTGGTTTAACTGATCATTGCAAAATCAGTGAAAGCATGGTATCTGAAGGGATAGGCACTGAAATTAAAAAGTCTTTGTAATCCGTAGTTTATACCCTTCAGCCCCTACTGCTGTGCATTCACCCCACTGACCAGCAGTGATGGTAAGGATCAGGGAGAGAGGCAGCTTGGCAAAAGCAAATGTCTTTGGGGATAGTGGGAGGTCGAATGGGGAGTAATATGAAGTCTTTGCTTGGCAAGTGGATATAAAAGTGGGAGGAGAGAGAGGGGTAGGAGGGATCTTGCAGGGCATGCCAAAAGCTGGACAGAGTTTGAGAGTCTGGTTATAAGCCAGGACAGTTAAGCCTCAGTGGGATATTTAAGACTGGGATGGAGAAAGATGTCTGTTAGTTGAATGAGGCTGCATTTTAATTAATCCCTTAAGATAGCTTTCTGATGTGAAGAAATTAAAGCTGAATGCTTGAAAGGGTTAAAGTCTGTTTTAGTTGGAAACTACATGTTTTATTATCTTCGGTCTGCACAGAAATTTCTTGCAGCTGTTTCATTGCATCCAGTTGCCGTATTATCAAAATAAGACATTTTCCATTTACTGCAATGGCACTCTCAGTTTGTTACATGGACTGTGCCCTACAATCCAGAAAAAAAAGGTTTTGCTATCTCTAATCCAGCCGGCAGCTAAATACCACAGAGTGCTCACTTACTCCCTGCCTCTACCCCTGGTGAGACCGAGAGGAGTATCAAAAAAGCGTATAACGTGTGGGCTAAGAAAAGTTTAATAATTGAAATAACGTAAAATGTAATGAAAATGATGATAATGAAAAGGGATGTAATGAAAGAGAGAGGAGTAAAACACAAGAAAAACAAGTAAAGCACAGAACAGTTGCTCACCAACTCCTGACTGATGCCCAGCCCATTTGAGCAGTGACTGTACCTTCCTGGCCAACTCTCCCAGTTCACACACTGGGCAGAATGTCTCATGGTATAGAATATCCCTTTGGCCCATTCAGGTCAGCTGTCTTGGCCATGCTGTCCTCCAGTCTTCTGGTGCAGCTCTTTACTCAGAGAGCGTGAGACACTGAAAAGGCCTTGACTTGGGAAAGCACTGCTTAGCAACAACCTAAACATCCGTGTTTTATCAACATTATCCTCACACTGAATCCAAAACACAGCACTATACCAGTGACTAAGAAGAAATTTAACTTTATCCCAGCTGAAACCAGAACACCCACACATTTGATACTCTTGGTTTTCACCGTCTGGTTTAAAAAATGAAATGTTGAAGCCATCAATTTTTTAAAGGTTACAGTCAAAATTAAACTTTTGTGAATCTTGATTCTAATAATTACATAGTGCACTAATTTTCAAACTACCCAGGACCTAACAGATTTATCTTTTTATTTTCATCTAACATAATATGAGAAGCCAATGGAAATTGAATTTATATTCATTTAAAATATATTGTCAATTTTTGTGTTTCAGGCAAAGCCATTAAACATGCAAGAGAAGTTTTGTTTACTGGAGAGGCAGGCATGAGAAGGGGTATTCCAAAGGTTTTGGTTGTCATTACTGATGGGCGATCACAGGATGATGTGAACAAAGTCTCCAGAGAAATGCAACTAGATGGTAAAATGTGTTGTTTTAAGAACTACTCACATTTCCTTTTTTTTCCTCATTAATTGTATCTATGTAAGTGCGGGCATGAGATAAGAGTAACTGTTGCTCCAGGAAGATTTTCAAATTAAAAAAAAATAGTAATTGCTAAGAAAGACACTAGAACATGGTTAGATTTTGCATATATTTGATGACTAAATGGCATTATTTTTAATTTTGGTAACAGTGTTAAAATCATGTGATAGTCAATGGAATTGCTCTCAGAATGAAGAATTTGGGAAATATGATCCTGTGATCTGGATTGCCATCTATAAAGTGTAGTCTTGTAGTTATGAGCAAACAGAACTATTTTGTTTTCTCTACAAGAAATCTTTTGAAATCTCCTTCTTGTGTTCTTTTACTGTTTCTGATCTGCTCTCATGTTGCACCGATTATCTTTAGAAATTTTTTAAGCACCAAATTTAGAGCTTTAAGCAGCCACACTGTGTTGTGAGTCAAAGTATAAGAATTATGTAAATTTTGTAGAGGTTTGTGTTAAAACCCAAAGGGCAGTGTGCCCCACGGAACAAAATTAAAGGACGGAAAAAAACCCCACCTTATCTTCCTGTTAATATGAAGCAATCTTAGAAGAAATTACATTCGTGGTTTTTATTTGCTTTTAGCTTTTGACAGCTATGAAGTTCCCAGTGTGTTTCACAGAATAAACAAGGTTGGAAATGACCTTTGAGATCATCCAGTCCAACCTGTTACATAACACCATCCCATCATCTAAATCATGGCACTCATCCAATCTCTTCTTAAACACATCCAGAGACAGTGACCCAACCATCCCTCACAGCAGCCTATTCCAACGGGAAATAATTCTTTCTGTGAAAGAGTTTTTCCTAACATCCAGTCGAAACCTCCTCTGATGCAGCTTAAGATTGTGTCCTCTCGTTCTGTCACTGGGAGCCTGAGAGAAGAGACCGACACCCACCTGACTACAAACCCCTCTCAAGAAGTTGTAGAGGGTGATAAGGTCTCCCCTGAGCCTCCTCTTCTCCAGCCTGAACAACCCCAGCTTCCTCAGCCGCTCCTCACAGGGCTTGTGCTCCAGTCCCTTCACCATCCTCGTTGGTCTTCTCTGGACCTGTTTAATCATCTCAACATCTTTCTCAAACTGAGGGGCTCAGAACTGGACACAGCACTCAAGATGTGGCCTAACCAGTGCTGAGTACAGGGGAAGAATAACTTCCCTGGTCCTACTGGTAACGCTATTCGTGATACAAGCCAAGATGCCATTGGCCTTCTTGGCCACCTGGGCACACTGCTAGGGGATGTTAAGTTTCCTATCAACCAGCACTCCCAAGTGCCTTTCTGCCTGATCTGCCTGATATCACTGATTCCTGAAATCCAGTGTGATCATCCAGCTTGGCAGATGCATTATCAACTAATACACTGGCAACAACCTTGAGAGGAGATGGCGTATTGTGAAGATTCAGTTGCTGTCTGGGATGTCACCTTGGCAAATGACTTTTCCATTTCCTTTTGAGCATGCTGCACAGTGGGGCCGCGAGGCTGGAGCAGGCACTGACTTGCATCTCTGATAGTAACTGGCATGAAGAACTGCTGATCTTGGATGAGACATCAAGATACTGTTGTAATTTATTAAGTCAGAGTTTTGTTATTCTAAAAGCTCTGCAGAAGGTGATGAGTGCCTCTTGGCTTCAGTCAAATTTAAAGACAATATTGCTTGACTGGAGTAAATTTGGAACTGAGCCATACCAGAACATTAATTAGATTCAGCCCAATGGAGAGATATTTTTTTTCCTTCATCTTTTATGGAAAGGAAAATGTTTAAAAATTTGTAGCTATTTTGCTGCTCCCCAAACATATAGGATACAATTTCCATTTTTTTCAAGCAGTCCAGTTAAGTTGCTGATAAAATGAGAATGCATTTATTTCTGTGTTCACTCCTAAGGCAGCAATGGCTTGAAATATTATATATATTAATATATGGAACAGGAAAAATCTGTGAAGGACCTACAGGAAATTAATTTTTCTGCTTTATATTTATTATATACTTGATACGTGGATTTCTTTTGTGTGTCATACAGTATAACATTAAATTAAGAAAGCATTTAAACATATGCTAAAACTCTTGAAACACTAAGTAGTCTTATATATCTTTGATAAAATTCTTAAGGTTTAGCTTTAATTAAGTAATTAAGCATAAATAGCCAAAAGAAATATTTCACAGGCAATGTATTAGCTTTATTTTAGATTACATACATGAACTGACTTGTTCTTTAGGACAATACCAAAATGTCTACCTTTGTATTTGATCAGGAAAATAGCCAGTGCAAATAGAGTTGTGTTCATATTGTATTTCCACTGTCTAAATGAATGACTCACAAGAGTGTTCTTTTTTGTTTTACAGGATTCAGCTTTTTTGCTATTGGAATAGCTGATGCTGACTATTCAGAGCTAGTGAATATTGGCAGCAAGCCCAGTGAAAGACATGTCTTTTTTGTGGATGACTTTGATGCCTTTACAAAGATTGAAGATGAGCTGATCACTTTTGTTTGTGAAACTGCATCAGCAAGTTAGCCATTTTGATTTATGTTTGCTTCTAAAATACCTGTTAAATACTGTGGGGTTTATAACTAATAATATTCTGTTGTAAAGTATTGTTGGTCTTCTTAAAATAATTTACAGCTATTATGATAATTCTAATATTATTTCCATTAAATATTAAGGAAATTAAGGTGTTGTTGCTTCAAAATAATTAATGTTTTTTTGCTATAAATCCAGAATGCAGCCATTGGTTGTCAAAAACTTATTTCAAATGCGAAAAACTGTTAACAGTTCAGAATCATAAAAGATTAATTTATTTTCTAGACTACTTTAACCCTCTATAAGAGTACAGTTAGCTACATTAACTATTATTCAAGTCACATGGTTAGTTTACTAATGGAAAGCCAATGATTCATGTTTATATTATGAGAGAAAGTAGACCAGCTGGTTCAGAATCATAAAAGATTAATATACCCAAACTCTGAAATCTGTGAAAAAGCCACACTTCATTCTCTTTATGAAAATTAAGGGAAAAACATTCTTGAGCAACACCTAATGGTTAGAGGTCAATAATTCACATGCTTTTAAGTGTGTACCCACAATGTATTTCCTTGTATGTAAGGAAAAAGAAGTAGGCAGTGTACTGTAGCTGAAGTGAATAATTTGTGATTGTGAGGAGTTTTTGTGCACAGTACTGTGAGTTATTGAGACTGTGAGTTGTCACAGGTGGTAAGCACAGATGATGTTGCTTGTGAACAATAAGAATCTTTGGTTCTCAAAATCAGTTCTGTAATTGACCATAAACTCTACTTTTGATGTTGAACATGAGAATACTCAATGGTGGCATTCATTGGTCACTTGTGTTTTCTAAAAGTTATTTTCAAATATGAGCATGCTGCTTCTAGGCCTATTGATTTTCCAGGGCACCTTTTCTGAAAGAGATTAGTGTGTGTTCTTCCCTGCTAAAAGAAAAAATATAAACCAGACTTACAGCTATTTAAAATATGTTCACATCTTAAGGACTGTGTGCAATTCTGGTCTCTTGCTCTTGGAAGCTATTGTGGAGTTTGAAAAGGGACAGAGAATACCAGCTACAGTAATTCAACTTGAGATAGGGTTAGGCTGGAGAAGCTCACAAATAGAGAAAGGGGGAACATTTGCTTAAAACCCAGCATAAGACATACTTTTTTTTAATGCAACAGACAGTGAACTTGTTCCCTTTTTTCAACAAATTTGAATTTGTTGCCTAGGTTGTGAAGGCAAATTCATAGAAGGATTAGACAAATTCATGGACAAGAAATACATCCAAGGATATTATATGGAACACACACAGGATGTACCCCTTAATATCTTTGCTACAACCCTTGTGGATCCTGAGTATCAATTGAACGCAATGGCCATATGGCCAGGTTTGCATGCCCTTCTTGTCCTTTTGCTGCTTTTAAAGGACAGAGTACTGGGTACAGGGCTGAGTGCATCATTGTTGTGACCCAGTGGTCAGAACCTCTTGTATCCTTAAATATATCTTTTCTTTTTTTCCAGCTTGCCCACTGGTAGTTAAAGATGGAAATAATTTTGCAGGTATGGTATTTTTGTGTTAATTTTTGTTTCTGATCTATGGAATCATTTTCATGATGTGATTTTCACAATATTAGGCAATAAATTTCCCTTCATGCTATCACAGTTTGTGAATGAAACTTTTGTACAATTGGCTTAATCCTTTTTTGTTCACTATAATACAGAATTAATTTAAATTAATAGAATATATGTTTTGATACCTTCCAGGATTCAAAATGATGGAAATGTTTGGTTTGGTTGAAAAGGAGTTTTCAGCTGTGGAAGGGGTTTCAATGGAACCTGGTACATTTAATGTTTACCCATGTTACAGACTGCACAAGGATGCCCTGGTTTCACAGCCTACCAAGTATGTAGTAACACATAAATACTCATAAAACACAGTAAAATAATTTTCTAGTGTGGGCAATTACTCATTGCAGGGACTAGTATTTTTAAGTCAGAAGAACAGAGGCACTCATGCATAGCTACGTTATACTGAAGAATAAGAAGAGCGTTTACTGTCCCGAGTCCTCAATCAGTTTAATTTAAAAATAGCAATTGTAGGCAAAAATGAAAAGCCCACTGGCTATTTTTGCTTTCCCACATGAACCAGTTTCAAGCTTGTGCTAGTGTATCACCCACCGATTTCACGTGGGCATATGTCTGGGTAGATTCCAGTACGTAGTATGTGAAAGAGGCCTCTGGAGTGCAGGTTGAAGTCTCCTAGAGTTCAAAATGTCTTTGAAGTGGGAGTCAGAATGACAACTTGCTTTAGCTCTTCTTAGTTGCTTTGACTTCTATTTATGCCCATTCATTGGCTATGAAGGAAGATTATCCCTTTATGCTGAAGTGAGTCTGTATGATCTAGTACCTTCCTGGGAGGACCTGTTTCAGTAACAAGGAGTGTATTGTGGGAGAGTTATGGAGGAGGCAATGAAGAGTCTGATGAACTTTTACAGTCATTCCTCAGAGAGGAAGTGATGAAAACTCTTTGTTTCTTCTAGGAACACTGTGCATGTTGTGTTTAGTTCCCCATTCCAGTCCTTCAATTTGTATTAAGTGGCACCATAGAAAAGCAGTGGCTCTACTGGATTACACGTGGGAAGATGTAACAAGTATTGTTTAGCTGAGATAAATATGAAAGAAAAGAAGGGGGGAATTACTTCAAAGGTTTATATTAGATATCATCTTAGTCTTTTCGTAAGAGTATCCTATTATGTCCCATTTGGAGCTAAGCTTTCTGGAGCAGTTTCACATTTTCCATGTTTTGTTTCCTTCTGGGCCTAGATGGATTGAGATATCAAGAGATTTGGATTTCTCTCTTTTTTTTTTTCCCTTTCTGCTTCTTTCTAATTAGATCTGCTGCATTTATGTACTATTCTGTAGCTGCCACCCCAGCCCAGTCTTACTGCTTCATTAGGCTTTCCCTTCTTTTTATGATTCAGAGAACACCTTTCTCTTGGTGATCCACAGGTATGTCTGAATAATACCACTTGGCTTTGTCATCTAATTTATGCATCGAATGCCATTAAATATTATTCTCTTTTTTTGAGCTCTGTGTCCCCAAATCTTGAGTTTGACCCACCCTGCTTACTGAATGACTTTCATTCTTGTACAGTGGACACACTTTGTGTAAGGCTTTTTTCTTTTGCCTGTTGAATTCCTTCTCTTTCTCCATGGGAAATGGGCAGTGTAACATCACATTTGCTAATCTACTGACACTGCAGAAGTATCACATTTAACTCCCTTTTCAGCATGCTTCACATCTATAAATCTTATATGTGCTGGAAACAATTTAGAAGGAGTGGGTCATATCTGGGGAGAAGAAATTGTTTAAATAACCTCTTCAGGCTTCTTTCAGATCCCTTTGCTATGATTTTAAGGAATCAGACTAATTAACATTTTAAAATACAGTCAGTCATCTCAAACACTTGTCCCAATGTTCGACTTTGGGATTTGACAACAAAAGGTTAAATTAAGTTGGAACTACTAAATAATAAATTTTTGGAAATTACACAAAATAACATACTTCTTTTAAATCATAAACTTCCTCTCTCTTCTGCAAAAATTCTAGGAAACCAAATTGTATTTCTAACTGTGGTCTGTTTTGACTTTCTTATGTATTGGCTTTGAAATGGATAAACTCCATTTCCTATATGTTCCAAAGCTTCCTATAGCAGTCTGACACTCCTAATTTAATCCATTTGTAATGGTTTCATTACAGGACATAGCTATTGAGATTGTTCTTCCTAGCAGTTTCCATTTTCATTGTCTGTTAAATCATATAGTTGCAAAGGTCTTGAGAGTGGCTACTCTTCTTTAAAAGCTTTCAATATAATTAGTTTCAGCTTTACTTCCAACTGACCTCTAATTTGATCTTTGAATTAAAAAACATGTTAATAATTGAGGGCAATTCTGTAAATTTCAAGGGAAACCATAATTCTCCTTTCTTATTAAGTATTCTTTATTAGTTATCAAGTTGAGTAGGTTTTGTAAACACATCCCTTCTCAATCTTGATTTCTAAAGAAACACGCAGAGTAATTAAAAGCATGTCAAGGGAACATCTGATGAGTAAATCACCAGATTTAATGTTGTTTCAGTTTAAAGGACATTATTTCTCTTACAGGTATTTGCATCCTGAAGGTCTCCCCTCTGATTACACCATCACGTTTCTCTTTCGTATACTCCCTGACACACCTCAGGAGCCATTTGCTCTTTGGGAGATTTTAAATGAAGGATATGAACCACTGGTTGGAGTTATTTTAGATAGTAGGTATTTTGTGTTTTATCAGAGAATTTACCCGTACAAATGATTCATTCTGTGTCTAGATTTATTATTTCCAATGTTTCAATCTGCCTTAAGAAAAACTACCTGAATCTAGAAGGTGGTTGTCTCTAATGTGTGGTATTTAGGTTCAATTTAACTGAGTTGTTAGTGTCAAATTTTGAGTTAACTGCTTTAAACTGAGCGGAATGATACTGAAATCCAAGGAGTTGCATTAGATGTAGTTTGATGTGAGGTATTAATTTGCTTTTAAAATTTCCAGTGCACTGAATCTGGTTCTAATCTAATCTGTCTTTATATATGCTGGTGGTGCTTGAAGTATGATGTATGCAGACGCAATACAGTCTGATGGATAGGAGGCTTAGAGTCCTGAACCCTTGATGCCACTTCATTTCAACTTGAACTGACTTCCACAACTGTAAAACAGGGATTATAAATTAGAAGGTTTCCTTATTTACTGATGAAAAGTTCCAGATTCTCTGACTCTTCTTAATAGCTGCCAGTGTGCCACCTGGAAACAGGTGGAAATTAGGCATGTAGCTAATTTCAGGATGTGCTTTTCTTGTCCAAGTCCCACAGAAAACTAATGGGACAGCAGAACCTGGTAGACATAGGCGAGACAGAGTCACAGCTATTGGCCCATCCTTCCTGTCAAATCAGAAAGTTGCTCTAATAAAATTATTTGCTTCCAGGTCAGCATATTGCTTTATGAATGTGTTTTACTAACATCTGAGCTGTCATCTTTGGTCTGCTTTGTTAAGCACAAAATTGACTCGAATATTGTGTCAAGCCTTTTCTTTAACACAGAACCTTTAATTTTGATCTCATACAGATGGTGGTAAAACTCTGACTTTCTTTAACTATGACTACAAAGGAGATTTTCAGACTGTGACTTTTGAAGGTCCTGAAATAAGGAAGATATTTTATGGGAGTTTTCATAAGGTTAGTAATGGTAATAGGGGGAAAAAGCACTCTACAAAGGTTTGGGAATTCTTCGTGTTTTGAAAGAATTTTTTGTGAGGTCAACTAGTGCCAAAAGAAGTGTATTTTGTGTCACTTTACTGTCCTAAGTCTCTTTGCAATATTGGATGAACGTTAAACAAATTGTATTTTTTATCATGAAGCTGATGTGTTCAATTTTCATCTCATGCTTTGTGCCTGTATTTTAGAGTTATTTTAAAAACACTTGCCTTAAAAAGTAGTTTAGAAATAAACAGGCATTTCCTTTTAGGATTTGGTTTGTCAGTGTCATTCAAAATAAAATGTGCAGTGAAAAAAATCCCATTATCTTTTTTTCATCAGAATTAAAATTTTAAAACATATTTTGAGAGCTATTCCATACTGAACTTTTCTTGGCTGACTCATCACGTTCTTTCTGAAAGCAAGTGAAGTAGTGCTGGGTTTGTAGCCTATATTTGTTGGGAAGGGTGTTTTTGTTGATCATTTGTAGTCCTGATGTTTATATCTTTCATAAGCAAACAAAACAAAACCAAAGAAACCCCAACCAACCAACCAAAAACCAAACCAAACAAAAACAAACACAAAAACCCCCAAGAAAACAAAAAACAAGCAAAATCAAAAAGGAGACTGCAAATTAAGGGCTAGTATTTACAGAGCTCAGCTTTTCTGAGCTTCCTTTTCAGTCAATGGAGCAAGAAGAGGAAGGTAGATCAGGTACAATCCCGATTCTTTTAACTTGTAGTTTGGTGAAATATATGAGGCTTTAGCAAATTCTCCTCTTAAACATTTTTCTGAGTTCTGAATGATGATGCTTTCGACGCCTGAGTTTGAAAGGTGCGAACAAGGCAGATTCATAGTAACTTTTCAGTTATTTAGTTGCAGCTGAGTTCGGAGCACAGCAGCTACAGGACTCCTTCCTGGCATTTTTTTCACCTTGGGCTCTGGTATCCTTGTAGTGTACTGGTACGGAGAAGATACCACTTTTCTACTAGCTCTTCATCTGCTCTCCTCACACCCCAACCCCATTCCCAAATTGCTATTTCCTTTGCTTAACTGAGAATTTCCTCACAAGAGGACAATTGTAGCTAGTCCTCTCTGCTTGGAGTGTTTTTGCTCCATCAGAAAGGACCGCAGAGTGTGATCAAGGCAGAAGGAAGGAACGTGGTTGCTCTGTGCTGCTTTTTGGTACTACATTTCATGTGATTTGATTTTTTCAGTGTGAAAACTTCACTGTGACATCTTTTCCTGTGTGGCTAATGTATGATTTACAAACCAAATTTTACTGCTTAGTTTTGGTTTATGCAAGTGATAGGCTATAAAGGATGTATTGGTGAAATCCAATATAGCAGGGTGACACAAGGTCCAGGAATTATTACTGATCACATAAATCAAGGGTTATTTGAGTGTTATATGAATATTGCATAGAAGTTTTGTTGGGGATAAATTATTTTCTAACTGAATAAATTATATAAATTGCCAATTTGTATGTATAATAGAAAAATAAAGTAAATTCCTTAAACACATTAGAATCATAGAATAGTTCAGGTTTAAAGGGACCTCTAGAGGTCATCTAGGTTGTTTACTGTGGATTTTTCCCTAAGCTTTATTAGCAAACATGGAGTTAGGACCTCATTTCAAAAAAAGCCCTCCCTTTCCCAGGAAAGAACACATATATCCTATATGCTCCTTTGTATGTTTCAAGCATCTTTTCTTTTGCTCAGTTGCATGTTGTTATCAGCAAGACCACAGCCAAGATAATTATCGACTGCAAGCAAGTGAGCGAGAAGACCATCAATGCAGCAGGGAATATTAGTTCTGATGGCATTGAAGTGCTGGGGAGAATGGTGAGATCCAGAGGACCAAGAGACAACTCTGCACCTGTGAGTAGAACACTAATTTTTTAAAACATTTAAAATGTCCTAAAACTCAACTATTTGGGTCTTTAGAGTTGGTTTAAACTTGAAGCCATTTGAGCTTATATTTTAAATAGTAAAGTTTCAGCATTTCAGAAATTCTGCAGAAGTCTGCAATAGTTGTTACCTAGGGCAAAATCTGTTTTTGTTTACTTTAATAATCATCATTGTTCAAATGTTGTTCTCAAGCACATATGAAAACACATGATGTATATTCAGATATGACCTGTGTTCAAAATTTCACTACACAGAATAATACAACGTATAACTTCTTGCATGGAATAATTTAAACTTTGTTTTGAATGATAATTATGTCTCTGATATTATGTCTCTTATTTCCTCTTTCTCTCTGTTTGCCCCCCAGCTTCATGTCTGTTCATTAAATAATTGAACTGGTTTGGCACAGGCATTCCTCCAAAGCTCCCATCTTAGTATATCTAGGTCTTTTGTAATATAAAAAATTTAAATGTGAAAGATCTTCCCCCAAAGATTAAGTGTTCTTTCAGTCCTCTAATCTATTCTCTTAGAAGCAGTAATTGATTGTTCTTTTTGCATGACAACCAATTGGAGTCTTTCAGTTTGTTTCAGATGTCTTAAAGAAGATTTGTTTGGGTTTTTTTACTTTTTTGTTGTGTAGTACTGTTTGCTAATTTTTGAACTTTTTTGACCCTATAATGAGGTTAACAGAGAATGAGAACCTTGAACTCAAGGTTTGATTTGAATTGGAACAAAATTTCAAAAATGTCGTTATTTGTTAGTATATGAAAATACTCTTGTTTAGTAAAAATCGGCCCTCAGAATATATCTCTGTACAAAAAAAAAAAGAGCCTTTAGGCCTCAAACTTAATAATTATATGGAGCCTGTAAAGACAATTACATAGAGAAACCTTTGTAGTCACATTCCATAGAAACAGAAAAGGGCAGACTTAGGAAATCTGGGAATTAGAGAAGGCTTTGTAAAGAAGTGGAAAGAAATGGTGTCTTTTGTTAGAACCTAAGAATCTATAAAAGAAAAGTCAGACTGCCCACTCACTGAAAAATTTGATTTTGTTCAAATGAACTGTAAAACTCATGTAAGACTGAAAATACATAGCTGAAGATGAACATTTTTTATAGTAGTGTTCAGCTGTCTTTGAGTATTACCACTTATACAAATGTGAGCAAGTCAAGAAGGCACCCAAAAACCATGTTAAAGTCTCCATTCTGCACAACTTATTCATATTGAGTAGAACTTGTGTGGATAGTCACATTTAGGGCATGAATGAGTTAGTTTCCGCTCCAAAAATTGAAGGGCATCAATGGACTCTAGTAGGAGGCAGGATAGATGTAAGTAGATCAGTAGACCTCTTAGTCTGAGAGATGCTTATTACATAAAATAAAATCAAGCAGGCAGTCATTTTAGAATAAAATTGTGGATGTTTTGTTCTGACTGGATTTACATGTTCCATTTACATGGAACAGTTTAGCACTGTCAGAGTGTTTTCAGTGTATTTTTTAATTAAGTGAATACAGTGCAATCACCTGAATCTTGTCAAATATTTCAATTTTGAAGCAATGTAATTGTACCAGAGCTTTTTTCCCAATGATGCATATGGTGTGCAATAGTAAAACGAACAGGCAGAAACAGAGAAAGATAGGACAAAAAAAGGGGATTAGGCTAAAGGCACCAAACCCTTTTAACGTCTCTGAATGGTGAGGCTTCTCTAGATTAGAAATTCCAGCTAGCCACAGCAATGAATCTTTACTGTGACATGAGGAAAGTAATGTTTTTTATTCCTTCAGTGGGATTTAATGAAAAGTCCATCTTTAAAAGATTGTTTATTTGCAATTCACAAACTTTATTGTTACTTCATCCTCTTTTAAATCTATCTTGTTTGTTTCCATGTATATGTACTGTTAAAAAAATAATGTCTAATGCGGTTGGCTGTTGAGAAATCTTTGCAGAACTGTAGCCTTTTTAGATGAGGCCAGGTAGAATTTTCCATCTTACTGATTCTGTTTGGAGGGCTGGATGTTTAGAATTTAAAATCACTATGAATACAGAGAATTACAAATAAATGTTTAACGGTAGCAAAGGAAGCTTTGTTTTGTTATTTAGGTTGAGTCAGAGCAACCCACATAGTATTTTGAAATAAGAATACAAAGTCATTTAACATTTGGTTGGTGAATGCAGCAATTCAGAAAATGTCTGAAGCTCTTTAGTTTACACTAACGTACTTTATTGCTATGGATCTCCAGATTATCTAGCCCAGAGAAAATAAATGCATATACAGGCCTGTGTAGGACTGTATAAATTTAGCTAATACTGCCAGTCTTTCATTGTTCAGGATAACAGAATATCTTGAGATGGACTGGGTTGTCCTAAAGAATGGCAATACAAATTAAATTCTGAACTTCAGCTGCTTTCTGCACAACCAGCTCAGGTGCTGCTGCACCCCTTTTTGGGATGTCTTCTCTGCGCAAGCGCAGTATCATGCAAATGTCCAGGGTCATTCTGAGTCCCAGAGCAGTGTGTTCGTCCATGTGTCCTCCTGGCGTTGGTAGACTAGGAATGTGTAGCAAAGAGGGAGGCATCTAAGTGGCATTATGTGGAGCCAGCTTGCATTTGACATAGCCAGGGACACAGACTTGCTGGACTCAGTGTGGATCTCTGTGGAGCCAAAGCAAGGGTCCAGCAGCTGCCTTACTGCTGCACTTCAGCTGTCTCAGGTGTTTAGCACAAAGCCAACTTGTGTGTGACTGCATCTGTAATACAGCAAATCTACAAACCAGCCAATCTGCTGGCAAGGTGAGAAGAATGTGTATTTATGTGAAAGTATATGCATTTATTCAAAATATAGTCATTGTCCTATATAAGAAAAAGAATGAGGCAAAACAAAGGTGCACATATGTAGTTCATTTTAACAGATTTGGAAGCAATGAAGTTTTAAGAAATCTTTAAACTCAGTCGTCTGTTCTGGTCTTAAAATAATGCCACTGAAAATAATAATGGGACCAAAACCAAACAGTTTTATCCCTAGCAGCTCCTCGAATTTTTTAACATGTGGGGTTAATTTAATGGGATGTTCTGTTCCATTCTCCTCTCTATTCAATATCCACATAAATGAGGCATGGAAAAAGAATAGAAATAGTAACAGAAGAAAGCTTCATCTCTCTAGACCCCTTTGTTCTGTCAAGACTATAAAGGAGGCAATTGGTTTTACCATTGAGTCCTATTTAGTATATTGTTTCTAAGTATCTAGCAGCCAGTATTTTTAGCAAATTTGAGTATTCTTGTAGATTAAATTCTTGTCCAGACTATTTTCCCAGACCTGTGATGAGAATTTTCTGCCCAGTGTTGTCACGTGTTAAGCAAGCTTTTCACCATCATTAAACTATCGTTGCCTGGGGATAATGCGAATAGGAAAGGGCATATTCTAAAGTAAAATTAATTTGGGGAGAATTATAAATATTATTTGTGGCTCAGCTCCAGTGTAAGTAATAGGCTATGTCACAGACAAAATCTAATCAGCAGACCAGTGGGTTAAGAAGAATTACTCAGTTTTGTGTAGCTGAGCTCTCTTTCAACTGAATCTTGATGCCTTCTTTGCTTTAAAAAGTATTGGGAGGCACCATTGGGCAAAATCAGGAATTTAATCAAACAATAGGGGATAATCCAACAAATGAATGCAGCATTTAACCTTTAACAATTTGCTCAATTCATACAATATCTGATAGTTCAGAACATTTGGTTAGAATGCTCATTTGGTTAAAGCAATGGATTTAGCATTTAAGTGAGGTATTTGTGGCTTAATGCTCATAGTCAATTGCCTTTCTTCTGTCTAATCTGAGTGGCTGAATCAAGGTAGCTTTCCTTGCTGATGGCTCCAGCCTGCACTGGTCTTCCACCTAACAGTCATCTTGTACATCCTCCTTGTTTTGAAACAGCTGCAGTTACAGATGTTTGACATTGTTTGTGCTACCTCGTGGGCCAATCGAGATAAGTGCTGTGAGCTTCCTGGCTTGGTAAGAAATTTCTTTCAATAACTGTAGAATTTACTTTTCACTTCCCTTTTATTGAGACAATTTTTTTAATGGAAATGCATGGTTAAGTGTTTTCAAAAAAAGCCAAAATCTGCTTGGATTATTTGTCCTATTGAAAGTCAATGAGATATATGTTTCTGAATCAAGTATGTCCTTTTGAGCCATCCACATTGTTCTTCTTGTTAGATTCATAAATTCTAACAAAGTGTTGGATTGTTCTTCTTGTTAGATTCATAAATTCTAACAAAGTGTTGGACATAATTCTCCTATCTTAATATTTCCTTAGAGAGATGAGGAAAACTGTCCTGCCCTTCCTCATTCTTGTTCCTGTTCAGAAGCCAATAAGGGTCCTCTTGGACCGCCTGGACCACCGGTAAGGTTTTATTCAGGTTTTTAGTGAACTGTACTAAATAGTCTGCTGGCCACCTTTATGCCAAAACATGTGAATATATTGCCATTGTAAAACTAATAAAGTTAAATTAGGGGTTTAAGTGTTGGTGAAGAGATAGAATTTTATTCAATTTATAGCAAAGATACTAAGTATTATGCTGTAAGAAACCTTCTATCCAAAAAGTCCGTCAAATTTTTAATGATTTTAATCAAAACTCTAAACAGTTGGGGTATTCCTTAGACCTCTGACCCTGTTACCTGTCTGTAGTACTAGTAGGTATGTCATAGTGCCATTTATTTTCAGATTTTTCATCAACTGCTCTTTGTCCACCGTAATATATGTGTATTAAATGTAGCTTCGAGTTTACCTTTTGAAATGCTCAGTTTATAGTATGCTTATAAGTTAAAGATATGTATGACAATGCCACTTGTATATGATGAAATAAGATTTTTCTGTCTTAAAGCCCTACCTAAGTACAATATTTATTGGAAAGCAGAAGTGAAAGCGTAGATTCTTCTGAGACCTCCTAATGGCAGAGAGGCACTCAAAAGCCCTGAAGGAAGGAGGGGGTGAAGTGATATGCCTTGGGTGAAAGCTGAATTAAACTTTTTTCCAGCTTGCCAGTGAATGAGGAAATGCACACTGACACAAGTTTTACCTTCACTTTGTGATGTTACTTTGATAGCACTCGTGAAGTGCTTACAGTGTGAATGTTAAGTGTGTATCTAAGTTCCCTGTGTAACCAGTGGAACTAGATATTGTCTTCTAGAAGACAATTATTTCTCTTTCCTTCCATCTCTGTACACTATCATAGGAATACAGAATAAATCTCCACTCTCTGAGTTTCCTCAATCCAGTAAAACGTACAGACATGGAGATATGGGTCACTGAATTTTGGGGACTCTACCTCACATCTCAAGGCTGATTTTTATCAATTTAGAAAAGTTGCAGGCTCTGTTCACAATGGTGTGTTACTGGTTTGGTTTAACAAGGATCATAACTGGAATATTTGCAGAATGATCATATGGTTTTTCTTTTACAACTAGATTGTTAACTCCGATTGGCATCCTAGGGCTGCTTGCTAAGTTAGTTTGAGGTGAAGCTCTCTTGTGTAAAGGTTGAACGGCGTGTTTCTCTGCTCATACTGTGTCCTGTGTCTTCCAAAAGCAAGTTTTGAAATGAAAGAGCTAGTGAAGAATGCAAAGAACAATGTTTCTGAAAATGTTAAAGTACACAAATTGCATGAGATACATGTTTAACAACAAAATTAACTTACACAGGCATTCATGTAGTTGATCCTAGCAGACATAAATCCTACTAACAACTCAGGGGTTAGGGTTTCTGCAAGAACTGTTCTTCAAGCTCTGGTACAAAAACTTGAAAAGGAATTCAGAAAAAAATTCACTGAAGGCATTGTCTTGAACAAGGAGAAATTGTTCTGTTGTCCTATTTAAATATAGGTTATAAATCAAGTATGGATTAAAGTTTTAATTTCTGTATTTTAGCATCCGGTTTTTGTTCTACAAAAAAGACAGTGAGATAATTCACATAAAAATGTCACTGAAATTGAGTGGTTTGACCACATTTCACAGTAAAATGAAAAATGTTGGAAAATTGTTTGACTGGAAGGATATGTATTATTATAGCTCAGAAGATGTATGGATCAGGAATTGCTAGGGCTTAATCCAGCAGTAAATTAATGTGCTTCTACATATTACATTTAGGATTAACAATGTTTTGAGTAGCATAGTGCCATGCAAGAGGAGGCTTAAAGTCAAGCAGAAAAATCACTGTCAATGCAGGCAAATATGTGATTGTGGAACTCTGCCTGTTAAAAGTAAAAGCATCTGTTTTTTTGCCAGACAGTTAGATAGCATAGCTCTGGAAAGAAAGAAAGAAAAAAAAAGCAGAGAAAAAGAATAAAGTCAGCGTTCATCTCTGTGCCAACCAAAAGTCAGAGAGTCACATGTACTGAGTCTGGTCAATAGTGCTCCAAGTCATTAAAATGTCATGTGACTTTTCTCTAAGCCAAGGATTTTTCTGTTTAAGAGATCAGGATTCTACCAGCTAGCCAGTTTTAGACATTAGACTAAAAAGACTCCAAATAAAAGGCTTCCATATAAAAGGCTTCCATTTGTTTGGGATAGTAACTGTGGAAAGATTTTTTAGACTTTTAGGAAATGGGTCATTTTGGGTAAAATAAAGTGTTGTTTAGAATTAAGATTATCTGGCAATTTTCACTATGGAATACTGTTTTTATGGCTTCATCTTTGCCAGAATTTTATCCTGCTGTCTGAAGTTCCTCACACAGTAAGATGTCACACAAAACCAATGCCTGCATTTATAAGGAATCCTGCAAAATTGAAGAAGGTGAAATAGGCAAAAATACTGGAGGATTGGAGAAGTTTAATTGCAAGAGAAAGCTTTCGGTGCTTCATATGTTTTGACTATTAAAAAGAAATAAGGAGGTGTCTTGATAAGAGTTGATTAAGAGCTGTTTCTGGGAGAAAGAACTGGCTATTAAGAAGTTATTCAAAGTAAGGAAAAAAGGCATAGCAGGAATTTTTGGCTAGAAGAAGTGGCAGAAGAAATGAAGGATTTGAAATTAATCACACAAGCTTAGTAGAGCTGGGAAACAACCAACAAAACAAGTTTCTGAGAAAAATGAGGGGGGCTTTTCTGATGTTTTCATCTTAAATAAATGCTTTTCTGGAACTTTTTCTTTCACCAGAAAAAGGTTACTGGGTTCAAAACATGGATACCAACTTCAGCATGAATCTGAAAGCATATGATTTAAGTACTCAGCATCAGGCTCTTTTTAAGTACATATTCTTAGTAAAAATACAATCTGAGAACAAAATGGGAGAAAACGGCAATTTTTTATGTTAAAATGTTGCTTTTATTGAGCTGAGGAATTTTTAATCTCAGAGAGAGTAATCTCAAGAGAAAGGCAAACACAACAGAAAGGACAGAGGAGCTACTGGGCTGGAATGCAGAAATATGAGTATCTGTAATTTTGGAACTGGCAATTGGAACATGGTTCCATGGAGAGTGTGGGATGAGATTTTAGGGTCAGAGCTGGCTATGGCGGAATGGGTTGTGGTCATAGAGCTCTGGGATGGAAGTAGGAAGATTGAGGAAGCCAAGAGGGGTAATGAAAAACTGCTCTGTGATCACACATATGAAGACCATGTCCTGATACCTTCACTGAATAGCAAGAGTACTCTGGTATCTCCAAATATTTCTGTTATTTGTATTCCTGTTTAAAGTCTCACAGGTACTACATATAAGTACATTTTCTATTTTTGTGCCTTTAACTGCTGTTATTTTTGTATGTACTTACTATAGCTTCTATACAAGGCTATTCAGTTATAGTGTCCAGTTTTACAAGATCTTTTTTTGAGTAAAAATGGCAGAATAGCTGTAAAGCTCACATTCCAGTAGATTAAGCAACGTACTCAGGTGGGGGAAGAGGGAAATTGATATGCAGAGAATGAAAAAAAAATAAATTCTGTTGTCCTGGAACAGAAAGCATATGCAAGCATGTTTTTGCAAAACACATTCATGGCAGCCATCCATAGATATATGCTACTCCAGCGTCTCAGATGATACAAAAAAAAAAAGGCAACAGTTGTTTTAATAATGATGAACAGATGTAGGCATTGCTAAGAAAGCAAAAAAGAGAAAAATGGCCAAAATAGCATTTTACCTAGGAGTAGCTCTGCATTAAACCATGATAGGTCTAGTAGATTCTGCAGTTATCCTTGCAGAAGAATATTCCTGAGGCATTAGAATCACAGAATTATAAAACTGTTTAGGTTGGAAAAGACCTTTAAGATGATCAAGTCTAGCACTGCTAAATCCACCGCTAAACCATGTCCCAAAGTGCCACATCTACACATCTTGTAAATACCTCCAGGGATGATGATTCCTCCACTTCCCTGGTCAGCCTGTTTCAATGCCTGACAACCCTTTGCATGAAGAATTTTTTCCTAATATCCAATCTAAACCTCCCCTGGTGCAACTTGAGCCCATTTCTTCTTGTTCTGTCACTTGTTACTTGGGAGAACAGGCTGACCCTCAACTGGCTACAGCCTTCTTTCAGGTAGTCATAGGGAGCAATAAGGTCTCTCCTGAGCTCCTCTTCCCCAGGCTGAATGACCCCAGTTCCCTCTGCCTCTTCTCTTGAGATTTGTGCTCCAGACCTACCCTTCACCAGGTTTATTGCCATTCTCTGGACATGCTCCAGTCCCTCAATGTCCTTCTTGTAGTGAGGGGCCCAGAATTGGACACAGAATTTGAGGTACAGCCTCACCAGTGCTGAGTACAGGGGAACAATCACTGCCCTGGTCCTGCTGTTTTCAATACAAGCTAGAATGCTCTTGGCTTTCTTGGAAACTCAGCCTTTAAGAATATGATTTTGGTGAGAACAGATGTGCAGGAGGTTTCAGCAACTGGAATGAAACCCATGACCACATTTCCATTCATATTTCAGTGTTATTTTGATGCTTATGCGGTGTGCATTCTTGGCTCTAGAAAGTAGTCACATCTGTATTTAAATCTGTTACTGTGTATGGCCACAATTAAGTATGTTCTCAGTTTAATTACTCCAGTGGAAGTATATCAACAGGGCATTTACTGATTCTTGAACACTGATTCAGGAACAGTAAAAATCTCTTTGGTCTTCTCTGGATTTCATTTTTGTTTGAGAGTTTTGGTTTTTACTGAGTCCTGTGCTTGTGCTTTACAGGGTGGTCCAGGTGTCAGAGGGGCCAAAGGTCATCGTGGTGATCCAGGTCCAAAGGTACTTTATATAGCACTCTACATTTGACAGATGCACAAGTTCTTGGTTTATCTCTGCTGAATGTAAACCTTGAAATTAAATCCAGATTGTCTCTGATATTGTTGAAGAAAAAGCATAGTGAAATGCCACTGGTGTTTGGTGTGGCTATTTTCATGACTATTTCTTGTTCTGTTTGTTCGTTGATAAAAGCTATAACATTCAGAATGTTGCTTTCACAGAATAAATCATAACATTTTTTAGTATTTTTAAAGGAACTACACGGTTTTAAATTGAACCTGATCTGCTCAATCACGTTAACTCATATTTCAGATGTTTTTGAATCCATTGGTATTTAATTCCTCAAACAGAAGCTGCCTTTGTCCATATGATAAGAGTTTAACTTATGTCCTGTGCTACTTCAGGGACCAGATGGACCTCGAGGTGAAATTGGTGTTCCTGGGCCGCAAGGACCTCCAGGACCACAAGGACCCAGTGGACTTTCTATTCAAGGGCTTCCAGTGAGATTTAAAAAAATCCATATGCTTCTTTTCTGTGATGTTTTAAACAGCAAATATCTTATACTAGACTGAAATAGCTTTTGGTGTTGTGATCAGAATCTGAATTTCAGTATTTGAGGTGAAATCACAGATGTGGGTTTGACCTGTAGTGAACGTGGCTTCAATGACAACATCTCTGGTTTTTGATTTGAATCTGAACTTTTAGTCGGCTGAAAGTATTTGATCACTGACACAATATGACCTGGGTATTAGCATCCAAACTTGGAGACAAGTGGAAAAAAATTGCAGTGGGGATTGTAACATGGCATCTAACCAAAATGTTAATATTTTGTCCTTTTCTGGTTGTGGTGTTTCTTGCTCATTGCAGATCAGTACTAACTTGAAAGGTATACACAAGGAAGAACACCGTACTCTGACAAAATTAAGAATGTTCAGTACATTACAAAGTCTATCATCAGAGGAGGTGATTAGGCCTGGAATTTGTGATGCTGTTGTGAAATAAATTACCAAATTTCATCATAATGAAATATTGGTAGAATAATGAATCAACAGCATTTATCTTGTTTCATGTGCTTCTCAGTAGATGGGTACACACAAGCCCTCAGAAGCAGATTTTTTTCATAATTTACTACATTATAATACACTTTCTTCATTTTATTCAGGCTATATGATACTGCTGTACAATATAAAGATTTACCAAAACTGAATATTCCTGATGATGCTGTCATCAGACAATAACACAGAATACTTTACTTCTAAGAATACTTATTTCACAGAGAAACTGTTTCTCTATAAAATTTAATTAAATTTGTTATCTAGGAAAGTATATTTTGTCATGCTTACATACTGTAGAAACATAATCTAGTTTCTGTAGAAACTCCTTGATTTCATCTTTATAGGAAATTCTTTTGAGATCTGAAGTGAAACAGATTACTTTGAAGAGAAAAGAAAATAGCTACCTTGTTGTTTTGGTTTTTTTTTAACATAAGGACTTATAGTTTTGTCAGGTTAATTATGAAGTATTTTAAAATGAGTTCTATTTTCTATATTCTTAAATTCTTCATTTGCTGTTTTGCAAAAAAGAGTCTGTGTTTTTTCTTTCAGTATGCTTTGTTGCTTTTTTCTAAAGAAGCTGAAAGGAACTATTAAAAATAGAAAAGTAACCATACATTTGGTTTACTGTGTGTGATTCTTAATTTGCAGGGGCCACCAGGTGAGAAGGGAGAGAAGGGAGATCTTGGTTTTCCTGGCCTGCAGGTATTCCTTAAGTTATTGTCTAACCTGTCACTTACTAAGCTTGAATGTTGAATTGACTGTGTGTTTAGGGCACATATTCCAAAATGCCGAGAAATGTGTTGTTAGGTTGAATTTGAATAGAGGCTTAGAAAGAGAAGGAATCTAGGGTATGCTGGTGTGCAGTGACCAATTCATTTGGAGCCTGAGGAACTGGTTGCTTTCTTATTTAACCAAGAAATCTAGTCTCTGTAGACTCAAAGCCTGTGCACGTTAACAATGTCTGTTTACCCATCTCTCAAGGCACAGAAATATCTTCTTCACTGAATCTCTTTTATGGCCCCATTATTGAACTCTCTAGTTCCATTTATCTATAACATTTATCCAAAAGCAAATCAAGCTTCACTGAAAAATTTTTTAATTGGATTCAGTTAATCAGAACTTCTCATTTGCTCTCCCTTTATAATGCATAGGGTGTCCCAGGAGCATCAGGTTCACCTGGAAGGGATGGAGCTCAAGGTCAAAGGGTAAGGTAAAATGAATATGTTTTACATGTGTTTTGTTTCCTTTCTGTAATGGGTATTTTCTTGGCATGGTTGATTTATTGTAATTTATGTCATATCCATAATTTCTAGAGACCATATCTCTGTGCAAATCAGCACAGCAGTCAGAGGCAGAGTGGATATTCTTGCATCTGCTACATGAGGATTGAGAAAGACTAGATGAGTATTGGGAACCATACACTGCACGATGGCTGTGCTTAATCCATTTGATAGGAGTAGATGTCACTTGTGTTTAGCACTGCCAGTTTGTCTCTTATACATTTAAAATTAGATGGTTGTTAAATGGCTCATGAATGTATGCAATCCAATGCAGTTATACGAATTAGCTTTCTAGCAAATTAATTAATAACATAGACAACTACAAGGAAATTTAGTATTGAATGTAGAGCAATACCTGTAGAAACTGTTAATATGAGGAAAAGGTGAAGAATAATACCAAAATTTAGTCTACCTCATTCTGCATCTGGTAAAGCAACTGAAGATACTCACAACCTGTCTAGGAACCAATAAGAAAAAAATCACTCATTTATGCAGTTAAATCTATAAGCCCCGCTCCTTTCCTCCTTGGGGAGACTTTTGTTTCATTATTAGTCAGGCACTGGAAAGTACTAGATTTCGGTCTAGAGCAGAAGTTCATTATTAAGTATTAATTTTCAGTTTCATTTGAACAAGATTTACATGTTCGTGAACCTTTTTTGGATATGTTAATGCAACTTGAACTTCAGGGAAATCTGGACCTTCTTTGACTTTCTGGCATTACCCTGAGACCCTATTATAAAAATCCCCATACCTGTAGCAAAATGTGTATTTGAACTCGCTACTATGAATTTAAACATTGGCATATCTTTATGTCTTGAAGTAATTACACTGAAGTTACTGTAGAATTTGGGTGATACATAGATGCTTTTTCCCTAAATCAAGAAAAGAAACTCATTTTCTAAAGATTTGCATGAAATTATCAGATGAATAAGCTAATTGGACAAATAGCCTATTTTTCAACTAAGTTGTAGTGAAATATGAAGGTGTATATGTATATTCTTCTTTTCTACTTTATAGTGCTGCGATGTCTTCTGGTTTTTAGTGGTTTTAATGTCTTCTTTTTGGCTGTATTGGAATATTTTCCCTTAAATGCTCCAAGCTTGGTGTCACCTGTTCATCTCCAGTTAATAGAAACCTGGAGCCTGATGAACATTTGGATTTTTGCCACATTCTGTCTAATCTTGGGCATGAACAGGTTGAGGTGACTTGATGTTAAATGCTGTGCATGTGAGTGGTATGTGCCTCCTTCCTCTACATTCCTGATCATGAGGGGTATTGAGGAGTCTGCAGTTCAAGGAGAAGAGAACTCTGTATTTTTACATTATTCTGTAACTGAGTTTATATTTAGCAGTGGATGCCCTCAGCCATGCCTTGATGTCAGCCAGAAGTTCAAAAGTGGTTTCATTTTTCCACATGTGGAAGTCAGCAGGTTGTTGTAGAGAGATGGCATTCCAGAGAAAAAACAAGGAAGACGAGGGCAGCAAAGGCTTTTGATACAGCCTGGAAAGTTCATGTAGTGCATATTCTGTAGAATACTCTAGTGTTGTCTAAAAAGAGGGGGGGGTAATTACATAAATTGCCAATTTTTATAGATATGGTAATAATGCTTTGTTCATGTCTTCACTTTTTTTCTGCTGTTAATCACAGGAGATGCATAAACAGCCCTAGAGTTCAAAAAAATTAGGTCTGTTAGCCTGTTATTGTCTCTGTGCAGGCCTTATGCAGTGTTGTCCTGAATTATTTCTATGGCAACAAACAATTATGTTATACTAATTTTATGGTGGTGTAACTCATTTGATTCCTGTGAAGTAATGAAAACATAAAATCGCTTTTAGTGGGTGAAGATTGAAACCAATTATTTCACCGCAGTCTCTTTGAAGACCCAGCGCTTGAGAAAGGCATAATTCTATAGGGAGTAACTGCAGCAGCAAAGGGGAATTGGAAAATTCCTGAGAAGTAAATTGCCTTTTTCTACAATGTTCCTTTTGTTGGGCTTCCTCCTGTTAGCCAAGATGCCAAACTGTTTTACAACTATTATATTCCTAGAACTGAGATTTTCTATGTTATTCTTCTCTTAGTTATTACTTCCTCTTTAGTATTTATTGATCATTGAAATGCTGTCATTATAGTGGTACCAGTGCTGTACAGTATTTAAAAAGATGACTAAATCACACTGATTTTAGTGGGAGATAAGCACAGGACTGGTACTTACTGAGAGATCTCTGAGAACTTTGTTGAACTGGATATAATGTGATATTAGACTCATGAAGTCTTGGAATAAAGATTTTTTTTTCTTCTAGTTGCTGGTAGTTGGAATCATTTGACTTTTACAGTTCTTTTTCCTTCCTTTTTGTTTTGATTTCTAGAGTTCATACTTTCTGGTTTTATTTTAGAAATCAGTTGAGAAAATTTGTTTTTCCCCTACTTAAGTGTTGCGATTCAACACTTAGTCTGTAAAGTTTCTTTTTGTATTTCTGAACTTCTGCACCATAGGCCCTACTTCATTTGCTTTTTCTTGCATTTTAATAATAGAAGAAATAGAACATCTTCCCCATCAGTTGTGTAAATTCATAGAAAGATCACTCTCATAATTACATACCCTCCCTATGAAAAAGAGTGGGATGTAATAAAAATACTGTTGGAGGTTGAATCAGAGTAAAAAAATGCCTTTTCTGATAGTAAAGCAAACATTCTGAATATACATGTAAATATTTTATACCTGTCTGGTAACTGGTTTAAATCTACATCTTAAACTCTACACAAGGAACAATCTCCTGACTCGGTGATCCAACGCTCAGAACTCAGATGAGTTTTGAGATAGGTATGCTTTATTCAGTACGCTGGGAGGGAAGGTTACAGAATTCAAAATTCCCTCTCCCTCCCCGTCCCACGGGAACAGTCCATCTTAAATACTCCTTCCATAGTGGATGTATCCTTGGCCCTTGACTGGTTCTTATTCCAAGATCCCTCCCCACTCCCCTCCTTCTCCCCGCCCCAGACATGGACCGGGATGAAGCCAGAGTTCTTCCCTCTCCCTGCCCCCAGCTATCTGCTGCGTGGTCGCTTAGCAGCAGAGCCTTTAGGAGACCTTGAGGACCTTAGAATGTTTGCTTAAGTGCTATCTTTTGAATATTGTATTGTCTATTCTAACTATTCTATCTCTAATTTCACAGGCACTCTACTTTTCCTACAACCCTGCTTTCCTAAATCCTAATAACTTAAAATGATTCTTTTTGAAACTCCAACTCACCCCTCACTCTCATCCACTTCCAGTTATAAAAGGTTGTCATAAAAGATTTTATAAAATAGAAGATAATTTATTTTTCATTTATGGCTGGAACTGTGGTTGGTTGGTGTCCTCTCTTGCTGTGCCATATTTGTAGCTAGCAGTATAGAGAGGTTTTACTAAAAGGAACAAGCCTGTGTGTCTCCACCAACTCTCCCAAGAATTTCATACATTTATAGAGCTCGAATTGCACATGTGACACGTTCTGTTCTTTTTCTGGGTTAGGCAGTCGCAGGCTTCAAGTTTTTTTCAAAAGGCCTTATAGGAAACTCTCTCAAGCCTGGGCTCAGTAGCTTCAGTTAAGTTTCTGCTGGTATGTAGTCTTACTTGAAAAATCACCTCTCCACAAGTTCCTCAATTCCAGGCTACCAAAAGCTTATCATGAGGGCAGCAGCAGTACTGACTTCAGCAGACTTGATATTTTACAGGTGCCATCTATATTTTGGCAAATAAAATCCCTCTTAAAAATTCTGTCTGATCTAAAATGTTTCTCTATAACTTTTTTTTTTCATACCATTAGCAAAGTATGTCTTGATTTAAGCTAACTGCCTAAAATAATATGCATCTTGATTCTCAGAATTACATCTTAGATCACATATCAAAGTCTTTACCATCCTGGTCTCGGACATGCAGCTCCATGGGGGAGATTCAGTGGGTCAGAATAATTTCTGGATGTGACAAAGAGAAAGTGCTGTTAGATTATGTAATTCCTTTAGTCATTCCCCTTGGAATAGAGATGGTTAGGCAAAGAAGAGAATCCAATAAATGGGAGATTAAATAATATCTTTAAGGCTTCAGTACTCAGAATACATCTTTGTTAATTCTCACAGTGCTCTATTTTCTTCTGCATTACACACACCAAAAATAATGAGGGAAAGAGCCAGAAGAAATACATTCCCAGTCTTCCTGCCAATTTCCTGGTACTTACTAATCTCTGTGCACTACTTACAAGTTCAGAATGAGTGTCAGATCCATTCTGGCCATCAGATGGTCTGAGTAACATTGTCCTCAAACCCTGCTGATAGCACAGGTATCTTTAGTCTTTTACCTGCATGATAAAACAGGGACTGCCATACTCTTTCTTGAAACAGACTTCACTTTGACTTAATTTTATATAATGATTTTCACATCTAGCAAATACAGCAGGAAGTGATCTTTTGTGGGCGATATAGACACAATGCCAAAAGAAATAAAACCATAGGAAAAATTGATAGGAGAGTAAGAACACTGCTTCAGAATAATGAAATTATTAAATATATTCCATGAAAATGTAATTTTGATCATACTGTTAGTTTTACTCTTTGACTGGGATGGGAAAAGGGAGGGGCATGCACCATTATTTTTCTTTAGAAGTCTGTATGAATCCACACAAGATCCTAGAAGGCAGGTCCTATAGGTAAGCTCTATTATTTCCCCCCCTCCTAGTTAAATTAAGCATTAAAAGGACCCAACCTGTTTTCTTCCTACTTGAGAACTGATCAAATACAAATGCAGATTTTACATCTTTGCTTTAAAAAGGGAAACATACTTGAAAATATGAAGGTATCAGTCTTTCTGAAGGTTTTGCTGTTACAAAAAGTCTAGCTAGCATTACTTTTAGGGACTTCCATGTTATTATAAAAATATGAATAGTTACTGAATTTTTCAAAACAGTGTTTTCATCTAAATGCTTCTTTCAGAGAAAGTAAGAAACCCTGTTTTATAATTTCCAATGTATTTCAAACTTCCTTCCTTATACCATTCCCAGTTTCCTCTAGGAATACCAGTTTTGGAGACTGAACATACTTTCCTTTGCAAATGTATTTGAGCTAGGCTTGCAACCTTTTTTGCATATATCTTAAAACTGCTTAGATAGAGATACTGCTAGTATCTTTATTTCAGTGCCACTTGGCTATTACAGTTTCTTTAGTTCTTGCTGTGATAGGGGAGCTACTTTGGTTCTTGCAGCTTCAGGAACCGTTTGGCTACACTGTGAAATAAGAAAGTATTTCCTTATCAAGTCTAAGGAGGCATAGATGACATAATGTGAGTTGACTGTGTGGCTCATTTTATCATTGAAACACACATCTGGTGGAATTTTTAAAAAAACCTTTCCAGGTACATGGCAGATAATATTCCCCAACTAGCTTTTTATGCCACATGACTGCAGATTTTGATAATAATGTGTGAATATGAACGCAGATTCTGAATTATGTAAAGTGTAAAGCATAAAACTAGTAGTTCATGCTGTATTCATTACTGAATCTGTGTCAAAAATAAAGATTTGGAAGAATATTTTTTTTTTTTCTGAAGCTCTCTGCGATACTGAGGCCTGGAATGTTCTTTACTGTATGTGTCAGCATAAACACTTTCAAACATTTCAGCAATAAACCAAACACTATCCAGCATAAACCACCTTTCAAACTGGTCTTGAACCAGAGATATGACCATATCTTTCCTTTTTAGGCCGTGTAGTAATTAAAGAAATGACTGACCAGGCTGGTCAGAAACCCATCCTTATAGCACGGATACACAGTATGCATACTGGTTAATTTGTACGAATGCTTTATTAATAATGTATTTTCTTCTACATCTGGTCAGCCTTTTTTTCTGTGGTTTTCTTACTTTCCAGTTTCCAAATTATCTTTAAGTTTTGGCTCTCGTTTCTGGAAGCTCTGAGGCACGTTCATAATGTAAACCACATGAGCATTCCTGCTGCTTCCTGCATCAGGACCTCAGTGATAGTTAGTGCATATGTACAGTATTGCTGGGCAGAGAGCTCTACTCTGTTGCCATCTTTCAGCACTTCATCAGTGGGATTGTGAATAGCTGGAACCAGTGAGAACAGATGTAGAAACGTGACCTTGTGGTAGTGAGGTTTGACAGCAAACCCTCTCATTTATCTCCCTACAGAAGCATTCTGTGCAAAATTCACTCAGAGGTGAAAATGGCCAGTATGAAGAATTTTGCTTTGCTTCTTACTTAAAAGCATTGTGAGACTAACTGGACTGTTTTTAAATATTGGCGACACTATAGATCCTTTTCAGAAATAAACCATCCCCGGGGCAAATAAGGGATTTTTTCCCTAAGAAACCACTACCAACAGTTATTAATTAGAAAATTAAAAAAAAAAAAAAGGGGAGGGGGGGCAACAAAAGAAACCCAACAAAAAACAAACAAAGCAAAACCAAAGAACAAAAAATAAAAATAAAAAAATCTTTTTGATGAAACAGAACACATTCATCAAATACATGTAAGAAGCTGATAAAATTGCCTTTATTTCTCTTTTATAGGGCCTTCCTGGCAAAGATGGACCCACAGGCCCACAAGGACCTCCTGGTCCAATGGTGAGTATTGCCCATGGAATTCATTACTACACAAATCGTCAGGATTTGGGGGATTATAGGTCACACTCTTATCTAGGCTGGAGTGGATAGACTAAGGCCAAGGGAAGTTAATTTTCTCATGACACATGGAGTTGGCAGATAGCTGCTCGTCCAGTGTCATTTCTTTCCCCTTTCACTTAGCTTAAGAAAAAATGTCTCCCATGGGAAGGGGAGAAAATTGTTCTGTTATTAGATTGATAGCTTGTTCTTAGTCAAGTAACTGCAGTATATAGAAGGAATTACTGCTTTTAACATTTGAAACAAGACTTTCCTTTTGTAAAAAATTCCAGTTAGGACTGTTAACTAAAATGAACCGGCAAGTTTTGTTTGGTCAGGAGGGTGGAGGTGAGTGTGGGTGCTCTCATACTGTAACCAAGGAAGAGTCCCCATTCAGCCTTCGAAGCAATATGTATGCTGCCTTCAGAAATAGACTCTGCCTTCTCAGTTAGGGCACCTAGGCAAAGTTAATGCCTTCTTGATAGATGCAAAATGTTAAGTGATTGCTACTGATCATATTGAGTATTCTCCAAGCCATCCTGTTGTTTTAAAGAAGAACATTCCAAGTCATTCCCCTCAAGCATTGAGTCTAGTGTTTCAGCAACTTGTTCCTGTTCCAGAAAGCAACCCAAGTTATTTTTCTCAAGTACTTTTCTCAGAGCTGTTCTTTTGGTGCTCTTTTTCCTGCAGGATGTACTTCTCAGATCTCCAGTCTTTGACTGACAGAACTGATTGTGCATTGACTGCTTTGTGCACTTTTTCCCTTCAGGATTCAAGGATGTTGACTGTCGTCAACATTATTTTCTTTCACTTTTTCCATATAGGGCATACCTGGTGCTCCAGGTGTTCCAGGTGTTACTGGAAGCCAGGGTCCACAAGGTGATGTTGGAGCTCCTGTGAGTAAAACTATTTCTTATTTCTTCATCTGCTGTTGTGTTTTCATTGGTTTCTGATCCAGGCTTCACTAGTTGACAGAACTCAGTCTTTATAGCTTATGATCTGTTTGCAGTTAGTGGCTAAGTGAAGCATCATATTTGTCTTTCTTTGTTCATTCTTTGTAACTAAGTTTATTTGTTGATTGTACATGCAATGTTTGGAATATAGGGGTGGTAGAGTCAAAACACAAGATCAAAACACACAAGTTAAAAACATAACTATGTGAATTTGTAGTCTTTGTGTCATTACTTTCTCCTTTCTTTAATTTGCACTCAAAGCAACTCTCAGGAAATTCAAGTCTGCCATTTATCAACCTGAATACTTCCAAAGTATTATTCTGATTTTCGAACTGTGAATATATTGCATTAATAAAAAACTGGCTTTTGTGTTACTCTGAGTTTACATCAGAACAAATGAGTAATGACTAGGGCTTTTTCTAGATTGTTGTATTATAAATTTGACCATATGTTTCATTGAGTGGAAAATCACATCCTCTCTACCTAAAGTTAGTATTAGGAACCTCCAATATTGTTTGTCTTTCAGATACTATTTTTTATTATTATTAAAAGCCACAGAACAAAGCAGTTTGACTGGAAGGAAGGAATGCAACTACAAAATGAGTGCATAAATTATATAAAAGAGAAAATTTATAGTGGACCTTTTTTTTCTCTGTAACAATTCAGATTATAATGTGTATCATTTTGTATTGTGTAACATTTGAATACTTTTTTAATTAGAAAGCTTGCTCAATTTTTTCCCCTCATATATTACAGTAAATTTTCTATTTAATTTTTAAAAACTTCAGAATGGGACAGTTTTTGTATTTCTGACTATCAGTAGAATAGAAATTGTTTTTCAAAGTCCAGTTTGGTTTGGAGATTTAGGGCAATGCAAGCATTTTTATTTGGTTAAGGAAAAATGACTGATAATATATAAGCAAAGATAATAACTTAATGCCCAGTTCTGCATAGTTTCTTAATGTAATCATGAAATCTACTAAGAAGATTTGATGAGCTATGTAAGTTATTACTATCAATATATAACATGTAGACTATTAAGTTCCTGTCCAAACACATGTTCCAGATATTGAACTAAATTTCCTAGAGTAGATATTCCTGTGAGTCATATAAGAGCTCTGCTGTGCCTGTTTAGACTCTAGCAGTTTAGAAAAAACAGCTAGATGGGTGAAAAATTACTGAGCTTTAACAACTGTCTTTCTCAAAAGGTAAAGTAATAGAAAAGAGGCTAATCTTGGAGTCTTTTTAAGAGTTTCTTCTTTCCCAGGGTAGAATAAGCTGTGCTTTAACCATGTATCAGCAGTCAGCTGCTTGCCTGTTCATGCAGACATTTCCTTGCTTCAGGATTTCCTGAGAAATGTGTAGCCTACTCCAAAAACTGCCATTGGTGAAGTTCTAACTGCCTTAGACAACTTGTTCCAATCCATAATAGCCTTTAACATCATTACAGTATTACATTATCTTTAATGTCATATGTAATCTTCTGTACAGTTTGATCCCATTGCTGACTCTGTTCATAGCGGATGCAGAGTCTCAGTGCAGCAAATGCCACAAATTTCAAACTGCTATTTTCTCATAATTGGGCCAATTTCAGCCATCTGAAACGAATGCCTGCCCCTGCTGCCATTTTAAACAAGTGAATTCAGTGTGTAATAAACATGTGAGAGAGTCATTGTTCCCATGTAATTGCCAAAGGTGAACTTTTTGTTTTGTACTGAAATGGAAGTGTATTTGTTACTGCCACATAACAGTGGAGCTTTTTTTATTGGGTTTTTTTCTTCTTTTACCGTGCATCTGCAAAAGAGACAATGTTTAGGTGTTAAAAATTTTGAGCAGAACAAAATGGGAATTAATTTTGTATTGAATCTTTCCATAGGGTCCTCCTGGAGCTAAGGGTGAAAGGGGTGAGCGGGTAAGTCTATGTTCACATCAGCCATATTTTTTTTCTTGTTTGGCCCTCTGTCTCACAAAAACCTTTTTCCAACAATTTATTTTTCCCTGTGTTTACAGGCACAATAGTTTTCTATTTGCAATGAAGCAAACTTTCCTTCTTTTCCAGACATGGTCTTATATAAATAGCTACATTAATAGTTTGAAGGTGAGAAGTATGAGGCATTAAGCGTATCTCCAAATCTCTCATTATCTGCTCGTTATCTTGTTATCTTCTCAGACCTCTTCTTACTGTCTGAAAACAGTAATGGAAACCAGTGAAATCCTAGAATTTCTTTGGCGCTTTTTTCTCATCTGTAAGGATACAATCTCTAAGCAGCAATAAATGTCTTTCGTTGCTGTAAAGTGCTTTCAACACAGAAATGATGCAAAAAAATTATGAACTGGTGCTGTTGTTATCCAGGGTGATCTCCAGTCCCAAGCAATGGTTCGGGCTGTTGCTCGTCAAGTGTGTGAACAGCTCATCCAGGGCAAGTACATCAAGAGTTCATATGTTTCTATCTCTAGAATGGATCTTTTCCTTCCACAATTACTTGTAAATATGATGCTTTTCAAAGTATCTAAGGTGATCTGTTTGTTTTAGGCTAGACAGTCGGGATTTATGTTCCAACTAGATTTATGTTCAATTGGATTTATGTCTAAGTAGTGCTATTTAGCATCAACCATGTAAGAAAAGCTGTAATTCTCTCCAAGCTATTTACAGTATACAGAATCTTCTGCTGTAACAATTTTAAATTTTTATAGAATAAAATTAAATAAACCCAAAAACCTTACCAAAGTAAGGAAATAAAATTCCACACAAGAGTTCTTCCATTTTCTGTGTACTCCTTAAACTACTGTTTCTCTATCAACAAGCTCACAACTTCAAATATCAAAGCCTGACAGACCAGAGCCTTGACAACCTGCCCGTGCTCTGTTAAAACTTTGCTGAACCAGATTTTCCACTGCAACTTGAAAATTATGACATTTTTTTTCCTAACAGGTCATATGGCAAGATACAACTCAATTCTGAACCAGATTCCAAGCCAGTCTGTCTCAACACGAACCATCGCAGGGCCTCCTGGTGAGCCAGGTCGGCCAGGGGCTCCAGGGCCGCAGGGTGAGCAAGGATCACCAGGCATGCAAGGTTTTCCAGGCAGCCCTGGTCAACCAGGAAGACCAGGAGAAAGAGGTAGGCTTCCTACTTCATACATAGAAAATTATACCTCCCTTTCCTGATTCATTCTGATGGTTTTTGTCTCCTGTCTAAATCTGAAAGCAACAATTTTCTCACTAGTTCCTTGGTGAGTTTAACATACCATAATAAAAGCTCTGGAGACTCTCTGTCATGAAGGTCATGAAGGCTTTGCCGAGTGTCATTTGGCAGGATCAGTCAGAGGTTTGATGCTTAAACTGCTGAAGACTGGTGGAATCTAATTGTGCATGTCCCGTCACATCGTGCTTCCTTCTTAGTAGGACTCTGAAGAGAGGTGAAGCTTCAAACGTGTAAGTGAAGGAGCTACTGAAGAAAGTCGAGTGAAAAACTGACAGGTGCATGTTGGGGAAAGATGCAGCTTTTCTGATAACTTGAAATGTGTCAGTCTTGAAATTTCTGAGTCATGATTGTCTGAATGGAGCAAGGTTGATAAGAAAAGGGAAAAATTCCTAGTTTGAGAGGTTGAGAAGATCAAGAAATGGTGAGGTCAGAGGGAAGTAACATGCTTAACATTTACAAGAAATTTCTTCTGTATTCTTATGTGTAGGCTCGATGCCCTTCTCCTTTCTTCCACCAGTACTGTCTAATAAAGAAACAAGCTCCATGTTCAGCTTCCTCTCCATACAACCCTGTCAATCTTTGGTATCCCAGAGTAGCACTAACCTCACAGGGGTAGTAATGAATAGATCTGTAACTGTGAAAGTGCATTGAAGACTATCACATGAGAGGTGATTAAAACCTGAGAGACAAATGTGATATTCAAAAGCAATGAATTGGTGTTGCTGTTACAAAATCTGCTAACTGGGATTTAAAAAATTAATTGCTATGAAGACTGTTCTGTTCAGGAACAGTTCTGGAGCTTAATAGTTCCAGTTCACACCAGCTAGGACTTTGGGAATGCAGGAACAAAAATGCCAGGCTATGAGAAAGGATACTTGTCCAGTATTTTCCATTATATTTCACAGACTCACAGAATCAACTAATTTGGAAAAGACCTATAACCTAATACCACCTTGTCTACTAGACCGGGACGCATCCAGTATCTTCTTAAATACCTCCAGGGATGGTGACTCCACCACCTTCCTGGGTAGGCTATTCCAATGCCTAACCACTCTAAAGAACATCCTAATGTCTAACTTAAACCTCCTCTGGTGCAGCTTAAGACTGTGCCCTATTGTCCTGCTGGTTGCCTGGAAGAAGAGACTGACCCCAACCTGGCTTCAATCTCCTTTCAGATAGTTGTAGAGAGTGATAATGTCTCCTCTGAGCCTCCTCCAGGCTAAACAACCTCAGCTCCCTCAGCTGCTCCTCATAGGGCTTGTGCTCCAGTCCCTTCACCATCCTCATTACCTGTCTTTGGACATGCTCCAGCACCTCAATATCCTTGCTAAATTAGAGAGGCCCAGAACTGGACACAGGACTCGAGGTGCAGCCTAACCAGTGCTGAGTACAAGGGTAGAATCACTTCCCCGGTGCTGCTGTCCACACTATTCCTGATACAGGCCAGGATGCCATTGGCCTTCTTGGCCACCTGGTCACACTGCTGATTCATGTTCAGTTTCCTGTCAATCAGCACTCCCAGGTCCCTTTCTGCCTGGCTGCTCTCCAGCCACTCTGTCCCCAGCCAGTAGTGCTGCATGAGGTTGTTGTGGCCAAAGTGTAGGACCTGGCACTTGGTCTTGTTGAAGATGTTGGCCCATCTATCCATCTATTTGTTATGCTGAGACCCAGACACACATGTTATACTACTGTGAAATCACAGAGGGATTAGAACAGTCATTTAAATGAAACATGATGTGGGTTAACCCACTGCTGATATGTCTAGGAAGCAGCACTGGCAATAGAGTGAGTACAGAAAGAGTAAAAAATAGATTAAAAAGAGTATTACTCTTTTCCTCTCTATGTAGATAACTGATGTTAGAAGGGATTGATTTTGGCAGGTAGTGCATATGTGGAGTTTCATACTTGGTAGAGAGCAAGCTCTAATTGAGCATTCTTCAGAACTACAATCAATCAGCCAGAGCTCTTTACAGATTTTCATGAAATGTGATGCCAAATGTTGGGAGTGTTTTGCAATACTTACAGCTTAAAAGCTGTAAGGATACAAGGATAAAGGATCCACGTGTAAACTTAATGACAAAATAATTGGCTGGTTTATTTGAAGTGGAAATGGATTTTAGGACATTCACGTAATGAGCCTTGAACAGACTCTGGAAGAAAAAGGAGGGAGCTCCTTCAGAAACTAGAAAAAAATTAGAACAATATATTAGTCCTCAAGGATTTCATTTCTTCAGAAGCAACTGAATTTTTAGATTGCTGTATGGTTGTTTCGTTGCGCTTTATTTAGCAGGAAGATACATTTTGCTACAGACCCTTGGGATATTTCAGAATTCGTTTCTAAATAACTGCTCTAAGCTAACCCCAAAATGCAAAAATGAAAAATAAAAATTATTTTAACCAGCTTCACATGCTTGTGGAGAATGACTGGAAGTTTTTTTTTGAATTCCCAATTCTCACTTGATTCCTACGTATCACACAGGGAAGTAGTGAACTAAAATTTCTCTGCTTCTGGATGGAAGGATTTTTAAGTTTCCAGTGACTACAGAGACAAGGGTAAATGGAGTCAGACTCCATCCCTTGGTATGTTCTGAAGCATTGCTTGCAATTAACTTGGTTGGCAAACACAAGGTATAGTCCTGTCTTGAAGATCTCCAGCCAGCCACTTGGAAGTCTTTATAAGCAATGTGTTTCTTTTCACTGATGTCACCATTTTGGTTGTATATGAAGTCAATTTCATGTCCAAAACCAGTGCCAGATTAACAAATCTAAAAGTCAGGCTCCATCTTTAAGTTCAGAAAATGCACTACAGAAAGTGTACTAAGAACTAATAGGTATTAGATGGAAATAACACCTTTTTGCTTGTCTAGTAGTGTTGTTCATTGCATTCAAATTAGTAGGATTACTACAAGAACCTGTTACTGGCTCTGAGTTGAATGGCAAGGTGCTGGTAGAGTGGGAAGAGAAAAGGAGGGGGGCAAGGTAAATGTTTCTTCCTGCTTGCCTCTCCTGCCAGGTTCAATCCCAACCTGTAAGAAGGGGGCACTTTGGAAAGCAGAGCGTGGAATGGGTTATAAATTGTGCACCAAAGAGAACTTTACTGGAAAATGTCAGCAATGAGAGAGATATCAGTGAACTTCCCTGCCAACTTGCCTGGCCAATAGCTTCTTTTCCCTTGTCTACCTTGTCACTCTGCCAAGTGTTAACCAGATGTTTTGGAAAGAGACTTGGATTGAGAGAGTGTTTTGGAGTTCTGTTAGAAACCTCCACTTGAACTTCTAGGTCCAGGGTGTCCCATTCCTGGATATATTCTCTCACTAATAACATACTGAGCTGGTCCTTCCAAGAAAGACAACCTCAGGGAGAAAGGACAAGACATTCTCTTGACAGATTCAGTTCTCAGTGTCTGTAGCCAGCTAAGAGGCCATACTGTGTTACCAGGCCCCTACAGTACATAATTCCAGATAAATTACTAGAAATTTGCTCTTATTTACATAAATATATAGAAACCCAAACACTGATTATTCACAACATTCATCTCTATTTTAATTTCTTTTTTAATCTCTATTTTAACTAGTTCACAGCACTGGTTTCTATTTTTATTTCAGCTAGTTTGAATATCTTCTAATTTTATGTTTATCAGCTGGGACTTAAGCAGCTAGTGTCTGGCTTCTGAGCGCCCAGGAAGTACTTGAAACTCTGTGAAATAATACAAAACCCCAAAAGCTTCATCAAGGGTTTTTTTTCTTTTTTGTTTTCAATTATTTTTATAATATATGGGTAATTTTCTCAACTTTGAGGAAAAATGGAAAAGCCCTAGTAAAAACTATTCTGAGGTACTGCTACCTTTCAGATACTGTGAAAGTGTAGTTCTACTACTCAATGGACTTTGGCTCTTATGTGACCTGAAGTGACACATAAAACTTACAACCGCTCACCTCATCCCACCATGATTAAAGTACAATAAATACCTAAGCTGTCACTGGGAAAGTCACTGTTCTCAAGTACAATCTCATCCTTATTTTCTTCCTGGCTTCATATGAAAGAGTCCGTTAACTATGTGTTATCAAAAGACATGTTTATAGCTGGGATGGCAAAATTCCAGAGGAATTAAATGGAACTTTTGCCAGTTGAGTCAATTAAATATTTTTATTTCCAATTTTAGCTTCATCTGGACTAAAAAAGAAAAAAATCACAATCCTGTGTTATTATACACTATGGTCACAGCTGAACATCTTTGAAAGTGGACATTTTTGGTAGCAGTTTAATTTTTCTTAATTGCAATATTCTCCTCTCAGGAGAATTGCAGTTTCCTTACAGGACAGTATTCTCAAAATTAGCTAAGCAATACCTAAGATTTCCTTTTGTGCCAACACCATGGAAATTTAATTTTCATTGCTAGAGAATGTGTTCACGAGCTTGGTTTTGTTTTTAGTAACTGATGCTATCAGAGTTATCTTTAGTGGAGCCTTGGAATGAATTGATTTCAGTTGCTTGTGATCTCCATATGGCTGGACCAAAGCCATTGCTTACTTTGGATGGGGACAAGACATGAAAACGTAGTTAGTGTGAAGGAGAAGAGACAGTTTGATGGTGTTCCTGAAGTATGTCCAGAGCACAAATAAGACAGCAGTTCCTGGGATCTGATGGCACTCTAACTCAGATGACAAACTTTGATAGAAACTTTCTTCCCTGAGGGTGATTAACCACTGCAGGAACCTACACAGAGTGATGGCTTGTCTGGTTGGCTTTCTGTAGGCTGTGCTCTAATGACAGCAAAGTGACTCAGGCGAATTTTGAATGTTATGTCATTTATTAGAAGCAAGCCAAGAGGTTTGTGAGTCTGTTAAGTCCACTAGGGAAGTCCATGGCATGCTTGATTTCAACTCATAAGCATTTTGCCTTAAGGGTAGGATATTCTTGCTTCAATGTTTATGTTCTCTTTAACTTGGGCAAACTTTACTGGAAATTAGATTAAAGGATATACCAGAGGCAGATTTTTTCTTGGCCTTCAGTATTTGCTTAAGATCTTGATATCCATGTGATTTCAAAGAAGGTTTGTCCTGCACAAGAGCTTTATCACTTGTTCCAAAATGAACATTTTATTCTTAGCCTGAGTAGATTTGTTCCATATTTAGCATTTCTTCCTGCCATTTTATTCTGTAAACATCACATACAGGTATGTGGTTTTGTGTGTGTTAAGAATAATAATTGAGTGCACGGAAGGCCCTGATTTGAAAATGTTGTGGTTGTTGTCCTTGAAGTCAGCAAGTAATGTTATCAAACAGTAGGATAAGCAGTGATCCTTGTACTAAGTATCTATGTAGATTCCAGATAGTTTTCATGGGCCAGCCTTCTTAAGAAAAAAGCAATTCACATATACAGACTTAGCCTTTTGCAAATGGCAAGCCTTTCCTTACAGGTTATGTGTGTTAAGAGGTAGTTTGGATTTTCAAGGCCTGCAGCACAAGTTGAGAATTGCAACAAATGAGTTTCTCTATGTGTTTGAAGAAAGCCAGGGCTAAGCAAATTAGAGGTATCTGGAAATCACCACCCCTCCCCCCCCAATTGAGCAATCTAAGGAAATAAAAGGCATAAAAGGGAAATAGGAAATACCTTAACTATGACAGGACAGTGGCAAAGAGCCTTGTAGAGGTAAGACAAAGAGCTTCTCATGCCTTGGTTAAAAATGGTGTGCTGAGTGTGGAGTTGCTGGTTGCAGCAACCTGTGGCCTGTTTTCCTTATGGTTGGGCCACACCACATGTTGCCCTGTAAGCTTCTTGTTCCATAGAAGACCCAGAACTCCTCAGCAGCTACTGAAACCCATGCGATAAACTTGATGTGAGCAATTCTGTACCAGTGATGGGTGGTTTTAATTACAATTTTTTTCCTGCTTAGCTTTGTATTTACTTATTTGCTTCCATCAGAAAGTACCTTATGAAGGTAAAACAAATCTTCTACGACTCCTTGCAAAAATGAGGTGTTCTTCAGCTAATTTGGCTTAGGAGATATCAGTTGCGTGAAGGAAGGAGTCAAGGAGTCAGTTGAAAATATTAATACTGCCCCATCCAGGGCAGCAGCTTTTTCTCTCTGGTTTGTGTTGATGAAGGTGCCCTGCATTGGCTCTGACTCTGAAACTGGGGAAGCTGTGAAACAGGGAGAGCAATTACCAGTGCTGGGAGGGAGGTCTGGAAAATGGTAGGGAAGTCCCACAAACCAGCCTGGATTTGGTGTCTTTGAACTATCCAAATCAAACACAGACTTTATAAGAGTTTCCAAGTCACCACTGGAAACTCAGAGTCTGGAATTTATAGTTTTGACACCTACTACAGTTCGACATCACTTATTGTGATGGCTGCATATAGAATGTGTTTTATAGGATGCCATAGTGGTAGTGCAGAAGGAGATGGAAAACTGGAAGAAGGCAGTGCCTTCTCTGGATTATCAGATTTGTGATTTCCATTGATCAGACCCAAATTTAGTGCCATGAGCAAGTGCAGGAACACACTGGCTGTGCATGTTGGAATAACAGAGTTCTACGACTAGGAAACACTTGGATTGGGCGTTATTAGTGGGGGGCAGATTTTGACTATGATGAAACTCCTCGCTTGCATTTTAGCAAGATTCTGCCATAACCCATGACAACTCTTGCCATGTGTGCATAGAACCATCTTGTGCTCGAACCACTCTTTGGTGGGTGAATGTTTGAAGGAAAATGAGCTGTAGCATTAAAAGTTTGACTTTTCTGGGCCACACAGTAGTTTATAAACAGCTTTGAGGCTCTGAAGATTCTTCTGACTTACAATAGTTGCAGTTTGGTATAGTCCAGGGCAAGATTTCCAGCAGGAAGTGCAACCTGGAAACTAGCTGATGCCTCTGCATACCACCTCTATGAAACCAGCAGGAATGTTCAAGACCTCAGGAATGATGTCCCTTTAGAGGCTTTCAGGGAAGGAATGGGAAAAGAACAAAGTAATTTTTAATTTTCACCTCCTTCTTTGTCATCTGGTTTTAGATGAAAAATATCATATGAAACCATAGTCCTGGTTAAATAATAAACACTGGCCGCGGTTTTGACCAAAATGTGACTGAATACTATTTCCTTAGGTTTACCAGGTGAGAAAGGAGAAAAAGGCAATCCAGGTGTTGGAACACAAGGACCCCGAGGCCCACCGGGATCTACAGGTAAAATTACATTTAAAGGATCTGAATTAGATCACTCTGATTCAAGTGCGAGGCAGCTCAGTCCAGCTCTGTCCTTTGCTTCTAAGGCTTAAGCAGCAGAAGAGTCAGCAGTTCCAGGCACCTTAACTGTCATAATTTTCATATTATGTAATATGATGTTGTGATGTGCCACATGATGGTGTCATCAATCACACAAGTATTTTCCTTTTCCCTATGATAAACTGCTTCTCCAAACCCACCTTTTAAAATATTTTTAGTATTTTTTCCAGATATGGGTTCTGGAAGAGGGAAAAAGTAATCTGGACTAATTGCACTTGTTTTTTCATTGATTCGAGGTCATACCTAAATGTGAGTTGACAGAGAAATGTATAGTGAGGAAGGACATTAATCACAGGGATTTATATTTAGCTCCTCAAAAAAGCAGAGGGTGATATCCAAGACCTGTTGAAACAGGAGTAAAATTACATTGACTTGATTCTGGCCATAAGAGCACTGGTATCAAGACACAACATTACCCAGAAACTGTATTGAAAGGGAGTGGGTGAAATCAAGATTTGTGGAGGCATCCATGGCTGTCTTCCCCCATGAAACTGCCTTTCTGGAAGTCTGATGCTTGGTGAAACATTTGCTTTAGTATAAATTTCTGGCTAAAAGCTTTCTCTGGCAAGGAAGATGAAGCAGTGGCCAGAGAAGAAGCTCATCAGGACCGTGTCTCCCTGCCAGAAGCTGCATTCGCTCCCTCAGCCTGCCATGGGGAGTGAGAGCCAGGATGCCCATCTCCTCTGATCAAGCTGTCTCCTAGAAGTGTTTGTAGCCTACTCAGTGCCATGTTTCCCAGGCCGGGAAAGGTGGCCTCAAATCCCTCCATTCATGAAAGACACTACTCAGATATTTCATCTCCCCTTTCTATGCAGGACCCCCAGGAGAAAGTCGAACTGGGAGCCCAGGACCACCAGGATCTCCAGGCCCACGAGGTCCTGCCGGTCACATGGGACCCCCAGGCTCACAGGGTCCTTCTGGTCCACCAGGGTACTGTGATCCGTCCTCCTGCGCTGGTTATGGCATGGGAGGTGAGTAGTCAAGAGTCGGAGCAGTTGACATCTGTGGAGGCCAGGGTGGCATTTTCTAACAGCCAAAGTAAGATGGACGCTACCAGTGAACTTTGCACTAAAATGTGGTAGCTCCCTAAAAAAGCTGTGTGTCCAGTGGGGCTGTACTTTGTGGGACTGCAGCACACAGAAAAGGTAACCCCAACAGAGTGACCATCTGATCCCCGCCTGTAAAACAGTCCTGCCTAGTGGGTTTTGTCCTGTACATGTTTGTGTAGTTGTATGAGCCTGTTCCTCTCAATGGTCTGTGTGTTGAACCCCCACCACCTAATGTTTGCGACAGCAGAATTTTTACATCTGTAGTTTTCCAAAGGTGTTGCTGAGCTTCCCCTTCCGTGTGCCTCTGAGTGGCATGAGAGCATGACCTTTACTAAACCCGTAGTAGTGTAACCTGGCACAGGGATGCACGTGTCCGTCATTAACCAGCGAAGCCATCTGGAGAAAATGATTCTTTCTAAGTCTTCTCTGTATCCTACTTTCCCGTCTTGTTATACCACAGAGAGGCCATGAGAGGAAGTTAACACAATTACCAAAAATGATGTCACCCAACCTAAAATCAAAATTTACTAGTAAAGCCCTAGTCCCTACAAATGTTATACATAAAGGATATTTGTTTGATGTTTATGGTTTAATCTGCCTGTGAGCTGATTTGTATGTTTTACTTACCTGAATGTTTTTGTTGTCGTCTCTTCCTGTCCTTTTCTCCTCACTTCCCCTCCCCATTGTTCATTTCCTGTTTTAAGGCCCAATCCCTTACAATGGCTACCAATCCAGAAGGTGAAAGGCTCATTCTGGTTCAGGTCTCATTGGGCTGAAGGTCAGAGATGGATGCTGAACTGCTCTGTGCTTTCCAGCAACGATATTGACTACCACTAATGAACTTACAGCTGCTGTACATGCACTTGGCTTCCTGGCACTGCTAAAAATTATTGCCTGATCCATTTTTGCCTGTTAATCATGTATTCTAGCCCATAATTGGAATAAGCTAAAGCAGGCAGAGTGTGCAGTGTATAATGAGCACAGTGTTACAACTGGACATTTGACAAGTTCTGGTGGTGGTTTCCAACTAACTTGGCTGTCCGTTGGTGGGTTTCTAATTGCTCCAGCTTATCAGTTTTGTTAAATGTTTTCATTGTTCCTTTATGTGAATAAAAGATGTGTATTTAAAGATTATATATATATACTCACACACATGATACAGAAATATATCTCTATATAAAATGTCAATTTCCTAATGAATGCTTTAATTTTCTACTCCTCTTTTCCTGTGTTAACCGTATGAATACTCTTGGTGGTGGTGGGTTAAGGTGGATACGGTGAGCCAACTGATCAAGACATCCCAGTAGTGCAGTTGCCACATAACTCCTACCAAATCTATGATCCTGAGGACCTTTATGATGGTGAGCAACAGCCGTACGTAGTTCACGGGTCCTACCCCTTACCATCCCCATACTCCCAGTCCTATCCATCACCTCATCTTGCTCAACCAGAGTTTACTCCTGTTCGAGAAGAGATGGAAGCCGTTGAACTGAGATCCCCAGGAATCAGTCGCTTCGCAAGGAAGATAGCCAAAAGGAGCGCCAAGACTCCAGTACACACAAAGGCAAATAGAAAAAAACCCTCTTGAAGAACTGTTTAAAAAAGGGAAACATTTTATGCACATCTGTATTTGGCCTTTGGTTCAGGTGCCTCACCTGTCACAGAAGATGTTTACAGGCTTTTATGTTAAAGGAGAAAAAAATGTACATGACAGTTGACACAACAAATAATGGTAATTATCTTGCATGCCAGAAGCTTAGTATGTTAGTGGGTTGATCCTAGATGATGATGAAAGGTCACTTGTAGATCTTTCTCTGGAGTACTGTTCCATTCACTATTCAAACTGTATAAAAACATGCATCCGGCTAGTTTGTCTGCGTAGAATCATTCAGAAAAGTTACTGGTTTGTTACCCATTTTTTCCTAGTTGATTTTGTTCTGTTGGTTTTGGATGAATTGCTTTACTAGCAGAGTAACCTGACTAAATTCACTGGAGAACAATCGTAATCAGGTTTTCTTGAACCCAGCTTATTACCCTTATGCAAAGAATTCTTAGGTTAACAGACTATTGTTTTTTTAACCCAACATGATATAAATACACAAGAATGTTCCTTGGGAGCACACTGATAATTTATTGTGAACCTCTTTCATTTCTGTTTTGTATGCAAATAAAAGTGGCAAGCTTTTGTACGGTAATTCTGTAGTTGTTTGATTTTTAACGTGGAACAATTGCATTTGATTAAGGGACAGAATGTAACGAGAAGGAAATACATTCCCCTTTTTCAACACTTTTAGGCAACAGTTTTGTTCTGAAGGATGTAGGCATTTAGCTCAAAAATGGCCATTTAAGTTGAAAGCCTAAGTTTGGAATACTTCTAATTCAGCCCTGTACAGACATACAGGAGAGGCTGGCCTGTGCATCCCAGGACTGTCTTCCTGCTCATCCCTGACTGAGGGAAGTCTTTTTATGCTGAGTAAAGAAAAACCTGTCAAGTTTGGCCTCTGCCAGCAACTCCCTTGGCTTGCCAGGAAGATGAATGGGTACCTTTACCGTGTAATCTCCAATTACCTTGCCTAGAATTCTACCTCATTAGTAACACACACACTTGCGTGTGTAACTAACCCCCACAGCTGGCTGTATCCCCGGGCAAGTTCTGGCTGGGGCCTGGATGCCTTTGTAGGCCGTGTTTCTGTTTTCCCATTATTTTTATCTGAGTCCCACTACTTTCTTGGAGAAAGGTGATAAAAGCTGATGGAATGTGAGTTGAATGTAATTTCTTTACCTGCACTTGTATTTAAAGTAGAAGGTGGTAGAAAGCATAATGCATTTTATGGCCTTTATCCTTCAGCAGCTTAACCCTGGTTTACAGGCCTCAAGTAAGCAAAACTGTGCACATGTGCACTCAGGCACAGCCTGGCATGCACAGCTGACACTGAGAGATATTGTTAAAACTAAATACAGGTAATGCCTGTGTCACAGGATTAATTTCCCTACTGGTACTTGGCTGTGAACACCCACATTAACTTACCCCAAATGCGAACTCCCTCTGCCCTCCTGGGCTGGCATATCCCCACCCATGTGTTGTACTGACACCTTCTGGAGTCTTCCCTGAGATACACCAACCTACAGGTCCTGTGAAGTGACCGAGAAGGTCACTGATAGAAAATAAGCTTTTAAGCAATTCTGCCTGTGTTGTCTCAGAAAGACTTTGAGCCTCCTGTTGGAGTGCACAGTAACTTTGCACCTGACTAGCTGTCAAGCAACACTATAAATAAATCTCACGTTGCAGTGGGACTATGAAGAGCAGTAGGGCAAAACCAGGGATGTAGGGACGTGGCCTGGTGTTATTTGTACCATATTTGAGACATTCAGCCTGACTGAATCCCTGGCAGTGCCTGTGGTGTGCAGCTGATGTCACGTTCACTGTGCCATTCCAACAGCTCCCACTCAGTCATGTGGGCTGGGAGAGCAGTTGGAAGTAGCAAATCAGCCCTCTGCCCAATGGGAATTCAGATATTCTTGGTCTGTGAGATCCTCGGTATGGGACACACACACAACTGGCTGCCACTGCCACCATCCTCTTCACCATATGGATATACATGTAGTGAATTAAAGAAATGAGTTTGGGATAATGAAGTGGCCATTCCCATTATAATTTTGTAACATTTATATATTAAAGTATAAACTTCAATTGTGATGATTAATTTAACTTTACATTTATAATGCCATTTACTGGCACCTTGCTGACCAGAATGCTTCTGGTATCGTTGATCATATGGTCACTTGCAGGGCACAGCTTGATAATAAAAAGTAACCAACTGGTGAGCAATACCAAATTACAAAAATATTATTCAGGATTTATATGTTTGCCAAAAAAAGTAAGACACAGACAGTTACGCTTTCCTCCAAAATCCAGTCTCTGAATAATCAAGTGTCTCACATTTTTTCCAGACCACCTAAGAAACTGAAATTGCAGACTGGAGTATTCAGCATATGATGAACATTTGATGCCACCCAGATCTTACCTATAAACTGTGTACTGTGTCCTTAATACAGAAAAGAGCATTTACTCCAACCTAGTGCTTCTAAAAATACTTTCACTAGTTAATGAAATATTACTGACTTGAAAATGAAGGCTGCATGTTCACTGGGGAGGAATGTTTCCTAGAAAGAGCCCATCTGACTGCCAAAGAATGCCCAATACCAAACCATTATTTCATGTAATGAAATATAAATAAATCAGTGTTTCTCTTCTCATGATACTTGTACAAAACAAATATAGAAACCTCAAATTCTCTTCACTGAACACTGTCAAATTTTGCAGGTAAGACATCAGCACCTTCTACATCATAGAAAACAGGTGCTTCACTTAGTTACACAACAGCTTGGCTGACAGCTTTTCATGCAGAAAAGCAATGAGGAATTTCAGGGAAGTAACTTGCAAAAACAAAGCAATTTTTAAGGTTTTTTTTTTTAATCGTTCAACACTTCAGTTCAGTTTCCTCATCTGGTTTTCGTAACAAAATGTTGCTGCTTTGTTCTGTGTTATGTTCTTTAAGTAAGGCATGTTCCTGTGACTTGAATCAAAATCAGATTTGGCCTTTACTGCCTGTTATTTCAACAACTTCTTTAATGAAATTAGTACTATGATGGGTTGTCAGCAGGTCATCCTAGAAAGGAGAAGTCACTTCAGAAAATACACTGCACAGCATCCCAGCACTGGAGTCCAGAGTGTGCAATCTTCAAAATCCATGCTGGGCTGAAGCAGTGCTCTGCCTGTCTGCTTCCCAAAGCAGATAGAACTTTATGGATACCGAGTCTCCCACTGACAATCAGGTAACATCTCCACATCAAGAACCAAACAGTATTAAGAAGACAATTAATGCCATTCAGCACCTACAAAGTGGAGTCAGACTTGCTGTTGTCATTCAGCCACAGTAAAGAGGTAGGTGTAGAGAAGACTAACAAGAGTCTGAAAACAAGTAAGGTGATTTAAAAAATAGTAATTGTAATTTTGTTCCTTACAGTACACTGTAACAAATTATGGCCAGAGCGTGAGGATGAAAAATCCTGGCTGGGGACCACAATTCTTCACAGCTCTTGCTGCAAGGAATTCAAGTTTTTCAACTTTTAGAGTGACATACTTCATACCAGTAATCACTGTACTGTTGCTATGAGACGCAAATATTAACTAAAAAGGTATCAATTCTTTAATAATAGTATCAAACCCAACATCACTAACAAATAAGAGCTCATACAATGCAGAGTATAGGTATTAACAAAGTAACATCTATTTTTCTCTGTTTCAAATACAGTAACTTCTGTAATCTTGCCAAATCAGGTTTGCTGACATCCATCGGAAACATTTAATATAGAAGGGTTGACTGAGATGTAGATGCTTCCATGTTAGAAGAATTTTCTTTCAAGGAGAAGAGACACTCCTGATGGCACTTCTTCCTTTATTCCTGTTACTTCCACTGAAAATCTTTAGGTCTGCGGAAAAAAGAAAAAAGAAATGTTTTAAGAAATATACGAACACTACAGTGGCTTTGCTTTAAGGCTCCAGCAGCTGCCAGGTCTAGTTTTATTTCCTGATTATGGTACTTGAAGTTTTTCTTAGAAGAATATTTTCTTGATTAATTAAAAAAGAACAAATTAAAGAAATTTCCTAAGACCCCTAAGAATTCACAGACATCAGGACTAGTTGGTTAAGGTGTTTTTCATGAGCTGCTCCAACTTTCCTAAGCAAAACAAAAAGCATCTTGAGCTGAATACAGTCCCAGAGTGCTTTGAACAACAGAACTAATTTGTATCCACTTTTAAAAACTGAATAATCCATGCTTAAGATGGCACGTTTTAAGTTAAAAGCACAGTCCACCACAACACTACTAGAAAGTTAAAACTGATGATTTAAAAAAAACCTACTTTGAATCTTAAAGGTTCTGCAATCCTCTCTGTTTGGATGACAAATGTGGAAAACATTCAAGACAGCAGACTGCTGTTTGCAATACTCTGTGATTTTCCTATTCAGGCACATGTCACTCTCCCTGCCTGCCACATATCCACTGGCAGGAGCAACCACATTCTCCCTGAATCTACACAGCTCAGATCAGCTCATGATAGTTAGAATGCTGAATCTGAAGGCCAGATGCACATCTACATCCCTAACATGTCCTGGAGAGAAGTTGCATGTCCTGGTCTCTGAGGTGCTTGGGAGTGCACAGCAAGGACAGGCTGCTCTTCACACTCCCATAACCTGGTGGAATCACCTCAATGACCCTCCTCCCTGCTTCTCTCATCTCTGAATCCAAGCAGGCAGGGTGAACTGTGCCAGTTGAATGAAAAATTCTGGAATAAGGAAAATCTTCAAACCACAACAGCAACCAAGTTAAATCTACAAAGGCAGTAAATTTAATCATTAATTTTGTTCGTGAATGGAAATGAAAAGCAGACAGCAATGCAAGCAAGGATCCTACTTTGGAGACTGAGAGTTTACAAGGCTGCAGAGATGCCATACAGGAATCCAATACTTAATTAGTCATATGTAGCAGTTCTAGAATTCGTCAAGTAATAGCACTGCAAAGTGAAGTCAATCATGCAATTCTTGTATAAGCCTGTAGGTTCTTATGTGAAAGTAACTCTTGAATTCAGTCTGTGCTTTTTCATATAAAATTTGATGACTGTATGAATTTTACAGAACAATTACAAAGAAAAGGTAGTGTTCATATGAATCACAACAATTTGTTTTCCACTTAAATGGCATATCCTGTATTAGCACTTGGACTTGTACCTTTTGTTCAAGACAGAAGTAAGCACCATATATGTTGTTTGCATACTTGTTTAATGTTGGACTTGAACATACTCAATGTTTGATGGCTGGTACACACTGGAAAGTCAAGTCATATTTCCTAGAATCCTGGATTTCAGTTCTTGGACATATTCATAGGCTCGTACAATCACGGAATGGTATGGGTTAGAAAGGACCTTAAAGATCATTCATCTAATCCCAAGCCCTCAGTCATTCCACATTACGTTACTCAGATCTCACCCCTCCATACCAGAATAGATATTTCATTACATCAAACTGTTTGTGGAGTAGCAAGAGTGCAGGATTTTGAAAAAAATTTAACAGCAGTGACTTAAAAGTTTTGTCACTGCATCCATCCTAGATAGGCGGAAAGTGCTGCAAGATTTTAAGCAACAGACACAGCAAAGAGATCCTTGTCTTCCAGCTTATAGTTATTACTCTTTTTTAATAGGCCAATTCATCCTCTTGTGTGTTGCTCAAAGGATTTTGCACTTTTCAATTGAATAGCTCACTTAAAACTTCAATCTAGGGTTATGCTGGTGTGCTGTAGAACTGTGGTTCTCACAGTACTTTGTTCTGGGTGGAAATCAATTTTTTTTCTTTCTTGCTTGTAATCTGCATTTCAACTTTAATGCTCATTGTCTTAGAAGTTAAATGCATAAACACTGGACTCTTAGTTTGCAGTCTTACGAAGTTAATGAGGCTTAAAGGCAGGATTTTCTACACTGAAACACTTGTGTGAACAAGTACAAAAGTTTTTAAAGCCTTTTCTATTGTCACAGTAGGCTTTTATGCCCACTGGTACTTGGCTTTTGGACCGCTTTTGAAGAGTCCTTGGCACCAGGAAAGCTAAGCCTTGAAGACCTCTGCCTTTGGCAAAAGTGTTATAGGCATTTTGTCAGACAAAAGAGTATGACCCACAAAAACCTTGTCTACTCAGAGAGAATTATGAACTACTTGTGAATACCAATGGACAACTGCTCATTGATAAATGACATAAATCCATGGCAAAAGTGTTCTTTGATGGCAGTGCTTTTGCTCTTCCTCAGCAAAGCCCTGAGTTTATGCATTTGGAACAAAGGAAATCCTATCTCCTAGAAGAGACATTTCAGAAATTCACCCAAAGGCAAGACTTCACATAGCTGCTTCTCTTTTTTGTTTTTTTTTTAAACTAACATATTTGAGGAAAAAAAAAAAGGCAGCATCGACAGCAGATTCCAAGACAAGGGGAAATAGGCGGCAGAATATGGGAACCAGTCTCTGAAATCTATGCTAAAAAGGTAAAGTATTATGGGTTCACTAAAATATGCAACATTAGTCTGTGCAGCAGATGTCTGCCACCAAAACACGTAGAAAATATTTGTCCCACTAACATTTTTATACTCCATATAAAAAGCATTAAGATACAGTTCAGTGAATTCTATGCAATATACTCAGCAAATTAAATTAACGTTCTGTTCATTAGACCAGGCCTCTCAGTGCTTCTCTCTTAACAAATACTCAGTAAAAGGAACTGAAGAGCTGGTCCTATGCTCTGATTACAGCTTTTAAAGCTCTTAATGCTGTCCAGGGAGGTCATGGAGTCTCTCTCTCTGGAGACACTGAAAATCCACCTGGATGCATTCCTGTGTCACCTGCTCTAGGTGACCCTGCCCCAGCAGTGAGGTTGGAATGGATAATCTCCAGATATCCCTTCCAACCCTAATGATTCTGTGATTTGCTAAATTCTCTCAACTTTTATCCATACTTACAGCTATCAGAAGAGAAATACAGTGGATGTAAAATGCTGACAGTCCAGAGTCACTGAACCTTATAAAACAGATAAACCTGCACATCTGACCAGTTCATACAATCAGTTTTTGCGACAGAAAACAAGTTGCTGGAGATCCTGCTGGAAAACAAGCTGTCCACAAGCCAGCAGTGTGTCCTTGTGGCCAAGAAGGCTTTGTAAACCTGGACTTTGTAAACCTGGGTAGTCTTTTCATACCTGTTATTTGAATGTAATAAAAATCATGGGCTAACTGTACACTATATATAAAGGATAAAATGCCCACTTGTGAAGAAACTGTTAAAGGTCAGATCCAGAGAAAATGCAAGATGTTGGTGGAATTAAAGAACAAACAGAACAGTTATTTAAACTCTCAGAAATAATATGCTATACTTTTGGGATTCTGAAGATGCCCTATATATCCAGGTTATTTTTAGCAATTTAAAATTCAGGGCAATTTGTGAAACTTCACCGAAACACAAAGTTGACTTATTCTTTTTCAAAATATGAACCATTCAGACATATTAAGAAACTCAAATAGGACTGAAGGCAATGGGCACGAACTGAAACACACAAGGTACTATCTGAACATCAGGAAACACTCGTTTACTACAGGGATGACGAAGCACTGGAGCAAGTTTCCCAGAAAGATTATGGAGTCTCCACCCTTGGCAACAGTCCTGGGCAAATGGCTCTAAGTGGCCCTGCTTGAGCCAAGGGGTTGGATCAAATAACCTCCAAAGGTCCTTTCCAACTAATTAGTCTGAGTCTTCTGTACTACAACAACGATGCAGATGAAGTTGCTCTTCAGACAAAACTGTAACTGTGAAATCTGCAAAGATACTGAAGACAAAGCTTACAATGGCAACCTTTAGCCCAAGGATGCAAGTCTCTTCAACTTATCTCTAAAGTCAGTGAAGAAAGGCAGGACTTGCCTGGAATACTTTAAGTAAAGATCCATTCTAGTTATTCCAAATGGAGCTTTGATTAATACTGAAATTTGGTGATCATATATGTGCATAAAACAAGATTGTCTTCTAGGTCAGTTCCCTGATTCTCCATTCTGTTGCCACACAAGCAGAATGGAAAGGTGGGAAAAGTGATGGATGACATTTAAAACCCAGCATTTTTGCCAGAAAAAATGCTCATGAAGCTATGACCTCAGCCTCTGAGTATCTCAGATGGCATAATGAAACTAACAGTATAGAAAGACCTACTTGTATAGTTGCAACTATGATGGGACTCCCCACTTCACATAATATACAATATTCTTTTCAGTGTAATGTCAAATGTTCTCTTCCAAGAGCATTTTTCCTGTCAAAGCAGACACTTTCCTATAGTAAATGTGTTCAACTTTCAACTCCTGGAGTGAATATTTATTGCCATCAACTCTGAACACACTCTGCTGCACAGCTCCATCTTTATTAAATTCTTGTTGGTGCATTCCAGCAATGATGTTTCCCTTTGCCTAGCAATGTTTTGTGGAGGCAAAATAGCCTCAGAAAAAAAAGAAGTGTGTAAAGGTCAAGTCTAAGTAATCACCAGTCTGCATTATACTGCAACTAACCTGATTTCAAAAATACACAAGACAACTTTGCCACCTTATTCCTAGGCAAGCAAGAGAACACCTTGTACTACAGTCCTTACAGCAGAGAGGTGAAAAATACCATCACTTACTGCAAAGAAATAATAAGGTTAAGGCTTTATATCTGACCAGTGTCTATTTTAGATGTAAAGCAGGTATTTTACAATCCAGAGAATCCTGTAACAATATATTCTCTTAAATTTTAATAACTCAGAATACCTCTTCGAAACTATGTATCTTAAATCACTGTTTCTTAATTCTTCTAAATGCATTGGGATTACCTATTACAATATAATTTATAGTATATGTTGCCCTTCCTTCTTCCAAAAGAAGCTACACACCTGCCTAGTTTCTTCAACCCCATGCTGCTGATAAATAGCATTTGATAACTTGACTGTATCTTCTTTGAAGCTCAAAAAACCTGGATAGTCATCTCTCCATAAAAAATCCCTACTCACATTGCTTTGTTGTTACATTCTATTGTCTAATATTTTTCAAAACACATTTTATGGAGTTAACGACAGTCATCTGTGTGCTTGCAAGCCTGTATTAATGACTGCTAACTAATGGTTTTCAACCTGCCTCTCTCTGCTAAGGAACAAGACAGTTAGTGCTGCAGAAAAAGTGACCTGTCAATACCTGCTCCTGACTCAGCAATGCACACCTGGGGTGGAAGCTTTGACGATCTCAAAATGCAATTTTCTCTTCACCCGTGGGCAATTATCCCATCATTGGAGAATGTGACCCAGAGAGACAGAATCCCTGGACTTTCAGCAATCTCACCAGCAATGAGCGTTCAGAAAAGATTTACCATTGCATCAGAACTGCAAAAGGTCAGTGCCTTAAGGCAAAGTAATGCCACATGCTAACAAACTGACAGAGATGAGAGCAGTGGTACAAGAGCAAAAGTTGAAAAGGACAGGCTTAGAATTCTGTTAAGATTTTACTGCTTCCATGAATGACACCTTTCCAGATGCATTAAAACTCCTGTAAAAATTAATAAACATCTTCCATTCACAGTCTGTACAACACTATTACCTGAAAAATTTCATGTCTGGTAGGTTTCCCATTTCCATGGGTTGTCCAAAAAAAAAAAAAAAAAAATCAAAAAAAAAAAATCAAAAAAGTATCAGTCTTAACTTGCAGTTATAAAAATTTTAAGACTAACTCATGCCAGAGGACTTTAGGTCTGTGGCTGCTATAACAGCTTTTTTCCCCACTGGCTTTTTTTTTCCCCCTTTCCCTCACCATATTTCCTGCTGAACAGTGGAGAGTTTCCTAAATAACTGAAGGGGTATTCAGCACGATGTGTAGTTTTATAGAAGCTCCCTGTGATCTTCTTACACAATTTTCAAGAATATTAATGAACAACAATGACAAAAATCTCTCCAAACTTGGGTGAAAAACTAAAACACACACAGAAATGTAGTTTAATTGGTGTTAAAGTACTTCTAAACTACCCCTAATTTTTTAAAGTAGTTAGCAAAAGATATCACCTGGCTCATACATGTCTTGTTTAGTAGAGTTTATGAACAATACAGTTTCAAACAGAAAACAGGGAAAGACCAATTCTTGAAAAGATTCTGTGGGCTGATCATGTCACATAGTATCTACCACTCAGCCACTCTTTGATCCAATTACTCTGTGGTAGCAGGCACACTCAGGCTGTGTTACTGTAATGCAATTCATAATTATGGAAATCACAATCACAGGAACGTGGAATTATTGCTAACTGATGACAGCTGTCTGCTTACACAAGACAGTTCTACAGGTCATCTTTCGTGTTTGCTTATTAAGGGCAATAGGTGATTTTTAGCTTTTCCTTATAACAAGCTCCAAATAATTTGTTTTTGTGTAAAACTCATGCACAGTATACACAGCATGAAATTTGTGGTCGATCTGGCACACATTTTAAGGTTAACTATGAAATTTTGAGTATCTCAAGATTCCTTTTTCTAGACAAACTTCAACACAGAGACAGAACTTACTGTAAACTCCAAAACAAGAGGAATATATGCATATATGTATCAGGTACACTTTGCAAGTTGTGCCAAAGTCAACAGCTGTTAGGTTAAGTGCACTATGACTAAAGAGGATCTCTGAATACATTTCATCTTTTTCACTAACCACACTAGTAAATCAAAAACCAAGGATTAGACCTGGCTATCACTCTCTGTAAAACCAAACTATACGGTTACACTCAACTATCAGCAGATTGTGGAGCTGGGTTGGGGGAGACAAATCATTTTTCTACTCAAGGTGTACCTACTATCCCAGGGTAGCCCTATGCCTCTGGTAAAATAATCAGTGAAAAAGCTAACGATATTTAAGCTATCATTAAATTTCTAATAACCACTGTAGCCTATTCTGAACCATGAACTTGCTCTGCTTGGGACACAAGAACCTTTTCCATATTGGCGTAGTTCTCATGAAGACTATTCCCTTGGCTAAAAAGCATGCCTACAAGTACAACTAATTTCACTTAGAGAATAAACCACAGTAACAGAAGCTGCAATTTGTAACACTTTCTAGACAATACTGCTGTGACAATGCAGCTATAGTGACTAACCCTCTTCTGCACAAACACTTAAAATCTGTATTTTGTGCTCCTCAGCTGCAGCTTTCTTTTTTCTACATAAAACTAATGCTTGTTTTAATTTTTAAAAAGTATCCTTAAGTCAAATGACATAAACTGATGGTAATATGCATATACCTATTCTTAGTAAAATTAAGAATGGCTTATTACAATTTAAAATAGTTACAATCCAGTTGCTGTAAAAAAAAAATAATCACAACTGATCTAAGCTGTTTAAAATTACTGTAGCTCCCAGATTTTGACCTAGATTATATGAATTTTGTTTGGAAAATCATTTAAGTTAAATCAACGCAAAGTACTTGTAAACTTCATTTGGTATGATGATGCCTTTTGCAAATAAAAGGTTTCTCTTTAAGTGCTGTATTCTGCTAAGAACTGTAGGACTGTAGGAAGCAGAGCACTGTACACTTGGCTTTAGACAAAGAATTACATTATTCTTCATATAAACAGAGAACTTGGTGAAGGAATGGTGAAATACTTTCCAGACTTACTGTCAGCAACAGAATTGAAAAAGGGGCATCTAGATTTATAAAAGAGCAATTAAAAAATAATCTAACTCTAATTTCATCTGGGCAAGTAGTTCAACAGTATCATTTACAACCATTCTTCTGCTTGTCAAATACCCATTAATTTAGTTTCTATTCTCACATAGGAGATCAACAGATTCTAAGGGAAGGGGAAAGTAGCTTTGGAACTTTCTTTTTGGGAACCTCTTTAGACAGCTCAAGTAAAAGGTACCAGTTACCCATTTACCATCCCTTCGACTCTAGTTTTAGATACAACGTGAGCTGCCCCAGATAAAGGGTATGGGAATCAGCAGCACAGATGTTTCAGGCACGGCAGAGAAAAGCCATTTCAATAGGCTCAACAATCTAAACATGAATTTGTTGGAGTTTTTAGATGACTGAGCTACTGACCCTCCTCAACTAATGTTCAGTTGGTGCCTGAAGTCAGAACCTAATGTAAAGGAGAGAAATTTTCTTCTTAAGTATCTGTGTGGCTTTTTGTCCATAGGAATTTAGATCCAGGTCTTGTAGTCTGAAGTGTGAGACTTAGTTATCCTCGAATCTCCTGTTAAACAGAATGCTACACAAAATCATGAGATATTTTTATGCCCTTGCTATTAAAAAAAGAAAAGCTAACAGCAATAGTTCACAGATTTTATTGAGGGTTAATGATCTCCAGTTAGCAAATATAACTCCTACTGAGAACCAAAAATCCACAGAAAATGAACTTCCAGAGGGATTCCTCAAAGAGTACATTGGAACAGAACTGGGCTGTGTTGGCAGGAGAGCTGTTTCCTGGTTTATACAGCTTGTTTTTAGGAAAATCTAAGACCAGCTCCAGTCTTTTACAGAAGTTTGTGTTGGCCACCTCTCCTCTCATACTGATACATGCCAGCCCTGCTTTGTGAGAGAAGATGAGCACTCAAGTTGGAGGAGCAGTACTTACTCCCCACAGCCCAAGATAGGAATCAACTATTACCATGTTAGGTACAATTCAAAACCCAAAGAGCTGCAGACACACTCTACAACTAAGCAGGAACTAAGAAACAGACTGGAGAAATATTTATTTTAGTATCAACTTTTTAAAGACTAATAAACTCAACATAGTCCTTATAAAAGTAGCTCAAGACCTCACCACCTTCAGAGAAGATTTTATGGCTTTCCCTCTGCACTGCTCCATATAACTAGAGTAACCAATTCCATCATTTTCCTTTATTTATCTTGTATTTCATTGTAGGAAAAAAAGCATTCTATAAACAGTAATAACTGCAAGTTATAATTTGTAACACAGCACATCACTGGAAATACTCCAGTGATAATTTCACTCTGATTACACTCCAGTATAATTTCTATACACAATATAATATGAAGTGTCTTTTGGTGTTGGCTCCTTGTGAAGTTATCTGAAGACATTAACAGACAAAAAAACTCATTAAAAAAACCTTTCAGCATCTTGCATGTATAAAAGTAAACTGTTTATAACATCATTTCAGCTGCATAACCAGGACATCTCTGGCTTCTTCAGCTCTGTTACTACATCTCACATATAATTTGGGTAACTAAAAATAGGAACTTTCACTAGAAATTGTAGAATTATGCAAGACCAGTATTGCTGCAGTTCTTGTAAGAAAACAAACAGAAAGGACAGCTGTGGCTGAGAGGATCTCTTAATCCAGAAAGCCTTTCTGTTTACCAATGCCCACAAATTTGTTTGCTGGGAACATGAGAGCTGGATTCCTGTTGCCTGAGTCTGGTGAGGTTGGCTTTAAGGACAAATCTGGGGAGGAACTGAAAGTAGAAGTTATCTTTAGCACAGAATGTGTAAGAGCATTATCAGAGCCATCTGCAGTTCACAGGTGTCCAACACAGTTATGTTTCATCATCTACAACGTTTTCTTTCTGAGATCATTGTGATTTTTCTGCTTTCAAAGCTATGGATGAATTATCAGGAATCTGTGTGCCATGGCATGGGGATGACACACAGATCTGGGACACTGCCCAGCCCAGGCTGCTCAGCTAAAACAAAATTACAGCTTCAGACCAGGTTCTCCAAGACCCTGACTGAAAGCAGGATGTACAGATGGGGGTGGAAATCAGGCAACTTACTCAGAAAAATAAACATTAAAAAGGTATTTGGTTTTCTTAAACCAAATTTCAGAGTTTACAATACATCAAAACATCAAAGTGTTGGAGGACTTTTTCCCCGAAGGACAAGTGAGAGGCTGTCTGGCTGGAGGGGAGTTCCCAGGAGGGCTGGCAGAGGCACAGGAGCTCAGTATGCACAGCAGCACCAGCCCAGCACACTCCTTCCAGTCAGGCGGCTCTGCTTTCTGAAGGGAAACTCTCAGGAATGCATCCATCTCACTAGAACAACACAGAGCTGCTGTTCCATATATCTGCTAACATTCTTATTTAAATACTTCTTGAAAAACAATTTCCTGCCTTTAAAACTGTCTCAAAACATATATATATACACCCAGACAGTTAAACAACTTTAAAATGGTATATAAGAGGAAAATTTACTCATGAATCTGATGTATTACTGGTTTTATGGAACAGAATTGTTTGCTTAGTCATATGTGACTGGTGAATTCTGTGATGATTTCTGTTTAAAACTCATTTAAAAGACATACAATCTGAAATTCCAAACACACTCGAAATAAAGGTTTCATTTATGGTACAAAATCAACCTTTGCCAAAGGAACTAGTTTTTGATATCTTTCCCCTCAAGATATGTCTGGAAAAGACATAATTTAACTCTCCTGTATCTACATGGTTTTCCACCACACTTACTTGAGCCCTCTGCATGGAGGATCTAAATAAGAACCTCTGCACAAGTTGGGAAGTCGGTTGGTTCCAATCAGGCACAAGAGGAAAGAATGCTTGAAAAAAGTCTCTCTGACTAGAAATATACTGACATTTAATTCTCCACTTCCATGGAACAGGATCCCACTTCATGTCCTATCCTGAACTCAGCTGTGGTGGAAGGAGGGGTGATGGGAAGGCTCTCCACTCTGAACACCAACTGATTTGCTGGTTTCCACACCAGTCCTCAGCTCTCCTTAAAAACTGTTTCTCTGTCTTAGTGTTCCACACAGATATTGCATATTTCTCTCTGGTGGGTCAGTCTCCAATTACCAGCAAAACAGCCTTTTAAGACACATCTATAGCAAGACATTTTGATACAAAATACAGGCAAAAATTCCAATGAGATCATTAGCAGCAATGAGCATGTTCTTACATTGCAAATGAAAATTACTTACATTATTATTTCAGATTAAAGAGTAATAGGTATTTTCCTATAATTTTTCATACAAATTCAGTTATTTACGTTCATTCCCTATTATCTGTCTTATGGCTGTTTTACATATGGTGAAGCACGTTTCTTGAGTTTAAGTTTTAATGTAAATGCCTAAAAGTTAATTTTCTAGTTATAATTGTGTTTACCTGTATTTATAGCAATAAATACCTTTAATCTAGCTATGTTTTTTATTTGATCTTTTCCATTAAAGCATACAGCTATTTGAAAAGACTAATACAATTTATTATTTTTTCTGTAGAAAGAAGATGAACTACAAACACTGATTTAACTCCTCCTTTCATTAATCACTCTCAGAGGTATTTAATTGCCTGTTGAACTTCTACCCTTTGCTAAACAGGGTGGTCACCATACTCAGAACTTCATGGAAGATAAATAATAATTAAAAACAAAAGTCACCTAAGGCAGGAAGTATTATTAAAACCATCTGAACCAAAAAATTGAGTTTAAAACTTTTCTGTATCCTTCATTTTCTGATTTATTGTAAGGTCCACTCTTACTGCTTGAAAGCTATTTATGGGTTCTGCAGAAACTCACAGACCCAAGTGCACAAGGTTTTTTATGTGCCAAATGCAGAATGCAGGACACAGAGGACAAGAACAGGCTACTCATTTTAGCATTGTGTATTTGTTCTCTCCCAGAGAACTAAGATTCTAGTACAGAATAATGAACAATAGCCCAAGGAAAAGCCAAACAAGACTAACACTGCTAGCAACCTGTGCACTAAGGTTTTTTAACACAATTTTTTAAAATATTAATCTATTTTACTATCTATATTTGTTTACTTTCATCATTTAAAAAGAGCCATAGAATAATTTGCATGTGAAAGGACCACACTCAAAGTGGGACTGACTTCAACATTACATCAGGTTTTTCAAGAACTGTGCAGGGAGTTCTAAACATCTCTGGGGCTGGAGATTCTAAAACCTCTCTGGGCACCCTGTCAGCTGGAAAATAATAAGACAATGAGGAACCCAAACAGAATCAGTTTTTCATTCTGAGATGCACATGTGTTTCTGCAGTATTTGGATTTCCTAAAAAACACTCATGCTCCCTTAACACTCCTATTCTGAAGTAATTTTGCTGTCAGGTAGTTGTTTATTCAGTACATCTGAAATCACCAGATTTATACAATGATATTTTAACTAATTTCTCTTTGATTTGTTGAACAAAGCTGTCCTTTTTTGACTCATTTTTAAAAGAATGTTTTTCCAATATGCCTCTAAAAAGAAGACTATGTAAATACTTAAATCTTCACTGCTTCTACAGTCTTTCAAGGGAATAATGCAAACACTACTTCCATGGGCTCACACACTGAAAAAACTCAGACTAAAGAGTCAGTTACAGCTGGATATTCATACACCCTTTCTTTTAGTGTGTTTGGTGCAAAGCTGTCTATTCTCAGACACTCCAGCAGGCACATTAATCAGAACAGTGACCACTATAACTCACCCTGAGTCCCCTTTTACAGACCTCTGTAATTTACTTACCACATCAGAAAGTTGGGTTACCAAGTTTGCTCTATTCTTTATCTTTTATTTAATAACTAAGCCCTTCCCCCCATACCACTCTGAATGCTAGAGAATCACAGTAATACACTTACTCCCTCAGACAGGAAAGATTATTATTTTTCCCATTACTTCAAATTGGAAACTCTTCCCAACATCAAAACTGCTAAAAAGTGATCTGAAGGTTAAATTAAAACTTAACTATCTGATGCTAATATCTGACATTCACAATGACCTGGTTGCAGGCCAAGAAGCTGAACTTAAAATAGTGATGAGCCCTGTAGCTAGTGGAGAGATGGAAGATAACCACCTTCATTCATGCCTCCCTGCCAGGTTGTACCAGCTCCTGAGAGCAGAAAAGAAGGCAGGATTAAAGACCACCACAGCAGAAGTATGGTAGCAGTGTTAGGTATGCCTTCCTGTCTTTAAAAGTGGAGTAGCTGACTGAAGGGAAACTTCTGTCTCAGTCTCTCCACTCAAGAGTGTTAAAATTCTCTCAAACTCTCTTTTGTTTTTCCCTACACCACCCACTAGCTCCACTTCTCTCTGGCATTCCCTCATACTCATTTTAGACCCGCTACATTTCATTCCTCTCAGGTCCACCTATTCCCCTGGATCTTCTCACTGGAATACCCACTTGAAATCCCAGCCCTTCTACAGAAGCCCTAAGATCCTCTGAGCTGAAGGGCTCCAATCTGCTGCAGCTGTAGAGTTTCTAAGGCAGCAGCATTCCCTACTCTCTGTAACTGGCACGGAGTAAAAAGATTGTGTACAGACAGCAGCTACCAGCAGTCAGTCTGGATGAGACTTCAGAGGAGAGAAATACAAAAAAAGGGAATGCTTGTTTTCCCTGTGCTTTGAATCTCTCCAGATGGAATGGTTCCAAGAAATGATGGGAGGGGAATTCTAGCTTCAATAGTGGTTTTACCTGCAGATTTTCCTCAAGGATCAACATGCTGAAGTAGCCTTCACAATGCTAAGTTGAAGATATTGGGAAACTTAGTTGGACAGCAATGACTAAATTAGATGGCATCAAATTTACTTTTCCTCTGCCACACGCACACACCTATGAGTCAAAACAATTAAGGTGGCCCAGCATTAAGGTGAGAAACTCAACCAAGACTATGGCAGTGTGTGGGGACAAACACACATTTCAAAAGCTCTGGCAGCATAACACCACTTCCTTTGGCAATACAGATACTCCCCATTAGTTAGCTAAAGCTAAGTGCCAGCTCCCCACTCAACGCTAGATTATCACGAGACAATCTTTGTAAGTTTTCATATTAAAGACAGTTATACAAGAGTATAACATGCCATATGACAGGAGAGGCTTATCAGCTTTTCTGTAAGGTACTGCAGAATTCTGGTCATTGGTGCAGTCTAAATTTCATCAGGGCTAACCCACTGAAACATCACAGGAACCAGGACATACCAACATTTTCAACTCCATCCAGTAGTGAGGACAAAAGCAAACACAACAATTTGTATAACTGATACAGGTGAGAAAAAGTCAAAATTAGTGTATCTCCTTCAACCCTGAAGAAAGCTTAAAGCATTTACTGGATTCTGTTCTCTTCAACAGAGAATATGGTGCCTTGATAACACGGAACTGATGCACAGACCTTATTTTAGTATCCTCTAGGATGAGGAACCCTAAGAACAACTGATTTTTACTGAGCCTTCAAAAGCTTACAGAGATGTGTGGTGTTTCCTTTGGCTGTGGCTACCAGTTATGCATTATAGAGCATATACAACTTAAATCTGGTAATGAAGTTTTTACTCATTTTGATGAAGAGTTGAAAACATCATTTTGAGTTAAAAAAATTATTTTCTCAGTGAAACAAAGGCCAGAAATACAAAAACCTTAGAAACCACTGTCCTTTGTTCTAATGATCTCTCTCCAAAAAAACCCCAAAACACTACAAACAGAAAAATCATTATTTTTCTTACTAATAATGTGAGAGCCTATATAAAATATATTCCCTCCAAGTGCCCTTTAAAAATAAATCTAAGATACTTACGGAGTCCAAACCTTTGGAAATGCAGCAATTTCTTCTGGTGTATATTCATCCAACCTCTTGGGGATTGCACGTGGCTGAGGAATCTCTTGTAGAAGATTCTTCTGTATTTCTTCTGGAATAATCTGAGGCAGGTGAGAACAGTCTTGACTACCTGATTGTTTAAAACCAACACCACTCCCCTCAAAGCCAGACCAAAATCACTCAACACTGCTTCATTCTTCATGCTAAGTGTTCGATCTAAATACACAACACAATTTCACACATGTCTGGGATCTCGGTTTTGTGAAATAATAAAGAAAAAAGCATCAACATTTCAACTACATATAAACATATTAAAAAAATATCAGCTTGATTTTTTTTTAAATTTGCCTTCTTATGAGTGCTACTGCTAACACTCCCTGTTCACCTCCAAATCCCACACAAATGAAAATTTAACTGCATGACTACTCACATCCTCTGGGAACAGGTGTAGCCTCTGCATCATAGTTCTTCTCTGAAGGTTTTTTGGAAGCATCCTATAAACAGTCAGTTTAACAATCTGAGGAAAGATAACGTGGTAGCAAATAATCAGACAGGTTACAAATAATATTTAAAAGGCAAGCTGTGTTTCCCTCTGTCCATTCCACTAGTCACTAAACCTCTTTGCAGTCATCTGCTCGCATGATGAACAACTCTAGCACCACATTCAGCAGGTGATCTAGACTCCATCATACAAACAGTTACTCTAACAGCCATACAGACATTTTCAGCTTACAAGGTTAAGAGCTCTTACTGAGCATTATGGATGATTGCACATGATCATTCAACTTTGAAAAGAATTGAATTGAGAAGCTTGTGGTAACTCCATACTGTATTGCACATTCATATACACACATTATTGAGAAAAAAAAATAAAATAGGCTCTAGCACATTTCCCAAGGGTTCCCAGCAACTAGTTTAACAGGGTAATTTGCTATGTTTGAAATTGCTTTATAATTAATGCTTTGTATTGTAAGCAAAGCTGACATACCAAAACACTCCGTTATTAACATATGATATATATTTATAATTGATTCCCTTGCTATTAGTTCCAGATGGACAATCTCACTTCTGAACATCAGGAATGAATAGAATTTGTACATCTACACTAGATGATGCTTATTGAAAAGTAAACAATATTCAACAGGATATTCTCTTGGACTCTACTATAGATGCCTCTAATTCAAATACAAAACACATTGTTATGGACTTCACCCAGAAGGGGAATATTTGTTAAAACAAGGCGCACAACATCTAGGAGAAAAAAAGGTTTTCTACAAAGGACAGCAAAGCATTTAGGGGTAGACCTACGTGCAATTCTGTAAGTAAATGTGTGCTCCAAGCCATCAGGACACAAGCTATCTCCAAATCAGAAACCAGCCCAGGCATGCTTAGTGCAATGTTAAGCTCATGTCAGTGAGACACAATGAAATGCAGGGCACTGAGCACAAATCTCCCAGGCATCTTGATACTCTTGAAAAGTGTACTGAGCAAAGTGGCTTCTTTTTATAAAATTAACTGAAGGAATTCAATTGAAATTTTAGAGACTATCACTGAGTTCCCAGCTGGAACAATGTAGTTGAGATAGATTTTCAGATGTTATGCAGCCAGTATCACAGATCCAAGGACAAATACAATAAATCAAGATGACAAAAGTAATATAACAGCTCAGGAAGAATAGTCTATAGAGTTGATAATTTCCCTAATAAAGATGAAAAAATATCTATTAGATGAAAACTAATGCTTTTTAGGGATAACAACTATTCACACTTGTACAGCAAACTAGTTTATTTAGTCAGTATACCATGGGCTTAGACAAAGGCAAAATGAAGATAAAAATGAATCTTCACTAGTTTACTTCACTAAATATTGAGAAAACACCATAACAAGAAAATATATAGATATTAACACTAGCTCATGTTAACTGCCCTGTTACTATTAGCAATTTTCACTTTGTACACTTATTTTTTTTCTAGACACGATTTTTCCTTATAGCAAATGAAAAACCAAACTAGATTTAAACTAACAAATCCAGAGACTTTACAACACATTGCATAACTCTTTACCTAAAAATTGTAACTCTTAACTTCAGATTGTGATAGAACCAATGTTAATTTCTTAGACTAATAAAGACACATACATAATCCACTGTGTGACACCTGACCTACAGACACACAGAGCTCATTGTTTAATTATGCTAGTCCAATGAAAGACATGAAAATACTTCAGTGAACATTATGTTAAATATTTTGTTTCTTCAAACAACCAATGTCATGTCTGATTTTTGATCTTCCTCTGCACCATGTGGCATGGACACCTGTTGAGAGAAACCAGTGATGTAGAACAGTTGGTTTGTTCTGGTTGTAGATTCTTCTGTCTGGTGAATATGTTCTGATTTTTTTAGCCACATCCCAAAGAGAATAGTTCAGAAGATAAAATGTGCCTATTAAAAAAATCACTCTGAAAAGAATGACTGATTTTATATGCTCAAGTTTTACTAATGAAGAAATACTTAGTGTTGTATACAGTCACTTCAGTACTGACAACCTCAGGTTGCAAAAAACTAACGTAAATACGGACTTTCCCTGCCCTCTCACACATGCAAGACATTATAACCGCAAGGCATTCATAACCACAAGATCTGGAACTGAAAAATCATGCTGACATGAAGCACAAACCATTTTTTACTGCCAGGCAAACCACAGAACCATGGAACAGTTTGGGTTGGAAGATCACCTAGTCCAACTCCCCATAATCAACAGGGAAATCTTTTACTAGACCCGGTCGATTCAAAGCCCCTTCGAACCTGACCCTGAGCACTTCCAGGGATGGCCCACCCAAAACTTCTCTGGGACAGCTGTTTCTTACCAGTCTCATATTAAAAAACTTCTTCTGTATGTCCAATCTAAATTTAAATCTCTTTCAGTTTAAAAACATCACCCCTTGTCCTGCCACTATCGGCCTTGATAAAAAGTCTGTCCCCATCTTTCTCATAAGCCCTGTTTATATACCGAAAGGCCACAACAAGGTATCCCCAGAGTCTTCCCTTCTCTAGACTGAACAGCTCCAACTCTCTCAACCTTTTCTCATAGGAGTTTCAGCACTCTGATCATCTCCATGGTCCTCTGGATGTGCTCCAACAGGTCCATGTCCTTCCTGTGCTGGGGGCCACAGAGCTGGACACAGTATCCCAAGTGGAGTCTCACAAGAGCAGAGCAGAGGGGGTGAATGACCTGCTTTACCAGCTGGCCATGCTGCTTTTGATGCAGAGCAGGATTCTGATTTACTGCAAGGTCTTTAGTCCAGCTACAGAACAGAAGACCATACAGGGAGCCAGGACGCAGAAAGTAGTGCTGGAAAATGGCTAGCTTCCTTCACTGGAGTTTCTGCCTCAAAGGCTCTTCTATGAGCCAAAACAAATCCAACTCCCAACTCCTGGGAAGACCAAGTTTACAGCCAACTCCTCGCCCAAAACTGTGCCTACAGCCAGAACCTCACTCTACCTGGTGTGATGACAAGTCAAGTCAATAAAGCAGAGGCTTAACTGAAGTTGGACCTTGTGTAAGAGAAAAGGCAAATCCAACCAACAATATTACAGGGTATGTGCTTGTAATATACTTCAAATAAAAGACTAATCTTAATTGTTTTCTATGTGATTATGCTTACTTTGAACTATTAAAATAACAAGAGTTTAATTTTATGTGAAAGTTATAAATCCCAGTGATTTCTGTGGGATTTCAGACTGGCAAAGAGGTCTACCTACCCACAGCTCTCAGTGCAACCCTGATCTCAGTTTAAAACTAAGCAACACAGTTTGAGAGATTATTCAGCTGTTTATGGATTCCTACTGCACCCTACCCCAGCCCTTTAGTACTAGGAATGTCTAAAATTTCATATTCTCAAAAATACTCCTACAGACCATGATACTTTCCCCATCAGGTAAAGGCACCCACCATCAGATATATACAGCCACCATATTATTAGTATTTGGGGATATTTGTACTACTAGAATGCTGTTTGCCCCAATTTCTTTTGAATTACAAAATTCCTATTGGCTCTAACTACAGTTGTCATCTTAAACACTGCAACACCCTTTTTCCCAAGTTGGATAATTTATATACTCACAGCATAGACATGCTCTTAATAACACAATTACATGACATTACAGTTCTGGTTTCCAATTTAAAGGGCTAATTAGAAGGAAAGGAATCTGAAGGCAGCTTTATATAAACTCTTGCGCTTTCAGTCCCTTACTGCATATCATTACATTTTATGAGTACAAATAAATTAAAATATATTTATTTGAAACACTGTGAGGCTTAAACATTTCAATTTTTGTGACAGGCTTTGCCTTACGTGCAACTTGCAGGCTATGTTTGAGGGAGAACAAGTTCTGAGAAAGATTCTCTGCCAGATAAAACATACTTTAAAGATGAAAATCAACAGAGCCAATACCACTCCTGCTACTCAGAAGCACAAAATAATTGGCTGAATTTCCAAAAGAAAGTCTACCCTAACAGCTGAATTAAGTCCAATAATCAACAAGAAACAACTCTAGAATATGGGAAGGACACAGTGCTCCAGAGAAAACAAAGTGCTTAATTACAAGGCATATAAAAAAACAAAACCTAGAAGAATTTCAGGAGATCCACCAGTTTTTCAGCAATAAAGTTTCATGCTATATCTTCCTTCTACCAGTTCGAGGTTTTCTGTTCTGAATACAACACTCTTGTTTCCAGCTCGTATGTTAAAAACCCATACAAAGGACTTCATGTTTCTACCTCTGACAGTTCTCCAAGTACTACAGTAACAGTGAATGTACTCAATATTGCCATAAGAATAATTTGGTCATAGAGAAATTAAACTTCCACTGTATACCATTTGGCTTTCCACCACTGTTCAGCACTTAAAAACGTAGAAGTTTAATATTTTCTTTAAATTAAGATATCAACTTGCCTTGAAAATACAAATAAGGTATGGATTAAGACTTTTTTAAGAGAAACATTTATGTGTACTAAGAAGCAAAAGACCACGTCAGTCTTATTCAGATCACCTGGAGGTTTCAAGATAACATGTTCCATAAAGGTATTCTCCTCTCCATACCAAACTAACTTCTGTGTGCCTACTAATCAAGACTATGAAGTTTTGCTCTACTTAATTAAAAAACATTACTCCATAGTAATAAAAGAACATTACATCTACACAGTAACTGGCTTTTAGCATGTACATATTATTAAATCAGCTATCCCTAACTGATGCAAAGAAAATAGGTTCTCTATTACCAACAGCAAGATTTAACTGTGTTTTCTGCCTGAGCTCTTCTGCAGAAGACCATTATTATGCAGATACAATGGCGAGTCTATACCTGCAAGCCGTTGCTACAGGGCATTTAAAACGAGCATTAGAATATTTTAAGCCCCTTTGTATCCGTGCCAGCAGCTGAACAAACCAGAACCCTGACAGCTCCGGAGGCTCCCTCCCAACACACTTCCACAGATCTACCCTGCCTCACTTAATAATCTTCCCTATCAGGTAACATTCATTCTGAATAATTATTGCCCATTATTTCCCGGGTCAGAGACAATACAGCCTCTGAATACTGCAAAGGTCAATCCTTTCACATTACATTTGGTCTTGGCCAAATGTAATTTCTTCTTTTTCCTTATTGGGGGTGATGCAGCCAAAAAAAAAAGAAAAAAAATTTAAGCCAACTTTTGCTTACCTTTCAAATTAGAAATAGAATAAAAATTGCTTGAAACCTTTGTCCTGCCAGCATTGCTCTCTGGTTTTACAGATTAGACCTGTCAACATATTTGAGGGCAATTTAATGAAAACCCATAGGACTCTTTCCAGAAAGTTTTTTCAAGTAATCTTTGCTGCGTCTCAAATCTGAGATTTAAAAGTACATCTTTCAGTCTTTCTGTATCAAGTGCTTAGAAGTCTAACTTTGAAAGTGCTCGTCTCATGCCTATCAGTGGTTTAAACAAAACTTCCACAAATTTTATTAAAAACAAACAAGAAAACCCCAAACTCCTTTGAATTCCAAACACCTGCATCTCAAATCAAAAGGTTTACTGGTTTCCTTTATTTTCAAAAGACTCTCTTGGTAAACAAAACACATCAAACCTTTCCATCAGATTTTTCTTAGCAACTTCCAATGGAAATTAATGCTGCCTAGTAACCTCCTAAGGGATTATTCCTACCACACAGAGTATTAGCATTGCATTAACCTGAGGAACACAGTGGCTGTTTCAAACCACAGCAAAAAGGTGTTGTGGTGCACCTAAAGAACATATTTAATTAATACTCTTGCCATGGGTGGTCCAAGAATTCACACTAAGTCGGAGAAAGAAAAGGCTGAAATGTGAAGAAGCTTTTTTTTTTTTTTCCAATAATCACTTCCTAAAGTAGCCCAGCCAACTCCAACAGGTGAGAGGTATTCTCTGTTATTCTCCAGAAGAGCACACAACTGAAAATACTAGAAATTTTAAACAGATTCACAGACATTCCCCTCCTGACTCCCAAATGAACTTACAGGTATTAAAGGTAAAAATGTGTCAGTCTATGTACTTTTTATATCTTTTTTGTCAACACATTAATTTTTAGTCTTCCAGAAAAACAAATTTTTCTGACATGATGAAAAGCCTGCCATAATGAACACAAAACTTTAAGCTCTGTATAAAACATCAACTATGAAGACCTCTTTTTGTATTCTTAACATAAAAGATACTTAACAGCAGGAAAAAAAAGTAGTATTTGTCAACCTCAGGCTTACATTATACATCTGAGATTAAACACTTATGATTGGACAGATGGGGTTTTTTTATTCTTTCCAACAAAGAAAAGTCATGGATTACAAATGGAAAGCCTTCCAGGGCTTTCAAGATCTGTCTGGACAAATCTCCAGCAGCCTTACGTTCCTAATAGCTGACTCTGCTTTGAGTAGGAGGTTGGACTAGAGATTTCCTGATGTTCTCTTCAACCTGAATCACCCCATGACCCTATGAAAAAAGGCACATGAACATTCAAATTCGGCACAGGTCCTTCTGAAGCTCTACCTACCACCTGCAAGGAACATAAAGCTCCAAAGTTAGTAAGATAGATAGAATGAGGTCAGCCTGCATGAAATAAGAATGTCACATCATCCATCCCCATGTTGGTACCTTACGAAGGAACTAGAAGTGATCAAGGATAATACTACAGTAACCTCACGTAAATTCTGACAATTATGATTTTCAGCCCCTCATGCAAGCATAAACTACAGCATTTTTGCACCAGATTACTCATTATAAACTTTTTAATTAGCTATTAGCTGTGAACCAGGTTTTCTTAAGAAGTCTCTCATGCAGAGAGACTAGAAACAAAACTGTAATAGAAAAATATTTACCTTGGGGATTTGTATGTTTGAATTCAGATACATCTAAGTAAAAACAATGGTAAATAGTATTACAAGTCCTACTACATACACATACCCTTGGAGTCTCATATAAACTGGAAATGAGTCATAATCATTGCAAAGTCTCTATGCAAGTTTACAAAATCCTCTTCCTTGGAAGTAGCCTCTTTCATTAATTTACTGCCTTAATTTCTGAAACAGCACTATTTCCAAAACCAGTGTTGACTCATCTAATGAAGCACTACCAGGAGTCAGTAGGTCCAAGGGCAGAAAAAAAGCAGTAGCTTCCAGGATGAAAGTAACACTTCACAGAATGAAGACTTTGATGGCACAGGAAGATACAGCCTGCTTCCTACAACCTAAATAATTCCACTGGCTTCACAGGAATTGAATTTAGCAGGAATGAAAGAAGTGAAATATAGTGATTTATAGATGTCTCCACACTAACTATGTATCATTTAGATTTCAAGATCTATATGTTACTTAGGCTAGGCACTGTTCTCTTTAGCAGTACTGCTTTTTAAGGTTTTAAAAGGTAGGTCTAAAAATAAAACCTATTAATAAAACATCATTCCATCTTTGTCATATCCCAATGTATTTCACACCAAAACAATTCACCTAGTAAATAAATGTTTCTAACCATAAAATCCCTTGCAAGTCAAAACCTTTAACAGCTACACACAGAGAGCGCATCTTACCAAACTACCATGCGCTACTACTGACTATGACATAAACACATCTGAGACATCTCTATGAGAGGGACATCTCAATGCTTCATCTTCAGCAGAATGACAGAGTTAATTGCTGAGGACTCTCCACTATTTTTGAAAAAAAAAAAAAAGTGTCTCTTGCTAAATTAAACTGAGACTTGAGCCACATCACCACTTGCTGAGCCTCTAACACGCTTTAATTTTTGGCAGTGCATTTAGTCTTCCTCTGCGTGCAGAGAAATTCATCTATGAGTCTAGCAAGAAAAGAGGTATTTCAGAATGAATGCCAGAAGGTAATTTATAGAACATCCAATTCTCATGCCCTAAAATTGTGTTACACTGCCTCCCAGTGCACAGCATCTGCCTGAAGCTCAAATGAAATAGGCTCCATTTTAGACATGGACTTCCCAAAGGGATTTACTACTTAGAGGCTGCTCACAAAAGCATTTGTTTTGAAAAATTGTGGACAGAATATAATGTTGAAATGCAGGACTTAGCTTCTTTAAAAGAAATTGTGATAGTAAAAACAAAAACCAGGCAAATGCATATGGTAGATCACTTTTTTTAACTGAGTACTTGCATAACATCCTGTATAAGGCAGTCTTGGGACAAAACAGCATTTCTAAAATCATTGATAAAACTGTCATTTACAAAACTCAAGAATTTTACAGCTGATAAAAACTTCTCTAGGTAAAGGAAAAACCACTTTTTTATTTTATCTATAAAGTGACCCAAACAAAAGCATTTCACAGTCAAAATTTAACATAAATTATCTATTAACATCTGTGGGCCTCATGTCATGTTCTGAAACATTAGTACTTAAGAGAATTCAGTACTCCAATGCTGACCATCCAAAATCTTAGTAAAAATAATTTCCTAACTATGTAAGTCAACATACCAGAATGTTCATATCTGGCTCCTTATTTTTTAAATCAGTACAAACACATGAACACTGATGTTCAGAATTTATAGCAGTCTACCACAGACAGTAAAGAGGCTTATGCTCAACGTAATCACCATTTCCAATTCTCTCACAGACCACAAACACAGAGCATTGCAGAAAGACTTAGAAAAACACCATCACGTAACAAAACCTACAGCTGAATTTTACTGGGAAAAAGAGGCAGGTGCGCTTTCTAACATTTTTAAGATGAGCATTATTCTTGCTGGGTCCTAAAAAAACAGCAGGGTGGTTAAAGCTGAAGTACAGTTTAGCTAAGTCAAATTTGAGGCAGCTCACTTATGAGAAAGGTCAGAACCCTGACACTAAAAGCAAAGTAAAGAAGTGAAAAATTAGTGAAGCAAATGAGCTTGATTTGCTTCTTTGGACAGCACAAAAGAGCAATGAATAACCCCAATTTACAATCTAACCCTGAAAATATGTCGTTTACAAAAATGTGTCACAAGCCAAGTTGCTAAGAACCATTAGCAGAATGTTTGTAATTTAGCTTTAGAAATGCAGGTAAATGATCCCATTTGTTTAAGGGAACTAATTAACTGCAAACAAACCAGCTTCACAAGTGAAAGGGAAAAAGGGGAAACACTTACAGCAGTTGGATCCTTCAAATGGAGCTGAGTTGCTGTCACTTGTCTGAAACCACCTGGATAACTTAGAAAAACAGAACACACATATGAGAGCAAACTCACATGCTCAAGTACAGTGTTAACACGAGTATCATCACACCTTGAACAAGTGTAATGGTATTAAAAGCCCTCAAAAAAGGAAGTTGTTTCTCATGAGACAAAAAAACTGTTACTTTATTTGAAAGATTCTATCCTGTTAACTCTTTAACACCATTTATAGTTTCTTATTCATTCACTTGAGTATTAAAAAGCTTGTGCCTCACAAGCAGAAGGGTGTGTTTTTAAGACTGCTAATTAAATACACTGTAACAGCTACAGAATACAATGGGAGTAAGATAAGCAAAAGTTGTAAATATTTCCAGATGATCAAGACTCACAACCAGTCTGTGGTTGACACAAGACATCCATTTTGAACAGTATTTATTATTTTCTTACTATTTCAAATAAACCTCAGTGAGATTTGGCATATCTGCAGGTATAAAATTTTACTTTTACTGCAATGGATCTATCTTTAAAGTCTATGTGGTATGTTGAAGCTGCATTAATTCAGATTTATGCATAAGCTTTAAAAGAATGATAGCATAGAGTAAGAAATTACATGGAAGTCAGGTAAAACTGGATTTCATTTTGATTTAATTCCATTATTAGGTATCAGCCTAAGTGAAATGAAAATAAACCCAGCATCATTAAGACATGTTCACTGGGCTGGATGGAATTAGGTATTAGTTTTAACCACACAATTCCTCCCACTTACTCAAAACCAACTTAGATACTGATGCAAGTGCTTTAACTTATATGCAAGTTTTTAGTGAAAATGTTAAGAAGTCATAAGGGGAGTAGAGTTTAAAAAAGCAAACATTAATTTCCATCAAATCTGAACAAGAATTTCTCAGCATTTCAGAAAAGAAATTTCAGGATTGTAACCTTAGCACCAGCAAAATTAGCTTTCTCAATATGATTTGTTTATCTCCAAACTGGATATATTTTGATTTTAGAGATTATTATCTAGTAGTGTCATTTATAAAATAGGAGCACTGAACTGATCATTGTCACACTACTCTGCAGTTGAGTATTGCACTCTGATCTGTAAAAAATTGATGTCTACCAGAGTAATATATTGTACACTCCTGTACATAACAATGTGCTGTGCAGCAGTACATCTTGAGGGCATTTAATTTTTTAATTTTTTTTTTCCAATTTTTTTTTCATCCTTTGATCCAATAATTTTTACTGCTAGGTAAATAGCTACTGGTAGGATAAAGTAATTAAAACTGGCAGCTATATATATATATGTGTACTGCCAATAGAAATATCTTCTATCACACAGTAAACAGAATAGTCCAGATCACAGGGTTCAGAGGTTCACACAAAACACAACCTGGATCACCAAATCTTATTCAATTCTTCTGACCTCTTCTGAGGCAGATTATTTCCCCAACAACAAACACTGGGGAATACAAAAAAAAAAAAAAGGAAAGAAAAGGAAGAAAAAGGTTTGTATAATTTTAAACACTGTAACACATGCAAACAAACAAAATAATCCTAAAAATGTAAGTAAGGATTCCCTTTTGAACCAATATGCTACAATAAGACTTGAGCTAATAGAAGGTATGACATTAGATTTACTACAGACTCATTTGATTATTCAGCATAAATCTTACCCAGTATGTGAAGAATATACTTTCTGCTCCCATTTGTTACCAGAAAAGGCAATATGTTTTGTATTTATTATGACAACATGATCTCCACAGTCACCTGAAAGGCAGAAATAAGTGCAAAATATTAAAGAGAATCAGCGGGGTAATCAACCAAAACAACAATTATTATGTGTGTGATACATACATAGTACCACATAAATACACATCTCATAAAGCTGAAATTTAAAGACCTGAGCTTTTCGAGTCACGGCATCCAAATCAGCACGTAAGAACCAACCTTAATCACTATTTTTATTAGTACTGTCAGGGTAGTAGGCAGGTGAGCAGGTAAAATACCACCAGACCTAATAATTAAATCATTGGAATTATCCAGCTAAGATCTGGGAATCTGGCTAACAGGCAAGTGCATTATTCTATTCAACACATTACACTGCATATGCACCTGTATTTCATAAACAAAAAAAAACCAAAACAAAACAAAGAAGGCTAGTTCCAAATTATCCTAAATGTTTGTTTTATTTCAGTTTTTCATAACAACAGTACCTATGTTTACTGAAGGACTGAACATTATGCGTAAGTAAAATAATTACATTCTATTAAATAATTACACTTAGGACTAAATATATAAAGGAAAAAAAGTATTGGCTTGGGGGAACTGTGGGGGAGAAAAGCCCTAAAAAAGCCCCCAGCAGCTCTTTTGGGAAAAAACCCACATTTTCATCAATCAAACAAAAGTATATACACATTTGTTCAGAGTTGTATCAGCAACTTTAACATTAAAATTTTTTTAAGTGCAATGTCTATAACCCATCACCAATACCCTGCCAGTGACAGTTATTTTAATAATTTCTACAAATGAAGAACTAATAAATCCCATACTGTCTCAAAAATATAAAGAAAATATGAGAAATGATATAGTTTTTCTTTCACAAGTAATGACCTTGATCAGCTGTATAAGCTGTAACCACACATTCAACCAACTGGAAGATGATTTCTCCAGAGGTCACTCTCACTTGCATCATCATATGGGAACACAAGTATTTGAAGAGGGTCACTTGATTAAAAGAGTTCAGAGTAGGTAACAAAGCAGGGTTTAAATTGAGCATGCCTTTTTTAATAGGAGCACATAATTAATCAATGCACCTTATTCACACCTTATTCAAGTCTCTTACCATCTTTTAATCTTATGTTCTTTTAATGCTCTACTTTCAATTAGAGGTGAAGTGCAAATGCAATTTAAACACCTTCACTGTTGTGTCCTTTCCTTGCTGACAGTTCAGTTCTAAAAACACTGTATGTCTACAAAAATATCACAGAAACAACAGTGGAATTTGTGTGTTTTTGGTTTTTTGTTGGGCAGATGAGAGAATAGGCTCATTTAAGAAAATTTTTGCCAACAGTTTTCCACTTGCATGAATGAACATCTAATTAACAATCTGGATAAAAAAATCAAAACCCAAACAACAACAAAAAAATCACCACAATGTTTTTCTGTCTCAGGAACTGTTACCTCAGAAACACTAAAATACTTGTTAGTTCAGAAAATATTAAAAAAGTGGTAAGTACATCAACCACAAACTCCTGTGTACTTTGGGAATATCAAATGTCTCAGTAACCTAACAATGCCAATCTCATGGGTAGTGCATTTAGTACTGATCTATAGAATACTTCAAACCAAAGAAATGACTTTCCAGGATTTTCTGATTCCATGGACATAGAAGTGTCAAAGATAATTCCCATAGGAAACCCAAACACTTTTCCCTCTCAACATCAGCTCTGTTTTTAGACAGCCTTATGTCTCCAGTGACATCTTGTGGACACCACAAGATCTGCAACAGCACAACTCGGGTATTTAAAATATCTCCAGACCACTACAAATCACCACAAATCCTACCTTTTACTATGAAGCAGATGGAGTATAATTTTAGTATGCAAACCCCAGAAAAATCTGCATGGTAATTAAAGTAAATACTGTATCAACACTATGAGGGATCAACATTTTATTATTTACAGAATGCTTATCCCCATGAGACAGGTATTATAGTATTAAAACATTGAAATATCTTTACTGCTGCATCTTCTAATTTGCAGAAAAGCAAAACAGTTGTTTTATTTAAACAAGAAGGTGTCTTTCAACAAGCATTACATCTCCAATTTAAGAATCAGACAGGTTCCAGCCTCATCATCTCAGAATGTCTGAGGCAGGAAGGGACCTATGGAGGTCATTTCATCCAAACCCCCTGCTCCAAGCAGGACCAGCTTTTGAAAATCTCCAAGGATGGAGACTCCACAACCTTTTGGGGAAACACTTCCCGTCACTCTCACAGTAAAATACATGTTTCCTGATGCACAGAGGGGACCTCCCGTGTTTCAGTTTGTGCCCACTGCCTCACCAAGTCAGGACTTCTCTGCACCTTACTTGGAATGAAGCAGCACTCCCCAGACTCTGGTGCTGTACACCTACTGAAAGGGAGATCTCAGAAAATCTAATCAAGAATTGCATCAGTGTTTCATTACATGCACTGCAAATTAAACCTTTACCTCTAATATCAACAAAACAGAACATGTTTTGAAGTCTTTGAAAAAATGAAAGCACAACCTCTGTAATCCTGCTACTCAAAATAAATTATTAATTAATAATATGCTTGGTATGTACTGGTAAAGAAACAGCATAAGGTTGCAGAGGGGTATGGTGGAGAAAGAAAAAAACCTAATTCGCTTATAATTTACAAACAATTGAAAAATCTAACCTTTGATACCAGGCCTGATTTTAAAACTGAAATTGGAAGAAACATACAAGCGAAGGAAAGGAAATGTACTTCCATCCAGTGCAATACTCACTTAGAGCATGATAAATAGGTTTGTGTCTGCCTTCAAGTCTGAGGACAGTGGCAGCTGCTACTTTCCCAGGGGGCTGCATCTTCGCGTCGAGGAGGTACCAGGCTCTGGCAAAAGTAGCCCATTGCTGAAGAGAAGCAGAGTTAATACTTAACAGAGCAAAAGCTCACACTGCCATAATCTTCGATTAGATCAACACTTAATTTACACTCACAAATACTACAAGAATTATTAATTTTCAGCAACATCCCCTTCGAATAACCTTTCCGCGCACGGCGACACACCCCCTGCAGAGGATGCACAACGAGCGGCACCACTGACAGGCCGCCGGCCCGCAGGGCTTTGTTTCAGACACGCAGATCTCCCGCAAGCTTCCCCCGCCGCCGCTCGAACCGGAACATCGCTGCGGGACACCCAGTGCCCCCCCTCTCCTTCCCTCCCGGCCAAGGGCACGGCCTCCCAGGACAGCTTTCGGACCGGGACCGGGAATCCCCGGGACTCTCGGGCCCTATCGCCCCTCCTCCCTTCTCTCCCTCCCGGCCCGGGGGTCCGAACGCCCCTCCGAACTGACCTGAGCGGCCTTGGTGTAACTCGCCATCCCGCGGGGCGGGATCCCAGCGCCGGGAAGGGGGCGACGGGGACGGGCGGAGGGCGGCGGGAAGCGGGAAGCGGAAGCGCTGCCGGGGGGGGGCGGTGCCCGGGCGGCAGCGCGGGACTTTCGGGGCGGCTCCGTCCCGGACCCGGCTCCCTGTTCTCGGCTCCCGGCTCCCTGTTCCCGGCTCCCGCCTGGCCATGGACCGCCACGTCCTGCTGCTGAGCTGGGGGGAGCGCCGGGCCGAGGGCCCGCCCGGGGCAGGTACGGCCGCGGGGCCCGGGCGCTGCTCGGGGCCCTGCCGGGCTCCGCGCTGGGAGCCTGCGGTGCCTTGAGCCGGCAGGACCCTCAGGGCTTGCCCCATTTATCGCGGCTGCCGCGTAACTCCGTAGTGCCTTCCTGGTCACGGCTGTCGCAGAATTTGCCTTTTTAACCTGCACATCTGCAGATGGCAGTTCTTTTTTTTTAAAAAAAAGGCATCAGAGACGTTTAATAATACACTGAAATTTATGCTATATATGTTTACAGGAGGGTAAGATTTAAATTCTGTAATTCGTTAGTTTTAAGAAAAACTTTATCTTCTTTTTTTTTTCTTTTTAGCTGGGATTGCTGCAAACGTGTATCAGTTCCTGAAAAAAAGCTGTAGTACATCTATAAATGCAGATGTGAGCACATTCCCAGGTAAATATAGCAATGGACAGTAAGGTAAGACAAGCATTATGAAGGAATTGCTCTAGGCATGTCTTATGGTCTAGAGGAAACAAGTCAGAAATTTAAGTAAACCCAATTGCTGTTGTTCCTGCAGCTAAGGTGTTGGAGGGTTAGATAGAGGGTTAGACTGGACAGGAGAAATGAAAGGGAAGAGTTCTGAAAAGCTGACAAATTTCAATCCAGCTGGGCAAGGAAGAGTAGGAAAGGTGTTGTTTCTGGAGTCAGTAGGAAACATGATATTTTCATTATTCCTATAATGTCTTCTAGTTTTTTCAGTGGAAATGGTATTTTTTCAGTAACAATTCAGAACCATGAGAGTCCATGAATATTAAATCATTTTATTGTCATAATGGTTTCTAAAGATCTGCTTTATTGTTTTAGGGACTGGATGTTTGTGTGGGTTTGTTTGGTTACATAAATGCTTTCTTAGTTCTTTTCTTGGTTTAGCTATCTAATGTTGAGCTGTTGAAAGTCCATTTTGTCACAGAAGTCATGTAATTTGGATTCATTCAGGGAAATGACTAGAAGCTATTAAAATTCATGAAGATGGGAATGTTAAGCTATTTTCAACTTCTGTGCTTCTTATTGAATAGAAACGTTGAGAGAGCATCTCATTTTGTGAACTCTGTAAACCATATTTTTGAAAAATGTGATTTAGTTCAGGTATGATACAGATCCTGCAAATAGAAAGTAATGTTGCCTGGAATAGAGAAGAGGTAAAAGATTTTCTTACTAACAGTCAGAAGGTCAATAATAGTTAGACACTTGCTAAGACACTTTCCTACACCTTAATATGTTTAGAACTTAATTACAATGCCAAAGGAAAGTCATTGTGGGACACTTAAATGACTTGCAGAGAGTCTTTCAACAGAAACATTCATTATAATAGAAAGAATGGATTATAGTGGATTGATTATTTTAAATAAATGTTTTATCTCTTTGCAGCATGTTCAGTGGCTGGTATCCCAGGTGTGAAGAAATGGTATTTTGCAAGTCATGTTATATGTGGTTACTATCAGGTAAGACAGACTTTTTTCAGAATGCAAGTTACTCAACTGTTTGCATGTCTGCATGTTTGCAAGTTAAAACTGTGCTGTTCAAAACTCTTTAATTAAGTCTTTTTGCTTGGTTAGTTCTGCAGTTCTGACTGGGAGGAAATAAATGTTGACCCACATCAAAATGAAGACTCTCTCCAAACAAGCATTGATGAATACCTGGGAGCCATACAGAATTTTGAGGAAGATGACAATAACAGTCGGGAGTCACTGTCTCTGGCTGAGTATGCATGTTAATATTTTTATTGAAAGTATAGTGGTCTGACATTTAACAGTATAAACACAAGGGAATGAAGAAAATTTAACAAGTGAACGTTTCTACCAAAGCAACAGTTAACTATCTCCTCCTACTACTGCAAATTATGTATAATATAGCTTTAATTTTATTTTAGCTACAGAATACTTTTAGAGGGTAGCTGAACAATTTCCTAACAGATGACATATATACAAAGAGAAAGGTCTTGCTAGTCTGTCTTGAATCCTACATCAGTTTTACTGCAGGTTGTTTTGATGTCACTAGGCCTGCTTTTGCCTTAGTAAAAGAGGAGATAAGTATTTCTCATTGCCTAGGTATGTTTGTGCAGAGTTTTAAAGATGTAAGATACTTGGATCAGGTAGTATTGTAACTTTTTGTTTCTAAATGACTTTGTTTTTATTTTGTTTCCAACCATATTGCTCTTCATTTTCAGTATCTATGATGAAGCTGCTGAAAGTCTGCATCAGTTAGCTGATAAACTGCCTGCCCCAGGTAATGAATCTCTCTTTAAAAAAGCAATTTCATTGGAGTTTATCTTGTTAGTTATTACTCTAAACACCCATGTAGTAAACCATAGTCAAATGGAAAAGTTCAGAGCATGTTAGTTTGTTGGCTGAATTAATGCAGCTCTTGCAGGTAATTTGAGGAACTTGAGTATGGTGGGCATTGCAAATCAGCTTATGGACTAATTTGCTGCTTTGGAAGCAAAACTTTCTTTGGAAGGCTGTATTTCAGTAGAGCTTAAGGTAGATATTTATATAATTAATTTTTCCATCTGAAATAGCATCAAAGTAGTAATAGTAAGCAATACAAAACTCAACAGGAAGTTTTTTATGGAAATAAAGGAACATGTTGACACCTTACATCTGAGTTGCCAGCTGATTGCTTGTGGGTGGGGATCGAGAAAATGCATCGGATCTATTGGATTCAGATTTTGTAAACTACAGATATGTCTCTCCTTGTAGGATAGGGTTACATAGGGTTGCAGTACTTAATTTGGAATAGCCAAGGAATGTTAAGGTTGGAAATACCCCTGAGATCATTGAGTCCAACCTTTAACTAAAAACCACCATGTCAGCTAGACCATGGCACTGAGTTCCATGTCCAGTCTTTGCTTAAACACCTCCAGGGATGGTGACTCCATCACCTCCCTAGGCAGTCCATTCCAGTATCTAATCACCCTTTCTGTGAAGAAATTCTTCCTAATGTCCAACCTAAACCTCTTCCGGTGCATCTTAAAACTATCCTCTTGTCCTGTCATCTGTTTCCTGGGAGAAGATTCCTACCCCCACCTGGCTACAACTTCCTTTCATATAGTTGTAGAGTGTGATAAGGTCTCCCCTGAGCCTCTTTTTCTCCAGACTAAACACCTCCAGCTCCCTCATCTGATCCTCACAGGGCTTGTGCTGCAGACCCTTCAACAGCTTCATTTCCTTTCTCTGGACTCGCTCCAGCACCTCAGTGTCCTCCCTGAATTGAGGGGCCCATAACTGAACACAGAACTCGAGGTGTGTCCTCTCTGTGCTATAAGAAATAGTTCAGAGTGTGAAAAGGAGGAAAATGAGATAGCATAGTTGTAGTGTGGCAACTCTCATCTGTCAGTGCTGAGTGAGAGAGGAGAAAGGCGTAGAATCACTGTCACTGAGGGAATGGCAAAATATTTTTGTTCATCTAAGAGGAGCAGAAAGAGGTGAGGTAAAATGCGTGATAAGTGTTCTAAATCTTGCTGAAGTTACTTGAAGTTATTTTAGCCCATTTTAATGCAATCAGTGATAATTAGTACTTCTCTGTCTTTAAATGACTGAATAATTTACTGAATCATGGTACTTTACTGTTTTATAGGCAAAACAATGGTTGATGTAATATTGCAGGCTGTTGAACAGGATGGACCCAAGTTAAAAGACTGCTTACCTGCTATTGGTGCCCTGAAACACCTGAGAGAATGGCACTCTGCACAGATCACTATTGCAGCAAATGATGCTAAAGGGTATGGCATTTATTTCAGGGCTATAAACAAGGTCACTCCTGTTTTGTGCTAGCATAGGTCAGTGGTTTAAAATGAAAACCACTTATCTTGAGTACTTTGTATATACATTGAAAATACATAAATCAGTCTTCTGTTGTTGTATGAGGGGAGGAATTACTCATGGTATAACTATTTGTTATAAACACATACCCTAACTAGAGGAACAGGGAAAAAGGCAAATCCTCTGAAGTTCTTGTTTTCTGTGGGAGGAAAAAGTAAAATATTTTTTCTTCCCTAGTGGTTTCAGTGTGCATGCAATGTTTTCAGGTTTTACTGTTATAGTGGTTTAACCTGGGCTGGATGCCAGGGGCTCACTACAGCCACTCTCTCACTCCCTCTGCAAACAGCATAGGAGAGAAAATATAACGAAGGGCTTCGTTAGTTGAGACAAGGACCATAAAAGATTCCTTGCTAGTCACTATCACAGGCAAAAGAGACTCCATGTGGGGAGTCTTTTTATTTATTTTATTTATTACTAACAAGATCAAAGCTTAAGAGTGAGAGACAATAGCAGACACCTTTCTCCCCACCCCCTCCCCCTTTACATTCAACCTCCACTCCCCCAGTGGTGCAGGGAAATGGGTTAGGTGGGGGGGGCAGGGGGTTGTTATGGTCAGCTGTTGTTTCCAGCCACTGCTTAGGAAGAAAGAGTCCTTCCAACTGCTTTTCCATGGGGTCCTTCCCATGGGAGACAGCTCTCCACAAACTGCTCCAGTGTGGGTCTCTCTGACAGGACACAGTCACTCTCACAAACTCCTCCAGTGAGAGTCCATCCCATGGGCAGCAGCTCTTCAGACACTGCTGCCACATGGGTCATGTTCCACAAGGTGCAGTCCTTCAGGCACAGGCTGCTCCAGTGTGGGTCTCCCACAGGCCACAAATCCTACCAGGAAAATCCTGCCTCAGTGTGGGCTCCTCTCCCCATGGGCTCCTGCCAGGACCCCACTCCAACATGGGCCTTCCAGAGGCCACAGCCCCCTTCTGACATCCACCTGCTCTGGCGTGGGCTCCTCCATGGGCTGCAGGTGGATCTCTGCACTCCTGTGGTCTTCCATGGGCTGCAGGGGCACAGCTGCTTCACCATGGTCTTCACCACGAGCTGCAGCTGGATCTCAGCTCCAGCACCTGGAGGACCTCCTCCCTCTCTTTCTGCACTGACCTTGGTGTCTGCATTGTTGTTCACAAGTTCTCACTGGTCCTCTCTGGCAGCCATCTTCATCTAACTTATATTTAAGAAGGAAGGAAAAAAGTTACCACAGAGGTGTTCCTTCAACTGCTGACTGGCCTGGCCTTGGTCAGCAGTGGGCCCAGCCTGGAGCTGGCTGGCATTGGCTCTGCTGGACATGGGGGAAACTTCCAGCAGCTTCTCAAAGAAGCCTCCCCCTCAGTCACCACCCTGCTGTTACCAAAACTTGGCCACAGAGAAACCGATATAACTATGCTACATAATAACTTGTATATTGATTGTAGTTTTCCAGATTTTTTAGAAATTAATCTATATCTCTGCTGGTTTTACTTTAAATTTTATATTACCTGAGTTACCTTTGGTATTACATTTCAAGGAGGAAAAGTAGAGTGTCTGATTGTCCGTTTTGGAAGAGGAATGTAAATGCTTGATTAGTTCCTGTATGGTTCTGAAGAGTCACTGAGACTAGTAATTCAAGTTGAAATTAAGTCTGGTAATTTCCTTACTTTCCTCCTCTAAATGACATAAAAAAGCCATGATACATCTCAACATATAAACCACAGTGGTTTGTTTGATTTTTCTCCATGCAGTGAATAATTATGTGAATACTGAATAACTTGGGAAAGTCTTCTCCACTTCCTCTCCCTTCCATGCCCAAAAGACTCAAGGTTGCTTTATACAATATGTGGTTAAGCTTAAATTTAATAAGTTTAAAAAGTTGCATGTTCAGTCCTTGGATAGAATAAGCAATATACCTACTATGAAGTATTTCCTGCTGTATACAGAGGAGGATAAACTTAATACAGTGACTTCCATGAGCACTTGATCTCAATGCCCGTTAGTGTTGTCCTGTGGAACCATAACTCTGCTGCCTTTTATATAAAATGATGCCATTTAGGCATAAAGTATCTCTGATGAAAATTATCTTCCTTGCTCTTTCTTTTCTGCTGATGGTGCTGATTTCACTTAGACTGCCAATACACCCCACAGTTACTGGCTGTTTGTTCCCTCTCTTGTTGACTTTGGGTAGTGCTTGTGCTGCAGTCGTACCTCTTCTTAGAAGGTTAATTACAGACCATGTAGATGGCCCCAGTGGTGGCTGCCTGGCTTTGCTGCAGCTTCAGTATCCAATCTTACTATGGAATGCCTGCAGCTTGCCATTGCTAGTCATATTTAATCTCTGTCAAAGTTTTTTGCTGTCACCTTCATGGAGCATATGAACAACTTCTTTACAGAGCCTGAAGGAGCACTTCTATGATAATTTTTTACTTTGTGGAATGTAAAGTTACATATGTCTGTCTTAACGTACAAAAGATTGTTCAGCCATAAGAGGTAGGTAAGTGAAACATTGACACTAACATGCAGTGTTAATTTACATGTTAATTTGTAAGATCAATTCTTCCATATTTTTACAGTAGCTGGCGAAAGATTGCAGACTATCTATCAGCAGACTTTGTGTCTTCGGATGATATCATGAATGTTATTGATTTAAAAGAGCTCTGGAGAGGGAAGATTCAGATATGGGAAAGAAAGGTAAGATAATTTTTTTTCAGCTCTGGTTATTTTTAAATAATCTGTATACCTCATTTAGAGCATGTATTGTACAGTGCATTTTATGCTTTAAGCCAACCTTGGTTTCATAATGTAATTCAAAGAGCCAATGTGTGGATGTGTGGTGGAACAACTTGCTTTTTAGCATGATGAAAAAAGGATAAATGAGATCAATGTATCAAGATTTGGACTTAAAATCCAGATGCTCTCCTCTGAAATATTTGTCTTAAAACTTATTGTTCAAGATTAGATGGATTTGTATCTACTGCAGATAATTATCATGTAAGTCATTGTTGCAAATGAACATCTAATGTTCCTGCAAAAACTAAAAACCTTGTGACTGTGAAAGGCTTTGTTTACATTTTCTGTATTAAGATTTTGTATTTTTAGGGTTTGTCTGATATTTTTACTTAGTTTTGCAGATCTAATGGAAACAAATATAATGCTAATTGTTAATAATACATCTAACTGGCTGAAGAGAAGTAATTTTTATTTCTCTTTTTTGACACATTCATTGTCTTTTTCTTTTCCCAGTTTGGATCAGGAGTTGACTTTCCAGAATTTTGTATAAAGAGCACTTCAGCAAAGACATTCAGCACTGCATATTTAAGTTCTTGCCTTGCTGTTAAGAAAGAGCAGCAATTGAGGAATACTGATGCTTTGCCAGAAGCAAGTATTTTTCCTGATCTTTCTTTGAGTTTTATACTTAATCTGTTTTATTTTCCTGAGAAAATTAGTAATTGGGGAAACCACAGTCAGAATTGAAAGTTAAACATAAAAGTAATGATTGAATAAGATTGAGGGATACTTCTTTTTCTCATGTGTTCTCAAAACAGCTCCTTACAATTTCATGTTTGCTTTTAAGAATGCAAGACCAAATTTTAGTAGCGATTAAAACTTTGTTCAATCTTACTCAAAATATCTAAATGATGAATTTTGTACTTATCTTACCTTTTCCATTTAAAGTTAAAAGTTTTTTTTGTGTTTGTTTGTATTCTTTTTACTGTTACTGTTTCATGTTTTCCACTGGAAGAAGATAATTGATGGGAACTCCAGAATCATATCTATTGATGAAAAGAAAAATGATTATTTATGAAAATAGGTGTCAGTTAAGAGTTTATTTTCATCATTAAAATATGTACATTTTTGATTGTAATGCAGGAAGGACATGCATGGTAGATGCATGTCTACCAGGAACATGCATCTGTTCCTGGTAGATCATATTTTTGTTTGGATAAGAGAACTCATTTGATGTATGAGATTGACATTCTAGAAAGTAAGCTTTATTAAACAGGATTAAATACCTTCCTTGGGTTTTATACAATTATTTTTAATATGATGTTGTAAAATATTTTTCTATTCCTTTTATACCTCTTCTAGATGTTATCTGTAAGGCAAATGGTCCCAGAAAAACACTCGAGGAAGTTCTACTGCGATAACCTCCAATATATTATTACAGATTTTTTGACTTGATCTCTTTTCAGGTTTTTCATTACTATGGTCCTGCACTGGAATTTTTACAGATGGTGGTGCTCTCTGATCTACCTTCCGTTTTTATATCAGACCTGGAATTTGAGCTGTATCTTTTTTGTAATGATCTGAACCACTAATGATAATTATCTGTAGCAGAAAGAAAACAATCAGGATCTTCCTGTGCATAGAATAGATAGATGAGCATTACTTATGCCATTCCAGCCTGCCAATATTTAATCAATGGTGATTATTGACAACTGGATTTTTTAATTTTGAACTTTAAATTACACTAACAGTAACTAGATATTTTTTATATTATTGCACATATCGTTTGTCTGTTGATGTGCTGTGTGGAGGAAAAGAAGAGGGAAAAGCTTATTCTGTTTAAGTTTAAAACACTTCAAACCTTACTAATTAATGTATGTAGCATCCCTTGCAATATAGAAACCCTTGTCCACAACTCATGTTTTTATTGTGCGGGGGCAAAATTTGTGGCAAGGTATAGCAGAGGAGTTTTCTCTTGAGTGTGTGTGCTGCAGAGATCTCAAAGTCTATTACTATTGTTTTTGAATGTATTTATGTACTTTTGGCACTAGTCTTGGTGTAACAACAATAGTTTAGGACAGGGGTCCTCAAACTTTTTAAACAGGAGGCCGGTTCACTGTCCCTCAGAGACTTGTCAGGGGCCGGACTATAGTTGGGAAAAAAATGAACGAATTCCTATGCACACCGCACATATTTTATTTGTAGTAGTGCCCAAAAAACAGGAAAAAGAATGCAATATTTAAAATGAAGAACAATTGTAATCGACAAAAATAATATTTCCATGTGAACTATGGGCCTGCTTTTGGCTAATGAGATGGTCAGTGTCAGGTTCCATACTTGTCACTGCCAGTCGCAGCGCGGGGCAGCCCGGGGGCCAGGCCCGCCCCCCGCATCCCCGCAGAGCCGCCCGTGGGACTGCGGGGGGACGGGGCTGTCCCCGTCCGAGAGGAGGCGGCAGGCAGCACAGAGGCGGGGGTGGGGTTCTGTAAATACCGGCGGGCCGGACTGAGGGCCCTGGGACCCCTGGTTTAGGATGTATCAGCCTGCCGTGATTTTGCATATATAAACATCTATGTCTGTCTGCCTATGTTAAAGGTGTCAGTGGTGTATTTTGTCACGTACCATTTCTAAGTCCATCGCTTTGCCTGGAAAGGTGACTTGTGTATGTCTTATAGTAGCAAAAATTAGACACTTGCAGTCTTTCTGTGAAATAGGATGCTAACTTGATTTGCGAAATAGAAATGCATAGTTCTTTCTGAAGTTGAGGTTCCTTAAACGGTTCTGTTCAGGAGCTTGTCAAGAAAGAGTATCAAGGAGACATCTTCCCTGCTTTTGGACCAGATTTCTTTTCTCTCTGGGAAGGTAAAGACTTCTTTTTACGTATTTATAGCAGAAAAATGAAGATATGTATACTGCCTATAAAAGATACAGGAATAATATTTTTAAACCTAATCTTTGTATAACCCTCTTCAATATTTAGCCCTAAGGCAAATATGGCTTTTAAAGGTGCACGGTATACATGCCCACTGAACGTTTTTCTCTTTATCTTAGCCAAGTTTCAATCTCCTAAAACATTTTGTAACTGTTAATTGTGTCCTGACAGATATTTTCTTTGCTATCATAATTGAACTTCTGGATTTTAGCAAAAGGTAGGCATGTGTGCAGCCTGTAAAGTGTATCTAGCTACTCTGAAGTGGTAAGCTTTTTTATTTTACAAGTGTATATTCTGCTTTTACATTCTGATTTTGGATGAAAAGAGTTCATGAGACATTTACAGTCCTGCTTGCCTTCCCCCCACTTTGCCCTGGAATGATAGTGTGATTACTCATGGCCATAGTATTAGTTGGAAAATGTTTTTCTTGAATGTTCTATCACCTTTGCATTAAAGGTGATACATGCTTGTTCAGGAAAGCTTTTTAGTATTTATAAAATAAATCTATGCCACTCAAAACAGAAGTTTGCAATGTGAATATGCTGGTACAGTTGTTAAGAATAACTTATATTCTTTATTTACTGTGGAGATGGTATCCCATAATCAAGCTGAATGTTTTGGTTTTTGTTTGTTATTTAGGTTTTTAGTAAATTTTTTCTCCCTTGCCTCTCCATTATGCTTATCTTGAACAGGAAAAGGTCCTTTTTCTAGTGCTGTGCCAAAAATATATTTTAGAATGGCTTTATTGGTAGATTTCCCAGGTAATTTTCATTTTACCTATGGGTACCGAACATTTGGTCAAATATCTTTTGCAATCTTAAGAGTTTATATTTCTACTAGTTTTTTTTTGAGGAAGAAGCCAAACAGTCAGAACACATTTTCAGGTTGCTTTTTAGGGCCTGCACTCTGAGTTAAGTATACTCTGAAGATAAGAGTTTCTTGTAGGGAGTTTTTTCCCCAGTCTGATATTGGAAATAATACACATTTGTAGGCTTTTCTAATAGTTATTTATTGCTTGAGTATTCAAATACGTGTGAATTTTTTCTGTTAGTGCTTGTTGGCTTGGAGCCTACATAGAGACATAAATGTAGGCCAGTATCTGCTTAATAGAAAAGGATAATAAATAGGAAGGAAAAAAATTATTTTTTTTCAAAGTAATGAAGAGTCACTGATGTGAACTATTCTTTGAGTTCCCTTTATACTGTGGATACCACTCTATAGTAGTGTTCGTAGCCAGTTTATTGAAAGACTTGTAATAGGTAATAAATACCTTTTTATGTATGAAAGAGAAATTCAGCACTTAATTATCTCTCAACTGGGCCAAAAAGTAAACACAGTTTTTACAAATGCACAGTTTTTGGCAAATGCAGTTCCATTCCTATTGATGTGAATTGACAGATGTGTTAAGGTGTTTTTCTTCAGTTGAAGTACATTTGAAATAATGCCAAATCAGTAGCCCAAGAATGAAATGCAAAACAGGTTTCAGTAATGTTGCATGTGTTGTACTTGCTCTCGTTATTTAGGTGGGAGCTTTATTTACGTTGTCATGTAATGTAAGCAGTGTAGTGATCCCATCTCCTGCCCAGCTGAGTACTAGGAAGTGGAAGGAATATATGGCCAGGAAACCCAAGGTCATTACTGGTAGGTATATCTTGCTGTGCCTGTGTGTGTGTGTGTATATATATGTATACATATATATATATAATTACTGATATTATTTCAAGAAAAAAATTGAGAGGAATTAGGAAGAGCTGTATAACAGGGCAAGAAGCTTAGTTATACAATGGGTGCTGGAAGTACATAGATTTAAAATGATCTCTGCATGTTTGGAGGTGGTAGAGAGGGTGTGATTGTATAGCTGGTGGCAGCAGAAACATTTATATTTATTGTAGAGGTACTACTGATGCAGTCAAATGAGGGCAAGATCCCCACTGGTCTGCAAGATCTTTGTCCTGTGCTCTAGTGGAAGGGTTTTGTACAAGTATTAACTATAATGTAATCAGTAACACAATAGGTTTTTACTAGGCCTCTTGAATAAAATTTAGAATAGGGGAAACATGGCCATTTAAATGTATTTGGTTGTTTAGTTGAAAATGGTTTTTTAGTGGCTGCTACTAATCTGACTGTAGTAAGAATTTGTGAATCCTTAATCTCTTTCATCTGTGGGAAGGTCTAATTCTTGGAATTAGTAGATCTCAAATGCTAAGATTAAAATGTGAAATAAAAGCTTACCCATGAGAAATCAGCTTTGAGATGCCAAGATAAACTGGAAAAGGAAAATATTTCAAATGACTAGGGAAAGAGGACAATAGTGAAAATGCTTGTGTAATCTTTTTTACTTTATTGTTCTTTTCTCATTCTCTGGATTTATATGTTGAGGTAGTGGTGTTCCCCCTCTCTTCCCTTCTGCTTCCAACTTTAAATTTTCAGGAAACACTAGAATTTTTTATATTTGTTACTAACAAAAATTTATACTGCTAATAAACATTAAGCTCCTGTTGCATTAATTATTGAGATAGGTAGTGCAAATATCTCATGAAATTAAATTATTTTAATTCCAAAACTTAGTACATCAAGAAGTATTCATTCTCTCAATTTCTAGATCTACTAAGGTGCTGTAAAGTGTTTTCTGTCTGAAGAGTTGGCAAACCCATCCTTTCATTGTTACCATCAGGTGCCACATTAATTTACTTTCAAAACTGCATACTATATGCCTGTGTTTAAAAATAGAATGTCTTTGTCTCAGCCAAGCTATGCACAAGGGTAAAGCAGAGAGGGAAGCTTCTATTAATGATTAATGCAGCATCCTTGGGAAGAGTGTGTGCAGGATTTCCTTTTTTTTTTTTTTTTTGTTACAGTTGTATGTCCTTCCAGTGAACACTTATATTATTTCAATGCACATATGCAAAAAGGCATATTTTTTCCTAGGGGAACAGAAGCTTCTATTCATTGTTGCATGGTGGACATGTAACTATGCCAGTTAAAGACTTGCCTGTTACTTAGATGAGTTAAAGAACTTGTCTTGGCTTAGAGAGAAGTTGGTTAGGTTTTCCAAATGTGCTTTATAGTCTGCATTACAAAGCTGGCCTTTGGAGTTGTGTGCGGGTAATGTGCTGCCAGCAGTGTAGTCCAGCTCAGCTTTGCTGCTGTAGTTTATTTATTTTGCATGTTCTTCAGGTTGTAGCTTTACAGAGGGCAAATATCACCTGTAGTTACTGTATCTCCTCAAAAGATGTAAGATTTCTCACAGAACAGAAGAGAGCAAGTGAAAGAATCTTGATGGTGGGTCATAGCTTGGTTTAAAGCTGTTTTCCTGAGGGTGTTTCACAGTGATGTCTTGATGTTTGTTAAGTTCCAGAAATTGAACTGAAAGGAGAATCTTGCCGATATTATTTCTTGCTGCAAGGCAACGGCTCTGGAGGGTGTAAAGCAACCTTGATTCATTCAGCCAACCAGATCAATGGTATGGCCACTCTTGCTGCAGTAAATGGAAGGCTGAAGACAAAAGCAGAAGAAACAGAGTCAAGTGAGAGTAATTGCTTATTTATTTAAGAATATCTGGGTGCAGACAAATGCTACTAAATTTCATATATTCCTTTTATTCACCCCACTCAGTGTTAAAAGGGAGAAAATAAGGAGGAACGTTACATTTTTTATGATTGTGTCTATTAGCAGTATTTTGTCAAACCCATAAAAAATATAATAAAAGCTTGTTTATTCACAGAATTTACTGCTACTGTAATTTCTAAGTCAACTATATAAGGTTATAGTCATAGTTATCGTATTAAGGTTATAGTCAGTTATTTCTCATCGTCGAGATTAGTTGGAAACTGCTTATTGTAAGGGAACATCCAGGTAATATTAATGCAAATCAAATTTGTGAAAAAAAGTATAAAAAGTGTATATTGTTGGTATAAAGATTGACCAGCCCATGCCAAAAATCTAGGTAAATATCTGTTGAAAATCCTATTTCACTGATGATTTAAAATAAAAACTGCAATGCCAGCAGTCAAGTTGAGTTTCACAATCACCTTCAGTTACTTTGCAGATGTCCATGTTACTGCAGAGTGTTTAAGGTGGGAGCAAGCACTCGTATCATAGCTGCTCCACTAGGTAAGAGCATCTGTGTAGACATTTATCTTACAGTAGTTGTCCTGTTACAACTACACATACTAGATATCTCTGCTAATTCCTCAATATATTTGTCTCAATAACACTGACAAAGAAAATGAGCACAGTGACCTGTATATTATCTGCTTAATTCCTTATTATCAAAATAAATCTGTGTGTGATATGACTGACTACTTACCATTTATCCTAATTAAAATCCCATTAGTACGGTGTCAGAAAACTGAAAGTCCTTGAACATATGTTGGGAGAAAACTTTTCTTTCTTGGTATCAAACTTTTTACCTTCTTTAATATTAGTCATATTAATTGCTATCTTCGCTTTGGTTTTGTACAGAAATTAAAAAATGCTAGTCAAGCGTCTCTTCCAAGTTGTCCTCCTGGTCTCCAATTGTAATTGTTTTGAGGTATTTTAATAATTAGCCATAATTCAAAGTTGATTGTTCACTTTGCATATGAAACTTGTATGTCTGCTGTGTTTATATTTCCATTAAGAAGTAATGACTCCCAAATTCTATGAGAAGTTCTTAAAAATTTCTCCTAATCTGTACAGGCTTTCATACTGCTGACTTTATCAAGTGTCTGCCATGCTTTTGTGGAGAGGAGATTGTACAGAGAGAAACAAAACTGTCTCGTCTCCAAGTATTTGCCTTGCAGGAATATCTCAGTAAGTTGTCAGGAAAGCACTGGTAATTCTCAAACTTGTAACTAAAAGCTGTCTATGTCAAACTGAATGTGATGGCTCGTCTTACAAAACTAATGTAAATTGATCACTTTGTGAAGAAGTATTGAAGGATTAGAAAGAAAATTGGTAGTATATCTATGATTGCATGTCAGATAATGAAAAAGAGAAAAATGAAGCAAAGTTGGTGGTTGTTTGTTGCACTGATACTTGGAATGTTTGAGCATAGTTTTAGAATAATTCCATGGTAATTTTGTGATGATTTTTCCCAAAATCTTTACTGCTGGATGTGCCTTCTACAAAAATTAGAATTCTGGTTTTGATTTTCAGAGTTTTAAAAATTTTATTCTTTCTTGCAAAAGTCTTGACAGAGGAAAAATATGCGTTGGATATTTGTTAGCTTGATCATGATGCATCATTCATATTAATAACTGAAAGGTCATCCTCCATAGATTTTCATGACTTTGCAGAGAAATACATATGAGTGTCCTGATTTTGTCTAAGTCCATTGCTCAAAGAGGCTCAATTAAAATTAAAAATGCTTCTGAGAGATTGGCTGGTTTATTGAAAATGTCATTCTGTGATGATAATTCAAGTGTATTATCATTAACAGAATAGCACCTTAAGGAAAATAAGTTTTCTGCTTATACCTTGTCTTCTACTCCCTGCCCCCTGCCAACTTGCAGTCATTCCTGTCTGCTTCAACCCTGAGCTTGGGGCTGCTTTAGAGCTTGTGTTTAGTTTCTTTTGAGTGGGTCATCCATTTCCTTAGAATGAAGACTGAATAGGAGCAGTTGGGAATGACCTAAATCATATCAGAACTACCTGACCCTTGATGTTCTGACCAAAAAGACCAGAACAGGCTGTTACACTTGTGCCACGTTTCTGCAATAGCAGAAAAATAAGTGGATGAGAGGCTCTGCAGACTGGAGCTTTTCACATTTAGGCTCAGCAAGTCCAGGTGTTTGTTTCTGGGGGATTCAAACCTGGATGTATTCAGAAATAGCTGTATACAGAAGTAAAAATGGGATTCATGTGTGATTTCAGCTATTCTCACTGCTAAGTTTTTTCACTTGTCTGTGGAATAAACCACCCATGTCTTACCTAAGGGTACAATAGTAAGTGTCAAGTTAACCTACTTTTGTGTTACTGGTTTTGAGTGGACATTTTCTTAAACAAGAAAGGCTTGGCCTAGTTGTTCTTTGTTACTTAGCAGGTGTAGTACCTTTTCTTTTTTCCTTTTATAGGGAGAAAGGAATTGACCAAGCAGCCTACAGTTATTACTACCAATGAGTTCAAAAACCTATTAAAACTTACAAGAGAATGTTTTTTGGGCCTGTGCAACACTAGTTTTCCTAAACCTGTTCTACAGAAGGCTTCCAATAAAACTGGGTCATGCACTGTAACTTGTGGTGAGTGTCATTATTTAGAAATACACTGCTTATTCTCTTTTGATGTTTTTTCCTACTGATTGTAAATTTTTTATTAAAAGAAGGAAAGTATTTTTACCAAAAGAGGAAAACATGGAAGGAAAAGTAAAGTAGCATTCTAAATTTTTTTTTTTTTTTGCAAACTGAAGTTAGCCTTGCCTTAACTATTTCCTTTCTTTTCCTTGACAAAAAAATAGTGCTGAAAATATTTCTAATTGCATCACCAGACAGATTTTCCTTTTATTTATATAATTTTAAATATATGCATTGAGGAATATATATAAAAGAGTGTGTGTATATATGTTTATATACATATGTAAAAAAAGGGTTTATATACATGCATATTTCTATAAACAATCTTACTATTTAAAAATGTTTATCCAACATATATTTCTTACAGAGCCTGATTTAATGGAACCAAATCCATTGGAATGGCCAGAAAGACATGTTCTTCAGAATTTGGAAAACTTTGAGAAAAACAAACAAAAAATGAGGTAATAATGAAACACTGGAGATTTTCTTTGTAGTGGCCATTGAACAATAGCACTTCTAGAAAACAGTAGCCATGGTAGAAAAACATACAAGAGCTTTTCTTTCTTCCAACATGCCCTAAATAATAACAGGTAAAGCTTCCTGAACCTTTCTGTTCATAGTCAGAGTTTATTTCATTGTATTCTAAATGATTATGTTTTTAACTCTCTATCAGCATACAGCATATTGCTTAATGGTTGAAAAGAGAGAATTTTGCTGTACTTGATTGAAGACACTGAAAAAGGAGTGGAGGGTTGCATGCAGTAGTGGCTTTATTATTCTGCTGCTGCATACTTTGTTTCCTTTTTTTTTTTTTTTAAAGGATCCAATATTTGGTCCATGAATGCAAAAACGAGATGGATAATATTCTTCCCATGTTGTATTTCAAAACTAAGATCTAAATTCTTGAAGAAAATATTTTGTTCAGTAGGATGGTAAAGAATGCGCATCAAATATACTTTATCGTGAACATTTGTGTGAATGTTCTCAGGAAGCAACGTTGTTCATTTGACTTCGGAAATAGTTAAATTGCTCCAGACTAGCTGTGATACAATTCTTTTTTTTAGTACCATGAGATTACTAAAGAAAAGAAAAAATCTTAGGTTGGTCTTAGTTTTTTTTATTTCTTTTTTTTTTTCTTTCTTTTCAGAGTTTCTCTGTTTGCACATTCATCTGAACAATTGCTGGGACATAAAGATAGCCAGCGGGAGTCATTGACACTGCTCGATGCCAAAGAATTACTGAAATACTTCACACCAGAAGGGCTCCCAGTTGGTGATCTTCAGCCACTACAAATTCCCAAGCGGTAGGAATCCAGCATATTAAAGCCACTGAAGGACATGATCAGAGCTGATGTAGGGGAGTGTAAATCAGGACCAAATGAGAGTCACAAAATGGTCTAACTGGATTTGAGTTTGTAACTTGCAGCATCCTTGCATCCCATGACTGCCAGTGAAATCAGCTGTGTTGGTCCTCCAGTCAGTCTTGCTGTTTAGTTCTTTCAGAATCTGAAATGGCTGGAGATGATGATGTTGGTCCCATGCATTTAAATAACAAAAGAATCACCTGAAGTCTGAAAGTGTGCCAGTAGACCCCTGCCAAGCTGCTGCTGTTGCCATATGTGTCCATTTTCAAAAGAGCAAAGCAGAAATACTGTGGCAGGACTTTTAATTTTATTGGTGTGATTTGTTTTAGTGGAGGGGAGTTTAGGTAGGAAGACAAATGTAGAAAAAGCAGTAGCTGAGCCTATTTCACTGTTTTGGTCTCCTGTCATGGTGGCTCAGCATTCCTGTCTATATTTTTATGTGGAAAAGTGCTCCTTAAAGGAAACTTACCTACTCTGGTGGCTTTGAAAGTACTGATCCTTAGTGTGTCTGCTGGTAAGTATTAGTGTATTAACCACTGCTTTTTCAGCAGGGAGATTGATACATGAAGTTAATGGAGTAATTTTCAGAATCAGAACATCTGTTAGAGTTAAGGACAAACTACGTAAGACTCAGTGTTTGTAGAAATAGACCCTGTACTATTTGTGCAGTGTGTCATAGACATCTAGGTAAGCAAGGCAGTCTTTGCAGTTACTAGTGTTTGATGACCTTTTTAATGTTGAATAATAGAATCTATAATAGAATTATTTGATACAGCTCTCGATCCTTTTCTAGACTTCATTATATGCAATAAGAGTGCTTGTGAGAGGGAGAAGTTCCATAGTATTTCGGATTTTCTATAAAATACTTACTGGAGTTTTGAAACTAACCTAAAGATGCTCTGAGCAGAGAATTCAAGCAAATTAGAAAATATTCAGCGAAGACTGGGAATTTCCTACAGAGTTGTTACTTAATGAGTGCAGAAGATGTAGAATTTTGGTTAAAATATTTTCATTCCATCTAGTTGTTTGAGAAAGAAGTGAATAATTTTTTGCTACAGAAGTATTTTTTATTAGACCTTGATTTTTTTCAAAGCCTCTAGAGAAGCTTTATAGCATAGAATACCTTGGATCTATTGACTGATTTGCTTTGAGCTACAGAAGAGTGAGATCTGAATTTGAGTTGTGGCCAATAAAACTCTGTACTCCTGTCTGCCTCCTCCCCTAACAGTTGCTCTGACTGGATTCTCTAGAATTAAACAAGCAGCTTTGCACAGTGAGTACAGACACAAGGATTTTCCTGACTGACAGAAGGAATTTAGAGATTTTGAGAGAGACTGGTGAATTAAAGGCATGTTCACTTGTTTGAGCTCAACTGGAAGTTTGATAGATTACAGTCTTAGCTGACAGTCTTTCTAAATTACAATCTTGCTAGGTTCAATATCACATCTTTCCTGGATGTTTTTCTCAGATAATTTTTCCAGTGGTAATGGTGCAGAGACAGTCTTATGTGAATAAAGCTTGAAGCAATGTGTAAGTTTCAGATACTGCTACGTCTTGCCTTCATCTCTTCCCTTCTTTATAGATAAATGGGATGTGACAGAGTAAGCTGGGATCTGGCAGCAAGTGCTTGTTCTGTCTTGCTGTGGCTTATTCTGTTGAAATACTTTCAAACAAATACATTCATAGGTATTTAGTTGCAGAGAGCTGCTAGCTGGAATTGAAGTAGCACAGGAGGCATGTGGTTAGTTATGAAGCCTGGGAAAGGTGACTGTTAGGTGAGACAGTAACTTGAAGCTAAAGGGAAGGAGTTCACTGGATTGAGAAATGGGAAGTCAGTTCCCATTGTGAAATGAAGTGACAGTCACCTGGGTTTATTGATAAATTATTCACTGCAGTGACCTTAACTGGTTGAAATGTCTAGGAGCTTCTATGATAGTAATAGCTCAGTAGGAATTAGTTAACGTGCACTCTCACTTCAATAAAGATTTTATTTTTCATTGATGCTTTGCCAAAGCAGGCATGCTGTTTTGCTCTTCCTATATATCGAGGGGCTTTCTTCTGATTTTTGGAAGTATAATATATCCTGACTGTAACTAATTAAAATAGATCTGTATTTTTCTTGTTTCAGTGAAAATGCATTTCTTTTGACACCAGAGCTTACTCCTAGGAAACTCAGAGGTTTGCCTTTTGAAAAAGCAGCTGGATGCCATTATCATGGACTTGAGTAAGTTTCCTGGCTTCTTTTCCCAGAATTTTTTTTAAGTTTCCAGTCTAGGTATAATTAGAAATGTTTCAAGCAACATGTATCTTAATTATGGAAAATTTTATGTATCCTTTTCCTTTGTTGGAACAACTTTGCATATGCCACTTTTCCCTTTCTTACCTTTATTTTAGTCATTGGTTTAAGCTGCAACACTCCTGCCTTGATGGTAATGTAAAAGCATTTAAGTTTTTTTTTCTAAGCTGTACTGATGTAGCTGTTCTCACTGTTTGAAAATTTTAATCCAAAACTAAAAGTGTCAATGAAAATAGGGTTCATTAATATAATCAAGTTCCTTGGCCAGCACATGAGTGAAGTACATACATAGTTTCTACTTTGATATTTAATTGTAGACATTTTCAATCTGATAGTCACAAGGTTTATGAGACCTGCTGTGATGCTACCTGTATGTGCAGGGAACCTGAAAACAACACCAGCAGGAAGTGTTGATGGTAAGAATATTCAAGAGGATCAGTGTGGTTAGGACTGTATTTAGTCCCAGCCAGCCAGCAATGGTTATTTGTCAAAGCTTCAGGTGGCAAAATGTCATATAATGCAGCTGTATAAAAATAGTTTAGAAAAATATATATATTGACATTGAGGAGTAGAGGAAAAAGACATGTAGAAATGCTAAAGTAAATACTTCAGAGTAACTCTTCCATATGGACAGTCTTAATCTTGGTGCAGTATTTATTAAGAAATGCAGTAGATACCAAGAGCAGGCAGTTCAGTCTTTGTCCAGAATTCTGCTGCCTCTTAAAATCACATTTTCAGATTATCAGAATGTGTCTAATGATGCTGCCTGTATTTTTTTTCCTATCAGTTTTACCAATAATTTGGTTAAGCCTATGTTTAAGGTTTTATAATTTTAGCAGTGTTCTCTAGGGAAGCAGTCACTCTATCTTTAGTTCTCTTTTTCCAAATGGTAACTCATGAGTGTTTTTGGATTTGTAATAAAGGGCACAGAGAGGCAACTGAGTACATAAGAGAAATGCATATGGTAGGTGTGGGAAGAAACCACTTGGCCATTGTCTGTTGCTATGCGGTATCTTGCTGCCCTGTCTGACCTCAGCAAGGAGTGTGCCTGGGATTTCAGGTTGCACAGCACAGCTTGTGCTGCCTCTTCTCACAGCAAAATATGACAGGCCTAGAAAGACCCTGGGTATTTTAGAGAGAAGAGAGACCTGACTTACTAATGTGACAGGGGGAATGTGCTTGACAATATGGGAAGGAAGCAATAGAGTGAGGTGGTAGAAACTACTGTAAAAGGGAGAAACCTGGAGCTCTACAACCAGAACATATTGTAGCAATAGTATCATGGTTTTGCAGCAGATGTGTTTTGTACCATATGGCTGTGATTGCAGTTTCCATCTGCCTAGCTTCTATATTTGTATTTGGAGGTAAAGTCTCATCAACATAACAACTAATCATAGAATGGTTTTGGTTGGAATGGACCTTAAAGATCATCTAGTTTCAACTTGTCTCCTATGGGCACCAGCATTCCCACATCTTTCTCTGCAGTGCTGCTCTCAATCCATTCTCCAGCTGTATCCATTCTCAGCCTATATTTTTGCTTGCCATTGATTGCCCCGACCCAGGTGCAGGACCTTGCACGTGGCCTTGCTGAGTGAACCTCATGAGGTTTGCACAGGCCCAGCTCTCAAGCCTGTCCAGGTTCCTTTGGATGGCATCCCTTCGCTCCAGTGTGTTGACTGCACTACCCAGCAGGTGTCATCAGCAAACCTGATGAGAGTGCAAGTGATCCCACTTGATCCCACTCTCCATGTTGCCAACAAAGATGTTAAACAGTGCCAGTCCAAAACCAACCCTTGAGGAACATTCACACTGGTCTGTGTTTGGTCTTTGAGCTGTTGACTACAACTCTTTGACTGCAAACATCCAGCCAGTCCATTCACTGAAGTCAAATGCTTTGCACAAGTTCACTTAGATTGTACAAGTCACTCTTGCCTGATCCACCAGCCCTGTAACCCTGTCATAGGTGGCCACCAAATTTGTCAGGCATGATTTTCTCTTAATGAAACCATGTTGGCTGTTACCAATGACATCCTCATCATCCATGGGCCTTACTCCAAGATCTTGTCCATTACAGAGGTGGGACTGACTGACCTGTAGTTCCCTGGGTCTTCCTTATTTCCCTCTTTTAAAAGTGAGGGTTATGCTTTCCTTTTTCCAGTCAGTGGGAGCTTCACTGTACTGCCACAACATCTCAAATATGGTGGATCCATCAATTCCCTGAGGACCTGCAGATGCATCTTATCAGGTCCCAACTTGTGCATCTTCAGATTCTTTAGATGGTCTTGAACCTGATCTTCTCCTACAGCTGGCGGTTCTTCATTCTCCCAGTCCCTGCCTTCGTCTTTTGTGTCTTTGGCTGTGTGGCTGGAGTATTTACTGGTGAAGATTGCAGCAAAAAATTTGTTGAGTACTTCAGCCTTCTCTGTATCCCAGGTAGCCAGGTCTCTTGTTTCCTTCTGGAGAGGCTCCACATTTTCCCTAGTCTTTCTTTTATCCCTCACACATTAAAGAATCTTTTCTTATTACCTGTATGTCCTTGGCCAAATCTAATTGTATCAACATTTTAGCTTCCAACCTGATCCCTGCTGCTCCACTAATTTCTCTGCATTCTTTCCAAACTAACTGTCTTTGCTTCCACCCTCTGTAGGCTTCCTTTTTGTGTTTGAGTTTGTGCAGGAGCTCCTTGTTCATCCACACAGTGGATGTTGGGATGCATCACTCCTGAGCTTGGAGGAGGTGCTTCTTGGATATTAACCATGTCTCTTGGGCTGCTCTTCCCTCCAGAGGCTTTATCCCATGATACTCTACCAAGCAGATCCCTAAGAGGCCAGAGTCTGCTCTCCTGAAGTCCAGGGTATTGAGCTTGCTGTATGTCTTCCTTGCTGCCCTGAGGATCTCCAACTCCTCTATTTAATGGTCTCTGCAACCAAGCTGCCGTTGAGCTTCACATTTCCCACCAGCCCCTCCTTGTTTGGTGGGAACAAGGTCCTGCACAGCGCCTCACCTCACTCAGAGAAGGAAGTTAGCAACACGTTCCAGGAACCTCCTGGATTGCCTATGACCAGCTGTATTGTCCCTCAACCAGATATTGGGGTGGTTGAAGTCCCCCATCAAGATCAGGACTTGTGAATGTTAGGCTGTTCCTACTTCTGATTAAATCAAATTTTTGGTATAATGAACATGTGCCAGACACTTGAATCATGTGTTGCAAAGAGAAAATAATTGCCATTAAAGCAGTGAGTAAAATGGCAATTTAGCTTCTAAAGTTAAGTATTTTATCTTTATAGGAGATGTGACTACCCAGAGGACTGAGAATATAAATAAGGAAAATTAAATACCTTGAAATTTTTAAGTTAAGAGAACTTAATTCTCTTATCAGATAATGAATTTATTTCAAGTGGAAAGTCTTACTCAACTGTAGAAATGGATTCACCATTCAGCTATTAGAAAAGTGGATTTCTCCCTGAATATGAAAATACTCTGAAGAAAGTGGAAAAATCAGATCTAGCAAATTTAACATGACTTCATGTTAAGAGACAAAAAAATGTGTCTAGAGTTTCTAAGAGTGAGAAACATTGCTGATCTGTTTGGAGTGTGGGCTGAGTGATAGGTCACACTGTTGAAAATGTTTTATAGCAAAAAGGATGAAATAATCCTGGACAATACTCTTACCTTTCACTGCTTTAGAGGTGATTTAAGTTTCTGGGCAATGAAACACTCTTCTCTTGCAAGGAATCTTAGAAACCATTTACACCAGGGAAGAATTAAGATGCATACTCTATTGGTATGATCTCAAATGTATTTTTCACTGTTCATTTGTTGTATTTGAGCTCCACTGTATTTAATACAGTTCCTTCTGTTGATTGGACTGATTAAACATTGTAGTCAATAGGAACTTGTTCCTGTTTAATGACACTTTTTTGTATTTTTAGCATTTAAAAAATGTGAATCTCGCATACAGGTCTGTTTATCTCAGACAAAGCTGAAGGATGCATTTCAAAGGTGCTGTTAGCAAATGCTTTTTGTTCAAGTTAAAAATTCTGCTAATGTCCATGGAAATCTTATTTATAGGACCACATGGTGAAGACTTGCAAATATTATATGATAGCATCTTCTTTGTTGGAGTGGGACTTAAATATAGCTAAATCCACGAGGCATGTGTTAGTTCACTGTGCTGTTATAAATTATCTTTCAGAACAATACGCCAGTTCAAACAAAAAAAACCAGTTCAAAAAAAAAGTTCTGCAGTTCACACAATGTTAAAAAGTAAGTTTTTCTGATTGTAATAAAGCAGACTTTCTCTCAAAGGTTTCTCACCAAATTTCAATTTTAGATATTGCCTCGATAACAGAAGAGCCTTAGAGAGAGATGTGGGATATGCTGAACTTCAAACTCGTCTTATTCGCTATGAAACTCAGACTACTTGCACCAAAGAGTGCTGCCCTGTGCCACTTGTCTTGAGTCCTCTCCCATCTCCTGCAGTCTTGTCAGAGCCTGGAAGTGTCCCTGATGGAGAGTCTTTACAAAGTGAATTCAAAACTGAGACGTCAAGGCTAAAACGCAGATCAAAAGACTTGGATTGCTTTTATCCCAAGAAAAGGTAATGCACTGAATAAAATGAATCTTTAGCATGAAATGTTTCAGTAGTCTCTTGTGAACTGCATTTTTGCAGTTCTCAATGTTTTAGTGAAGCTATCTAGACAAATGTTCTAGTTGTTTAATCCTTTTATGTATGTTCATTTTTCTCTCAAGTGTGACCTCTCATTGATAGCGTTAGATTAATCAAAACCATGTGGCACAGGCACATTTTATTTAAGAGATTTGGGGTTGTATCTTGCAGAGTCTCAAGTGCCTTTGAAAAGATGACAGATGGCCTCATCTAGGACTGAAACTGTCATTGCTGCTGCAGTAAAAATAAACAACTAGAGGTTTAGAAAGCCAAGTACTGTACAAACAGAATAATTGAATTTCTAATCCAAAGGACTGCTGGCATAAGATGACCTACCAAAATTCAATCTTACTGTCAGCTTGTTTATTAAAGTCTTTTCTGGAAATCTAGTTTTTAAAATTTCCCTTTGTACCTTGTCCTCACTCTGAAGATGCAAACTTTGCATCAATGAAAAATAACTGCTATGTAACACTATTTCTGAATTCACTTTTAACTGTAATACTTCACTTCTTCCTTCTTTCCAGTTTGATACCCTTTGCAAACTAATCTCACTAAGCCTTTAACAGAGGCGTGTTTTTAGGAATATTTTTATCTTTTGCAGCTTACTGAATAGTTAGAAAAGAAGATATGATTGTAACTAACACTTCATAAATTAGAAATTTTGGAATTTCTAGCACTCTTACAGTTGAAGGATCAAGGATTACAGTGTTCTCATAGAACTGTAACACTCAACTTCCCATAGTTAAAGATGAATTCGGACATTCCTCTAAGGCCAAAAGAAATTAGATAGTTTCAAGAACTTTTCTTATCCTAAGACTGGAGGCCAGCAAACACTATGCTTCCTGGCTGTCTGGATGAAGGGTCCATATGCAAAATACCCCTTCTTACAAAGGATTTCTTCAGTTCATTTCTTTTGTAATCAGAGGTGCAATGGATCTGCGTGTCAGAGACCAATTCAGTTCAGTAGAATGTTCTTCTAATACAAAAAACGTTAAATAATAAAATCCTGTCTACTTGTCTGCTCTTTTCAGATGCTGTTTGCAAGAATGCAGCCTCTGTAGCAGAAACAACGGCACTGAAAGAGTCAATACAAAATCTAAAAGTTCTTTTCGTCTTTTTATTCATTCTTTCTAGGCTAGCCAAATCTGAGAGTACAGATTCCCTTCTCTCTCAGTCAAGCATAAACAGTGGGAGTCACTGTACAGGTGTAACAAGGAAGCGCTCTGAAAGATCAGCTTCTTTAGCTGCAGTGCCACTGAAACAGCCTGGCCAGCCCCCCAAAGCAACCACTAAGACTGGCTCAGCAACTCGTGTAAATGCTGCTGCATCTGAGATCTCAAAGCCAGCGAAAGAATCGAGATCCCAGAAACATACCAGGGTAAAGGTCTATGTTGTTTGCTTAGTGAAGAAGCATCTGCTTAACTGCTTCCATGGGACTTAATTTTTTAACTCAAAGTGAACTGTCTTCATCTCTCTCTGTTGTTATTAAATTTCATTCTGTTCACTTGTGGAAGTGAATCCTGAAGGCACTGGGGAGAGTGCTGCAGAAGCAAGGAATGAAAAAGTGTGTAAAGGAGTATATTATCACACCCAGGGAATTAAGGCTGAGAGAGATAACAAATAGGAATAAAAAAGGTGGAAATGAATATCAATGAACGGAGTTATGAAATGTAGAAAATTAATATAAAACCTAAAGGCACTAAAGAAATATCTGTGCTGAAAGGGTCTAAGTCATTGTGGAGGAACAGACTATTCTGAGAATAAAAAGATATCCCAATGGTTGTACAAGTCCATTAATTGAGATAACATTTAAATACTTTGGTGCAATAATGTTTTAATAGGTATATATATTAGGAATGCTACTTTTAAAATACAGTACTCCGACCTGTCTCTGTCTTGGTGATACTAATTTTAAATTAAACCCAGGGTACAGAGAGGACACTGCAAGAATGTTGATATTGTACTTTCAAAGGCAAGCTGGGATGGTCCAAGTAAGCATAAATTGGTGTGACTCATTAAGACCTACAGAAAAGCTTAAACATCTGATATAAAGAACGTGAGAGGAAATTCTCTAATGTGACTTTATTGTTTGATTTTTAATTTATATTTTTTATTATGGAGGCATCAAACAAGGCAATGTCGGTATAACAAAAAATATCTTTTTTATATATTGTTTTGGAGAAGGACAAACGCTGATATTGATTTCTTTATCTTCCAAGCTCCATGTGAGTATTGCTTTGACGTGTAAGCATTTCCTTAATTTTTCTTAGATGAAGGAAATGGAAATAAATTGTTAAATAACTGCTCAAATTTGGTCACTATGTTGATACCATTTGGGCAGTGGATTAAAGAAAGAGTTAAGAAAAAATACGAAGTTTTCTATTTTGGTGGGGTTTTTTCTTGCTTCCATGGGACAATTTTTCCTGTCAGGATTTGGAATGAACTTTTGATTGTGTTTCTACTGTTTCCAAGATGCTGAAAGAGGTGGTTGCTAAGACTCTTCAGAAACATGGAATTGCAGAGGATCACAAGTGCTTTGCGCCTTGCAGCCAGCGTCTATTTGAAATATCAAAGTTCTATTTAAAGGTAAATAGAAAACATGCTCTTACAGTTCTTTGTTCTCAGTTAAGTGAATCCACTCTGGAGTAAAACTTGAGATAGACTGGGATATTCAGACTTGATTAAGCTAATATTTCACAGTGGTGTGTTACTAGTGTGTAGAATGTGTAGATGAACCTTTGGACTTGTTGTCAAATGCAAAACATAATTTTATTTTGGTCGTTATTTGTTTTTAAACCTTCTAAAGCAGTAGTCTTTTATGTGAGATACCACGTTAAAGCATGGGTCTGTTAGGTCAGGTCATACTCATACCCTTCCTTAGCTGTTGCAGCTATTTCACATCTCAGCTTCTCCCTTGTTCTAAGGCTATTGGCTCAATAAGTACCTTGCAGAACTGACTCAGAAATTCCAGTTCCCTGATACGCTCACAGAAATCTTTGTAAAATGTGCACAACTATCTTAACACTTCCTGGCTCGGCAGCACCCTGTAGAATGAGTTCAAATACTTTGGTGCAATAATGTGAGAATTCTTCCACAATACTTACTAGACTTTGTGAGTTAATGCTTAAGTCTGTGTTACTTGGGCACAAAATTGAGCTGCTGTTCCTGTTCATTTGCATGTGTTTAGCCTTTGTCTATGGGTGAACTGAGTTGAGTCAACTTTGGTAAAGGCGATTTAAGCTAAATGAAGTTGCAGTTGAACAGGGCTGAATGCTTACACAGGCAGTCTGAACATCTTGCTGGTAAGCACCAACTTCTTTAATAATTGGAATACAGTTGCATAGACATTCTTTAAGTGCTCCCAAAATCTCCCTGAAATGTGCCCTGACATCCAAAATTTAAAGGGCTGCATATAGGGCTGAGTGTGTAGGGCGGATGAGATGAGTTCATGGTTCTGTTCCAAGTAGAAAAGCAAAAGGAAGAATATTGCAGCGATCCTGTCCTTTGGAAAGCTGATCTGAAGAGAAGTGTCACAGGATTTTGTTCCCCTGAACTGTCTTGCAGCCCCAAGTCTGTGGGAACCCTTTCTTTGAATACTTTTGTGTGCTGTATGCTTCATATCATAGGTATCATTTTCCTCTGGAGACAAGAAATAAATGGATTTTCTTCCTCTTTAGGAAAAGGTTTTTTTCTTGTTTAAAGGAGTAGATTAGGTTAGACTAATTAATTGGACTGCAACACAGACAAGCCATTCTAGGGTTTTCCTTTCTTGCATTAATTTTCTTTTCTGATGTCCTCTTCTCTGTTCTTAGCCAGAACTCTACATTGTGATGGAAGCTCATTTCTCAGCTGAATTCCATGTTTACATAGAAATAAGATTTCAATCAAGAATTCAATCGACTTTGAGTATCATTTAGGAAAAAAGAAATGGGCAGAAGCTTAGGAAAGTTCAATCACACACTTGAGTACTAGAGTTGAACTGCTGTTAGGAAAGGTACAACCCGTTGGAATAGATTTAAATTACTTCCTTTTTCATAAAAAAAGCATCTCAAATAATTTTTCTATTGCTCAAAACGAGGTGATAAAAGTGTTACACTGTGCCCTGGTTATTAGAGCTCTTATGATCACTCTAATTTGGGTTATATGAGTTTGCTGACTTCTGTGGCTTTTTGTTTCATATCTAGGATCTTAAAACTTCTAAAGGACTTCTTGATGAAATGAAGAAAACAGCAAATAGCAATGCTAAACAGGTAAGACCATGTATTTATTTGTTTCTGTAACTAGCCAAAGCTAAATGTTGCTGTGGCAATTTGGCTGTAGAATGGTTTAGTCCACAGCTTTGAGAGGCAGAGAATACTTCAGTGGAGAATACTTCAGTGAAGAATACTGTCCCCTGGCTGTGGGTTGCATTTCGCAGAAACTTTTCCTCAATCCCACTGCAAAATTTGCAGTTGCTTATATTCAAGTTTTGGATGGTATTCTAATTATAGCTGCCAATGTGATGTACCACAGTGAGAAATGGAAATGAAGGCAATAAATGTTTCTACACCACTGAAACAAAAAAACAAGAGATGAGGTTTTTCTTTAATGTTTAGGGAGGCTGCTAAGGCATGCTAAGGTGTGCAGAAGAAAAATTAGGGAGGC